>VRYO01002253.1:1614783-1626803 GCA_009812075.1 Sialia sialis
TGGACTTGGTTGTTTATTAATTTTTATTATAGGATAAAAATGGAGTTGTATCTTGCTTGTTACAAGGTTTTTTAAAGCTAGACAGTTCAATTAAAAGCTAACAGCTAAATTATTTTTACTTTTGACTTAATGACTAAACATCCATGCAATGTGGCATTTTGCATTTAACCAAAAAATATCACTTAAAACTGAGAAGAAGGAGGAACAAGAAGGAAGAAAAAGCCACCACCCCATTATTTCTGTCTTGTTTTATACCCATTATTATATTCTAAATCTCTAAATTTCAAACTTTTCACTATGTGATACTGTACACTAATACTAAATTACACACTGGTGGTTTTTAACTCCATCACTCAATTTTGGGAGCTTTCTCCAAGGGCATAAGCAGTGTTTCATTATTTTTTTTTTTTTTTCATTTCTAGGTAGCAGCGTGTCATTTTATTTTGGTTAAATATCTCTTTTTTCAGGGGTTTTACTGCTCGTTTCCAACTTTGGAACCAGCTCAGTGCAAAATTCTGTTTAAAAGAATCATCTCTCATTAGAGCTGGTGCATCAAACCTTCCTGACAAGGAAATTGGAGTGTAAAGGTGGCTGTTTTCCTCAGAAAAATGACATTACACAGTTCAGTCCATTTGAAATCTCTGACAGATTTATAACTTCCTCTATGGAGTGTTTGCTTGCTGTAGTGAATCTTTATTGACTCTTCTTTCTAACAATAATCATTATTTTCTGAGATGGAAATAGGCCTTAAAAACAGAAATACACTTGAGTGTGAGTACTAAAGAAATTGGTGTTTTCAAGGCAAAAAATTAAAAAATACTCAATGTGAGCATTGCTAGGAAAATAAATGGGAATTCCTTCTGTCAGCAGCAACATAAATATTTTTTGGGTTCTCTGAATCTGGAGTAAAATCCAAAGTTTTTAAGTTTTATGGGTTGGTGTCTTAGGAATCAATCATTTCAATGAGCAGTAGCTCTGTGCTGATGGTGATGTTATTTTTCCAAATCCCAATTTCAAACCAAACCAATTCCACCTCAGTGCTGGTTTTTTTTCCCACCCTTTTCTGGATGCTTTTTCACCTCTGTGGGAACGTTATTGTTGAAGAACAATTTCATTATTGGTAACAAATGTGTAATATTTTGTCATTGTAAATCATGGGAACAAAGGAGAATGGGAAGGAATTGTGACCAAGGTACAGCCTTAGTTCTGTGCCTTAAATCCTTGGATTTTTAATTTTTTGTTGGAGAGAGAAGGGTTTTGTGGCCTGGAGCTAATGAGGAGCTGAAGATTTATAGTGGAGTCTATAATTTGCATAATTACTGGGGGGTTGCATCTTCTTCTCCCTGTTGTGGTGATTTTGAGAAGCACAAGCTGGATTTCTCCTCTGCCAAATGCTTGAGAAATTCATTATTATGGATATGAAATTGCTTTATTTAGTTATTTGGCTGGTTAATTTTCACTTGCTGCAGAATATCCAAGTTAGCAGTTGTGTCATCTGGGTTTTGATCAATCTTCCTGGTTCCATCTGGGAAATTTGGAAATATCTGGTGGTTTTTGGGTGCAGGTTTTTTATCCCCACTGCAGATTTGCCATTCCCACTTCTTTGAAGTGTGTACTCTGGGATTATAAAACAAGAAAATTTTGTCTGTTTGTTTCCCTAAATATGAAAATACTGAGTAATTCTCACCTCCTATAAGTCAGCTCTTTTATTTTCTTATAACAGGTCAGATTTTATTTCTTTTGCTTCATTTCTTACCCTACCTGTGCTTTTATTTCCTGTTTCAAAGCTGAACTGAAAATCTGTACCACAGGTAAATATATTTCTGTGTATCCTGGGTCAGGTACTGTAGGAATTCTGTGTTCTAGCAAACTGCTGCAGCAGTTTTTGTGTTTTATGGAGCCCGGATTTGATCTGTCAGACTCTTCTTGGACAAAAACAAAACTGTTCCTGAAGTTTCACTAGCAAAATGAATCCCTTTGCTGCTGCTAAATTGTTCAAACAGTGCAAAGGAAAAGAAATTATAGTGAGAAAGGAAGAATTTTGAGTTTTTCTTTGTAAAGGGTGCTAATTCAGGTTTGAATAAATAGATCTGAAATGAAGTTGTATTTCCCATTCTTGCAGAATTTTAATACCAGCTGCTGCTTAAAATCTCAAAATGAAGAAATTTGTAGTGTTAACATCCCAAAAGTCAGAATTCTCTCTTTATACAAATGAGTTTTTTAAAAAAAAAGGGATGAAGTGATGTGTTAATGTGTGTGAAATATTTTTGTGCTGTGACACATCCCAGGAAGTTCCCTCAGTTCAGAGGGGGCTGCCAAGTGGCTGGTGGGAGACAAAAATCTATTTTGGGGTGGTCCAAAGCTTTGCAAAGCAGGAACTGTGCCATTTGTGCCAGCAAAAGTAGAAATTATTGTCCAGAGTGGAATTTCCACTCGGAATTTTCCTGCTCCAAATGCTGGAAATCCCTCGTGGCGTCAGTGTGAGGATTTAATCAACCGTTGGTGCTTAACTCAGCAGAAATGAAAGCAGCTGCTGCCAATTCCTTTAGAAATCCTTGAAATGTCACTGACTGGGAGTGTGTTGGACACAGCCTGGCTTTCCTTATGCCACAGATTTGGGATCATGGCTTGGAAAAATTGAAAAGATCTCTGGGGAGGTCTTGGATCTCCTCTGGTTTCTCCCCCAGGTGTGCCTGTGGGATGGGGTGGGGTGGAATAAAATAATTTTTCACATCCCTTCCAACCCAAACCACTCCATAATTCCAAGATTATCCTTTATTTTTTTTCCCCTCTGATTTTCCCCTCTGTCCTCAGAGCTGTTTCCTGGGCTGTTTTCATGGTTGGGTGCAAGGGGTGCTTTGATGGTGAAGAATTTTCTTCATTTTTTCTCTGCAATTCTCCTTTTCTGTCGTGTCAGTGCAAATACTTCACAAACCCATCCTGAATCTCTTTCCAAAGGCACCCAATCTGCCAAAAAATTCCAGTGGGGAAATTGCAGAGTGTGTGTGGAGGGCAATTGTCAGGAAGAGCAAAATGAGAACTGCTTGAACTGGCCTGGCCATAAACGAGGTGGTTTTGTACCTTTGGCTTTTCCCACTTGGGAGATGTGACATTTGCAAAGCGGCTCAGTGAAAATCACTTTGTGATTTCACCAAAGGACAAAGTGCAGCGTGTGCTCAGAGTCAGGAACTGCAGCTGGTTAAAAATGCTTTTATTTTCCACACACTCTTACTGTGGATGTGATGGTTTTTTTCTGCCCATCCCTCTTTAAAAAGGGCTTCAGAATAAATCAAATCTTTTATTTCAGCCCAGCCATCAGGAATTTTGATGGTGGTGTAGTTCTCTGCAGCAAAGGGTGAAGCTGAATGTCCTTGTGATGGCTCCAAGAATACTTTAGTTATGTTTTATCACTTAGACCTGTTCTCTGCCTTATTTATTATTGGAAATTTTTGCTGCAAATCTAAAAATTTGCCCTAGTTGAGGTGGACACAGTCTTGTAGAGTGGCTCTCAATGTGGTGGCTTTGCCATCAATAGTTTATTAATTTTCCATCACTTGAGTCATTATGAAAGTCAGGGTGAGATGAGGAGAAGATGGAGTAGAAAATCAATAGTTGCCCAAAGTGCAGAGGACCTGTTGTATTTCCATCTCCTGATAATGACCTGGAGTTTGCTGTGAACACATTTGCTCCTCTGGCTGGACTGAAATGAGTTGTCATTAGGAGCCTGTATGTTAGAAAATGGTTTTATTGAGCTGCCAGTGACATTAAAGTCTCATTTCCCTTTGAAGAGGCACAGAAATATTGTTCTGTTCATGTGCTGTAACCAGAACATTAAAATTTGATTATTGCTATCATTAGAAGTCTGTATCCATGCTAATGCAATTACATCTATTTGCCCCTGTGTTGTTCCAGGCTTTCACTGGAGCACCTGTTTGAGAGTAAAATCTGGTGGTGCTGAGCAATCTCATGGTTTTGGAAATTATTTTCTGCACAAGAAGTTCTATCAAAAAATTCCTCACTCAAAAAAAAATCAATTTGGTAGAAATATCTTTATATTAAGAAGCCCCTTTTTATTTTTTTTTTTTTTGCACTTTAGGTCACTGTGATAATCAGATTATTGGAGATTTTCTCCCAAGCAGGATCCTATTTGAGATGTGAAGTTCTTTTACTTCTCTGAGCCCTGAAATCAATAGACAAAATATATTCCTGGCCACATCAGAGCTGCAGCATGCTGAGTTATGTGAGGAGGAAATCTGACCTGTTGTCATAATTGAATGTACAGGTTGTTAAAATGGAATCTTCAGCTCCTCTGTGCCTGAAGTGCTTTGGGGTTTTCCCCATCAGCCTGGGGTGACTGGTCCCAGTCAGTGCTGGGGCTGCATTTCTTTTTCCTCTCCTCAATTTATTAACTTTGTCCCTATTTTCCATAAACAGATTCAATCCTGACCCTTCCTGCTTTTTCCAACCAGGCCTGGATAAACCACATTTTAAGGATGACTTCACTAGGAAATACCAGGAGGGAGAATTAAATGGGTTAAGGCATTAGTTCTCCAGAGAAAAGTCTGTTTACAAACCTGCAGTATTTATTACATACCTCATTTAGCTCATTCATCATTTTAATAGAAAAATGAATCTTTTTAGATGATTCTGAAATAATTTGAGGTAAACTACACAGCCTGAGGCGAGACAGGATTGCTTGGTGCAGGGAGGGCTTTTGGAGAAGCAAAAGCAGAGATTGTAATTCACAATAAATGGCAGTAAAAATACCAGAGGCTCATATTTGAGCATGAGATTTAAGGTTTGGGAAGCACATGGTACAAAATTAAATAATTTTATAATTTAGAAAGCAGAATTTTTTTGTGAAACCTCCTTGCAAGTGGACATCTGGGGAGTTTCACTGATAAAATCTCACTTAGTCCCATGGACATGGTTATTTTTTGATTTTTTTATGGCTTAGAAGTAGCAGTTCTGTTGCAGCAAAAATTCTTTTTTCCTATGAGCAAAAGGAGCCTGGATTTGGTTGTTGCTGTCATAGAGGAGAGGAGGAAAAAAGTGTTTTGGAGTATTGAGGATGGAACCTGTCTTATTTTTTTTGTATTTCATTTTTGGAGGAAAGAAGTTTGATTTTTATAGAAGAAAGTGGGATACAATGAGCAAGACATTTATGTTTGGATATATAAATATATAAATAAATATATATTTATTTTATACACTATTCTACTGCACTGCATGCTGCTTGGAATAACCAGAATATTGTTCCTTAGGTTTGTGTCTCTCCTGGCACACGTTGCTTGTCCTCTTTTTTTTTTTGGCATTTCTGCTGCAGCACTGAAAGGTTTGGGATAGAAATTCAGGTATTTGGGGTAGCTCTTTTAGGAGATCTTAAACAGGTGATGTGAGCAAGAAGCTCTTGCTGAAGAAATAAAATTGATAATTTTCTCCCCAGTAAGAAAAGGGGTTGCCTGTCACGCATTTTCAAATCGTGAGTGATTTTTTTAACCTGGCCTTGAAGAAGTGAAGGCCCATTTGATGTCTAAAATTAATAAGTGAACGGTTTTCCCTCCACCTTGATAGAGGAAAATGGTAAAAGGGATTTTAAATAGCCTGTGAGTGGTGCTGGACTTGGAATCCCAATATGATTTGTCACCTAAACTGGTAAATAAATGTTTTATTTCCTCTCTGAAATTGCCATGAAGGGCCTGGGAACCACAAATTTCCTTTTCCTGGGTCTCTCTTCTGTCCCTTTACAATGTCCATGCTGACATTCAAAATATTTCTTTCAATAGAACAGTAGAAATAATTTCTCCTTCCTTCAGCATTTCACTTGGCAACATGTTATAGATGTATTTTTTAAATAATTTTTCTATGTAACAGTTAATGGCTTTTTTTTCCCTCCGTGTCAAAGTTTGACAGACAGGAAAACTACGGTAAAATGAGACTTCTGAAGGCAAGCAAAGTACAGAGAAGGAGCATTTATTCTCTTTAAGCTTTCTTTTTGAATGGTGAATGTGTTTTGATAGTCAAGCAGCATTTAAAGCATGTTATTTTTTAATTCTTATATAGCAAACCCCAAGATATTTGACTGAAGCAAAATTAATCACTGTGTTATTTCAGCATTCAGATGAAGATCTAGTGCTTTACAAAGCCTGCTGCTCCATCAATTTGTTCTTTGGGTTGAATTCAAATTGAGTTCATTTTTATAGATTCACTGCATAATACTCTGCTCTCTCCTCCCTCATTCATTAACCAATTTGTTCGTGCTACTCCCTTTTTATTGAACGCTAACAAAATTGCTGTGCTATCTCCCCAAATGAATATCATCATTCCTTGTCATGCATGGGCAAAAAGTGAGGCTAATAATCCCTTTTTCCACACACCTTCCCTCTTTCAGGGACAAATCTTCATTCTGCCCTGGAGGTAGCACGAGAAGAAGATTTTAAATACCGTTCTTTGTGGAGAAATCTTCCAAGCCAGGCTCCTTTTGATTACTTGTGGGCCTTTGGAGCGTGTACACCCTGGCAGTTGTGTGACACGACAAAAACCACATCAAAGCCTTGTCAAGGCTTGTCCTTGTACATGACACGCTGCAAATACATGTGAGGGATTAAAACGTGTTCCTTTGACACCGGGCTCAAAGCGCGACGCGGGCGAGGCTCCTCCACCCAACACAACAATTGCCTGGGCCTCTTATTCTGACTTTTATTCAATATGTCTTTGCTCTGAGATTAAGGTGGTTTGGGTAAGAATAGATTCACTTGTGTCTCCTTTAGTGTCCTCATTTTGGCTTGAATTATCAGATGTAGGTAAATACAAAATGTGTTTTTTTGCCACTCAAAGCGCGACGCGGGCGAGACTCCTCCACCCAACACAACAATTGCCTGGGCTTCTTATTCTGACTTTTATTCAATATTTCTTTGCTGTCAGATTAAGCTGGTTTGGGTAAGGATAGATTCACTGTATCTTCTTTAGTGTCCTCAATTTTGGGTTGAATTACCAGATTTAGGTAAATACAAAATGAGTTCCTTTGACACTCAAAGCGCGATGCGAGCGAGGCTCCTCCACTCAACACAGCAATTGCCTGAGCCTCGTATTCTGACTTTTATTCAATATTTCTTTGCTCACAGATTAAACTGGTTTCAGATAGAGATATATTCACTTGTGTCTCGTTTTGGGTTGAATTATCAGATGTAGGTAAATACAAAATGTGGTTTTTTGCCACTCAAAACGCGACACGGGCGAGGCTCCTCCACTCAACACAGCAATTGCCTGGGCCTCTTGTTCTGACTTTTATTCAATATTTCTTTGCTCACAGATTAAACAGGTTTCAGGTAGAGATATATTCACTTATGACTCCTGTAGTTTGTCCTCTTTTGGGTTAAATTCCCAGATTTTGGTGTTTTGGTGGACAGCGAGATGGAAATCAGGCAGTTTGTTTCACTGGTGGGTGAGGTCATTTGGTTTGCTCAGCTTGGAGAAGAGCCTGAGGGAAGTCCTTTTTAGATGTAATTTTAAATTTTGAAGGGTTTTTTAATGACTTTTTAATATCTTTTCATATCACTGCCTGTGTGGAATGTATTGAGGTGCTTAAGTGTTGTAGCAATAGGTGCCAATATAGCTAAAGCCAGGTGTACACAAATCAGTTAAAAAGGATTAAAAAGAAAAGGATGAGAAAAAAAGTGGAATGTCATAGTGAAGTCTGTAGGTTTTGGGGAGTTTTATACAAATTTTAAGAAATTTTTCAGTCCTATCAAGTGTTATGTGATCTGTTCTGTGGTAGCTGTGCCATGATGTGCTTGGAGGAAAAACTACTCTGCCTTTTTTTTTTTTTAAAGAAAGGAAGAGTTTAATGTAAGGCTTAATAAATTGGGGATGTTAAAACACCCTTTTAGTTCAGTAACAAGAATTATTCTGCTGATAGCCCAATTCTCTGGAGGCTGAGGGTCTTTAATTGCACTCAGCCCTGCAGAGTGCAGGGGACTTTGGAGCTGGAAATTCAACCTCCTGCCAGGAATTGTGATGTTGGTGTTTATTTAGGGAATCTGACACCTTGCTCCAAATGAAAAACAAAAATAAACTGAATAATGTAAATAATAGAAAGATTTAAAGACAAAGAGGTGCCTTCACTTCACACAAGACCCCTGAGTTCAGCAAGTGGCCAACAAAACTTTAATTTTGAAAGCAGAAATGGGTTTCACTGTCAATGATGTAAAAAATTTCCCACAGGAATAATAGGGGAGAAGTTTGTCAACATAAATTTGGGAGGACTGAGGCAAAAGAAAGTGTTAATATTTCTTGTCTCATTACTTTCAGTAATTTGGAGTTTGGAAAATCCACCCCTCTGATAGCATAGTAAGATACTGAAGTGTCTTTTTTTTTAATAGATATTTGAAATTCGAATCACGCTTATAAATAAATAAATAAACCTCATTACTTCTCATTTTCCTAATTATCATGCAGCTAAACAGTGGGAATCGTGACATTAGGATAAGTAAGTGGCTCATGATTTTGCTTCAGAGGAAGAAAGTCTTGCTGTTTCCCCTTTTCCCCCCTTGGGCCATGCAGGAGTAATAAATGAGCAAATCCAGAGTAGTTTTTGATGGATGCTTAATGGGGCTGTGCTGGAGCCAAGGGCTGCTTTCTGCAGCAGCTGCCACAATTCTGGGTCATTAACACACCTTGAGTGCCTGCATTCCAAAATCTGGGCAGTTCAAATCCACAAAGGCAAAAACACCACGACTTTGAGAAAGGAGTTTGGGCTGCAGATTTTGAGCTGGGTGGAGGGTTGGAGTGTGGAACATAAAAAGCGTGAGTTGAAATAATTCAAGTACAGTAATTTCACGCCTATAAGGCGCACCCTTCTGACTAAAATTTTGATAGAAACCCGTAAGTGCGCCTTATACTCCGGTGCGCCTTATATGTGGACAAAGTTTGGAAATTTGCCAACCTGGAAGTGTGAGGCAGCCGTGACTCTGCTTCACCCAAAGCTGGAGGGGCTGCCCTCAGCACGGCTCTCCATGGCCACCTGCCCCGGTCTGGGGCTGCTCTCCCATCGCTTGGGGATGTCCCTCAGCACCGCTCTGTCCTGGTTCAGGGGCTGTCCCTTAGAGCCACTTTGCCACAGTTTGGGGCCGTCCCTCGGCGCTGCTCTCTTCCAGTTTGGGGCTGTCCCTTAGAGCCACCCTCTCCCGGTTTGGGGCCGTCCCTCAGCACCGCTCTCCCCAAGTCTGGGGCTGTGCCTCAGCGCCATCTCCCCCAGTTCATGGCTGTGCCTCAGCACCGCTCTCCCCCAGTTTAGGGCCATCCCTCAGTGCTGCTCTCTCCCATGTGGAGCCACCCCCGGTGTCTCTCACCCACCTCCCCGCGCAGTTTGCAGCTCAGCTCTCCATGGGGACCCGCGATGCACGGAGCGAGTGCCAGGGCCCACGGTATGGGGAGGGCACCTGGGGCTGCGTTTGAAGGCTGCACCGATCCGTGAAAAATGTTTGCAAATTGAGCAGCTGCCAGCGAACCCTGCAATGGCGCCATTCCGTTACTAATTCCTTACTTTGTTGAGCGCAGATCCTCGCTGCAAAAAAAAAAAGTGTGGCTTATAGTCCGGTGTGCATTATAGTTGCGAAATGACTGTAGTTTTAGAGGTTACAGGTTAACTTTCAAAGTTATTTATGTCTTTAAGTCTGCGAAGAACCTATGAGGGATTTCTGCAGCCTTTCTCTAGGTGGCTCTTGCCTTTGGAGCTGCTTGGAAATTGGGGAGGGAAGGGAATTATTACGTGCAGCGATGTTGAGTCATTTCCAGTGTGTAAAACAACTGAAGTATTCAAATATCCCAAATATTCAAGTCATGCCAGCAGATTCCCAGCAATGGCTTCATGTACATAATATTTTGGAGTGAGGAAAATACTTCTGTGGAATAACTATCAGGTTTTCTCGTAATGCTCTGGAAAGAAGAATAATTAGTGGGGGTTGTTTCTGCCTTCATAAAGGGACATCTAAGAAGTGCTCAGATAAAGAGGTCAGCTGGATCTTTGTTTTACATCCTAGTAACTCATGTCATATTTTAATTCTCCTGCTCACTTTTATCTGCCTGTTTGAAGCATGAGGAAAAAAAAAAAACCCAAACCCTTGTAGTCATTCCTTTTCAAAGTAATGATGTAGGAAGAAAATATTGAACTTGAGCAAATCATTCTTTGAAGCCACTACCTGTGAGCAAGGGGAATGCACAGCACAAAAACAGCAACCTTTGATAGCTCTGCAAAGTTAATTTGAAATTTTCCCACCAGCAGGCTTGACCTTGAGGAAAATTGGGGGATATTGACCCTCACACTTCTGCAGGTGACACCAAGCTGACTGAGAATGGGTTTGGGTTGGAAATTAGGGAGAAATTTTTTCCCTGTGATGTGGAATACAATGGGAAAAGCTGTTTGTAATTATCTGTTCAGAGTGCTGGTGCCTGAGAATGGGTAAAGGTGATAAATAAATGAGATTTAAAGATTACAGGAATTCAGAATTCAGAAGTGAAGTTCATCAGAGAAGAAATATCACGTGAAGTAACTCCTGGAATCATGATTTCATTGTGTTTTGTTTTTTTGATGTCGCTTGCTTTTTCTTTTTATCTTTTTTCCTTTTTTCCTTCTTTCCTTTTTTCCTTTTTTCCTTTTTTCCTTTCCCTTTCCCTTTCCCTTTCCCTTTCCCTTTCCCTTCTCTTTTTTGTCTTCTTTCTTTTTTCCCCAGGGCCTTATAGACATGGTAAAGTTAAATTTGATTTTCTTGGAGGTAAAAGGAGGAAATGCTCTGAAACTCTCATGGTGGGCACCTCTAACCAGACTCCTTGGAAACTCCATGAATGCTGAAATTTCTCAGCAGAAGAAAATGAAATTCTGTTCATTATTAGTGAAGGGTTTTCTCTCTTTTTGACATGGATGAAATTAATTTGGCTTAGAAAAGGTGAGGATGAAGCGTGGAGCATCTTCAGCTCGTGCTTCTGGAGCTGCAGCTCGAGGGTCTGTGGAGTGGAAAATGAATGGAAAGCAATTTTATTTTTTGGAGAGGGTGACACAAGGTTTTTGTACTGGTGGAACAGCAAGGAGACAACTATTTCCTTTCCCAGTAGTGCAAGTTTGATCATCAGTTGGAAGGAAAAAAGGTTTTAAAATCAGTTTTACTGTTCACACTGGGTTTCAAGGGTGTGATGGTTAATTATGCAGAGGAACAAAACTAATTAGGGGAATCTCCAGTTTATGCTGCTTTAAAAAGTTTAGTATTTAGATTTTTTTCCTGTGCAATGGCCTGGCTGTAAAGCTTTAATCCAAAATCTTCCTGCACAGTCATTGGCAAAGAGAGGAACATTTTCCCTGCCTGCATTTCAGGTGCTTACAGCTTCAGCTGTGCCAGAATTTCCACCCTCAGATCTCTTTAATATTAAAATCAAACAGGTGCTTTCAGGATGCAATCTGAGCAATCAGGTATCTGATGAAGTGGATTTTCCTCAAGAAGTGTCTCTGTAAATTCCTCTCTGGCTTGAGGGCTCCTGGTTGCCTGCCTGTGTAGACAACTCAGATAATTAAGGTGATTTTCACACAAAAAATTATAAATACTATCATGGCCCCCACATCCATGGCACAGGAAAGCTGCTGCTGCTGAATCAGGAACATCCTGAGTGACAGGTTTGAAAGGGCAAGGGGATGGATTTAGATTGGATAGGAGGAGGAAATCTTTTGGGATGAGAGTGGGAGAACTCTGGAATGGAATGCCCCTGGATCCCTGGATGTGGCCAGGCCAGGCTGGACATTGGGGACAGTGGGAGGTGTCCCAAAGGTCCCTTCCCACCCAAAACATTCCAGGATTCCCCATCAGACCATTTTAATTTTAATAATTTGTGAAGAATTGGGGAGAGTCAGGGGTTTTACACCAGGCTCCCTTTCCCCTTTGGGATCTGCTGTGCACTCCATAGTTCTGTTAATTTAAGGTTTTGGCCTTAAAATCTCTTTGAGTGATCCCAAATTTCTATTCCTTCCTGCATTC
>VRYO01002253.1:1692723-1708088 GCA_009812075.1 Sialia sialis
AACATCTTTGTTCCTGAGCCTGAGGGAAACACCCATCAGCGAAACAGGCAGTGAAAAATTACTTAAAAACTTGAAAAATAATTGAAACAATGAGAACAATGAAAAAATACGTACGTTGGCATTTACAGCTCCCCCCTCCAGCTCCCGTTCCTCACCTGCTCCTGGTGAGAGGAACATTTTCCTTGCTCAGGATGTTGAGGGCATCCTGTTTTAATGTTTCTCTAGCACATTGTACATCCCATTAAGGCCAAGATGCGTGAGAGCAAGGTGCAGTAGTCCCTGGCATCAGCAGGCTCTCCGTGGGATTTATTGCTCTTTGTTGGAGTTGATGACATTTGATTGTTGTTGCAGCCCATTCAATTCCATTTTATGAAAAAAGGGGCTCGGCCTCCTCCCCATCCAAGACTTGTGGAATCACACATGGCCTTTGTTGCTTAGCAGAGTGAATCCAAGCCTGTTTTCTTATATAACTTCATGCCCAAATGAAAAATTGGCATTTATTCAGCTGTCTCTTAAGATTACAACCTTCAGTTCCCTCGAGTAATCGTCACTTGAAGTGTTTAACTGGTGATTGCTTTTTCTGGAGCTGCTCCTGCCCATAATATCTTTTATTTTTGTGGTCAGTTAACAGGGTTTTGGGGCCTTTTATAGCTGAGGAGAATAGTTAAATATATATTGCTCTGGAGAGTAATATTTGGATAATAATGTGCCACAGTCAGTGTCTTGTGGTGCTTTGTGTTGAGTGCTGTAGTTGACCTTTGCTGGAGAGGAGAAAAGTGTCTCCATGTTAGAACATATTATTTAGCATCTTTAGAAAGGCAAAACTGGTTGATTTTTTTTTTTTTTTTTTGTGAGGGTCAGTGAAGATTTTTATCACCACAGTTTGGGGATGATGGTGTGATGTCAGGTCTCTGCAAAGCCTGCAGTGAGTTGTAGCTCTTAGGAAATTAGTGGCAGTAATAAATAAAGATATAAAATAAATTAAAAAATCCAGAATGGGCTTTGCTGTCTGGGTTTGGTTTATGCTGCTCATTTGGGTCTGTGATGTAAAGTTACTGTGGAAAATTTAACGCAGGGACAAGGATAACATTAAAATGGATCATTTAAATAGATGAAACTCTGGGTTTTTTTGCCAGCTTTTATATAGAGGCAGGTTTCAAACTGTTGCAGAATTATTTTTTCCTTTAAAAATTAGAAACATCAAGGTTTAATCTATCATGTAATGGTAGTTAATAAATTCAAGGAGTCCTGCAGCTGGCTTCACCACTCCAGCAAAGCATCAATTCAATCTCCAGAGCCTGGATCTGCCTTTCCCGGAGCTGGAGCTGGAGCTGAGCACAGCTTTGATTCCTTTCATTCCCTAAAACCTTCAGAAACCTCCTCCCAATTCCTTATTAGGATGAATAGTAAGAAATTCTATCACATGGTGCTGTTTGCAGTGATGATCCTTGACTTGTGTTCTCCTGAGCAGCCAAGTGGAACCTTGCCAGTCTTCATTAAATAATTCTTTTTTTGGGTGAGTAAGGCTGAGCTCGAGTGATACCACATGCAAGCTCCAAAAATAATCTGTGATCTGGGTTTCCACCACGAGCTGGGGAAGGCAAATGTTGGTTTGCTGATTGTGGAATTGTGGAATGGAGGGGTTGGCTCCATTCATTGCACTCTGGAGCTGGGAAGAGTTTGGATTTTGTCCCCAGCAGTGGTGGGACAGGCTTGGCTATATCTGGGATCATTCTCTGAACTCAGAATTAGGAGCTGGGTTTGATCTGTGCAAAGCCCAGAAGTGTTTCTCTATTTCTAAATATAACATTTAGGTACTACAAAATATTCCACAGAGATAAAACTGCTCCTCCTTGAGTTCCTTCTAATTAAAGCCTGCAGTTGCTAAATTATCTTTCCTACTCTGTAGCAGCATCCCTGCCCCTGTTAGAAGGAATTTGTATCATTGCCATCCATGTGATTGTTTATTTTAGTATCTTGCTATTCACTAAAAACTGTCCCTTAAGCTAAAAAGGAAAGTGCAGCCTAAATTTGGGTAATTCCAACAGGCTGCTCCCCTTGCAGCTGCAGGAACCAGCTGTGGGAGAGGTGCATTTGTACATTAATTAATGGTGCTGTGCTTTGGGTTTTAAGAGATTTTTATTTTTTTTCTATTTTTGGAGGAGAGGGGAATTTTGGAAACAAATAGTGGTTTGGGATAATGCAAGTCTGCTCATATCGATTTAAATAAAAGTGTTCAAACTGATTTTGTCTGTCAGGGTGGATGGGAATCCTGTCTTCATTTGATGGCTTGCACCTCGAGAGATTTGGAATTTGGGCAAGCACAGCAGCTCAGATCAGAGTCTCCTGAGCTGGGAGTGGGATTTAGGGAATGCTGTAAAAATGAGGGAAGAATTCAGTGAGTCCATTTTGTCTTCAAACAAGTGGTGGTATGGGGCTTCCCTGAGCCAAATCTTGCTTGTCATCTCTTCATGGGCATCTCACACCTTCATGTGAAATTATTTTTGAACCTAAATGTGCATCCTCTGACAGTGAGTCCCAGCTTTTCATTAGCTGTTCTTTGGGAAAGGTTTGGATTCTTTCTTCACTGTGAAGCCACCACTGGGAAACCTGTGTGGCTGCCCCTGTGATCACTGATCATTTTTTATCCTGTAATTCATTGATAATTCAGACCCAGCCCTTGCAGTTGTCTCCTTCTCTGGCCTGAAGAGATCTGATCCTCATGTGGTGTCCTCAGGGCCTGAAGATTCTCCTTGGCAAGCAGTTCATCCAAAAAATTAGGATTCACAGCCAAGATATTTTTTCCTAATCCTCTTCCTCTTGGCCAAGAAGGGCTTTGAGGACTGCATGACTTCAGATGTGCAAATGTGCAATTGCTGTATCCTGGAAAGGTTTGGGTTGCAAATGGTCCTGGAAGCCCATCCAGATCCACCCCTGCCATGGGCAGGGACACCTCCACTGTCCCAGGCTGCTCCAAGCTCCATCCTTGACTTGGACATTCCAGGGATCCCGGGATTCTCTGCCAATTCCAGCCCAGCCAGCAATTCTTCCCATGATCCCACCCCAAATTCCCCTTTCCCAAGTCCCTGTGTCCTGTCCCTCCATCCCTTGTCCCAAGTCCCTCTCCAGCACTTTGGAGTTCCTGTTTGTATTTATTTCTTTGCCAGATTTAAGGTCATCATTTCCCTCTGATAACCTCAGAGAAGCTCTTCCCTCCCTGTGTGCACTGAATGAGTTCTTACAACACAAGGAAATTGTTTCCACTTTGCTTTTCCAAGTGGCTGCTCCAATACCCAGCCAGTATTCCAGGTGGGAAACACTGCCTGGGTTAAAAATCCAGCCCTCTGGAAAGGTCAGTAGGACTTTGTGACAATCATCCTGTAAAAACAGCACTTCCCTTCCCTTCCCTTCCCTTCCCTTCCCTTCCCTTCCCTTCCCTTCCCTTCCCTTCCCTTCCCTTCCCTTCCCTTCCCTTCCCTTCCCTTCCCTTCCCTTCCCTTCCCTTCCCTTCCCTTCCCTTCCCTTCCCTTCCCTTCCCTTCCCCTTTTTCTCCACTCTTTCCCTAAATTCCAAAGGCCAGAGTGTTTGAAATGGATCTTTATTTCCTTTTGACAAGGCTGGGTAAAAGATTACATAAATGAGAGGACGACAAACATTTCCTTGTGATTTTGGATGTGCTATGGGTTTTTGGAGAAAGGACGTGAAAAGATTAACACTGGACTTGATTATGAGCAGCACAAAAGGTGCTACAACTTTTCAATCATTTGTTTCATATTAATATTATTCATTATGTCGATTTTGCATTCTCAATTGCAGAGCAGAAACCACTTTGGTTCTCCTCCAGCATTTCAGCAGAGATAAGTTAGGAGAATTCTTTCTTTTGCACCTTTTGGAGAAGTCACACTCTGCTTTGGAGTGTAAATAAAAGCAAGAATCCACTCTGCAGTACTTGATCTTTTGCTGGCAGCGCTTCCCACGCAGGGACTGCGAGGGCTGTGTGTGGGCACAGCTTGATTAGGGAGCAGCATTTGGAGATATTCTGCAATCAGATCTGTGCTCTCCCTTCCCAAGGGTTCGGGGAGGAACCGTTGGGTTTGTGCCTCACACGTTCCAAGTCATCACCTGCTGCATGTGTGAAGCTTTAAAAATAGTTTAATAGAAAATTAATGTAGAAACTAAAAATAATGCTGCAGCAATGAGGACCTTCATTGCCATGTGGCCATTTGTCTTTCCCCCCCCCGCCGGGTTGTGTTGTACAACTATTTTCTGTGCTACCCATCCTGTGGATTTGCTCTCAGTGATGCTGCTGGAAGAGGATTTTTGGGTGAGGCAGTGTTAATAAAAGAAGAATCCTCTCACCAGCACCTTTTTTGGGTGGTGATGGAGAGCACAAGTGCCTTGCTGCTGTTTCTGAGGTGTCCTTCACACTTGAGCCCTTCCCTCACGTTCCTCTTGCTGCCTCCAGATCCAAAATCCCTCCAGTGTGGCCTTTCCTGACAACTGCTCAGCTAAATCCATCTCTGCTCAGGCTGCCAACATTCATTTTACTTTTTCTTTTTCCTCCTGGCCAAAATAAATGGAATTTTGCCCTGACTGTGTCCAGTGAAAGCAGCAGATTCTTTCCTACCCCAAATTCACATCACCCCCTTCCATCCTGCCACTGGTTTCCTCATCAGTGTCACCCAGGAAAATCACACATCTTCACTTTCCCAGCCCTGCCTGTCCCATTTCTGCTTCCCTGCTATTTCCAGCTCCCTCCTGACTTCTCTCTGAAGCATTTGTGACTGCACCTTGTACCCCTCGCTCATCCCCTTTCCCAAATGCCCAGGGCAGCTCCCTGGAATGTCCCAGGCCAGCTTGGACAGGGCTTGGGACAGTTGGAGGTGTCCCTGCCATGGATGGGGTGGCACTGGCTGAGCTTCAAGGTCCCTTCCATGATTCCATAAGAGAAGGAATTTCTGCTGGGCACAGACAATGTAAATTGATTGAATTCCCACAAATCCTGCTGAAACCCTTCTTGGCTCTTCATAGAGCACCTGAAAACAATTAAGCTGTTACACACTTCATGGGTGGGGATTGCCTCAGTTTTCTTTTGTTTCACCACATGTTTGCATCCATTTATTCTTCCTTATCTTTGTGTGTACTCTGAGGACCCTGAGAAAAGAAACATCCTCCTTTTTTCATTGTTTATTTTGCTTTCTGCCAGGTCTGGCTCCTCTCCTCCATCAGCAGGACTAAATAAAACAGAGGAGAGCATCCTCTGCAGCACCCTCCTGTGCTGGGGTTCAGTGGGATCACGTTCATTTGTAGGGTTTTGTTTTTGAGTTAAAACTTCCCCAGCCCTGCCCCACGCTGGGAACCACCCCCAGTTTGTGGTTGGGATGTGCTGAGCTCTGTGGAGGAGGCACAGCAAGATTTGATCTTGAAGAGCTGCAGGTTGGGCTCTTCTGTGCTGCTCGGACACAGAGGGATCAGCCTGCTCTGGTTTATTCACTACTTCACAAGTAGCCAAGGGTTACACAAATAAAATCAGCTGCCTTTGATAGGTGTCAGCACTTTAATGAGGAATTAAATTAAGCCCTGGGTACTCCTGCCCCATCTCATGGCACTATTTTTGTCTCACGCTCTGCTTTTTTTGTTCCTATTTTTTCCCCCATATTTTATGACAATTGCCTGAAGTCCTGATCTGGTGGGGGGGATTATTGCAGATACCTGCACAGCTGGAAACTCATCAGCCATTCAGATTCCTTCAGTGAGAGTGTCAGTTTTAGCACAAAACTCGCAAAGCTCACTGTGGTGATTTCAAATTTCCTCTTTAGTAGACATTTTGTTTGAATGCCATGAAGGGGCTCCTCTCCCCAAGCCCCCAGGAGCACAATAAGCTATGCTCTTTGAGAGAGCCCAGATGAGTACAAAGTTCCCTTCATTAAATTTTCTTTTCATGCTTTAGCATAGAATATTTCTTTTTAAGGCCGTCTCTCTCCCATTTCCCTTTGTGTTTTCATCCTGTTACCTTTATGAGGTTGTGATGCATCAGCTCTCTGGAAAAGGTGGGTGCATGGCTCCCTCAGAGATTTATTCCAGCACTGAAAGATTATTCTGGCATGGGAGGTGCTTCAGGAGCAGCTGGGGAAGGGAAATGTCCTGATTTGGAGGACAGGTGTCTGCTAAGAAAGGCAGGAGCCTCTCTTTGAAATGGAGAATGGAAACCCCTTCCCTCCTAATTATTGTAATTTTGAAATTAAAGGGCTTTCAGGCAAAGATCTGGGAATAGGAATAACAGTTCTTTACTAGGAAAATTAAAATAGAAATCCAGCACTACAAAGAACAAAGCCCAACCCCTGGCAGAGTCAGAATCCAAGCTGACAGCCGTCAGTCAGTCAGGGTGGTGGCAGCAGTGCCATTCAATGGTGGCTGCATCCTCCTGCAGTGACAGATGTGCTTCAGTTGGAGCAGTGCTCCTGGACAAGGGGCAGTTTGCTCTGAAGCTCCAGTGATGATGTGGAAGGCTCTGGTTTTCCTCTGGAATCCAGGGGAAAAGGGCACCTTGGTGTCCCAAAACCTCTGGTTTTATCTTGGTAAGAAATGTTGGGCTCTTCCCCTTGGCTGGAGCCCATTCCTTTCTCTCTTAAGAAGTCACTTTAAAATCATTCATGAATTAAGGCATAGCAAGATTTACTGTGGATATTTTTTGTTAATTCAGCCTCTCTTGTGTTGCTTTATCAATTCTCACCAGGGGTTTGGGCATTTTAATTGATCTTGGGTTTAGCTGGACCTAAATCATCACTGCTGGGAGATGTCTGCAGAGACATCCCTGGAGTTTCTGGTGTTCCCTGTCCCAGTCCAGACCTTGCCACCCTCCCTCCACGGGCAGCAGTTTGTGGTTGCACATTTTGATGCCTTTGAAGCACGTGCTGATCTCAGCAGAGCGGGGATTAGAGGAAAATCCTCCTCCATAAGAGTCTGCAGAAGTTTGAACCTGGAGATCATAAAGTGTGGAAGCACCTGGGACTGCATTTAAATTCTGGTTTAGATTTCACAGATGCAGGGTAATGAATGAAAGGAGGAGGAGATGTTTTATATAGGTACACGCAGTAAAATCAAGGTGACTCAACATTCCCTTTTTTTAGCACGACATCTTCAGTGATTATCAAGAAATCAATTCCCTGGAGGAGCAGCGTTTGTGCTTTGTGTGTCATTTCCCTGCTGGAGGAAAACAGATCTGCTTGGCCAGCCAGCAGAATGAGAATCAGAACCACAGAGTTGGGTTGGGAGTGATCTCAAGGATCACCCAGTTCCAGCCCCATTTCCAAGGGCAGGGACACTTCCACTATCCCAGGGTGTTCCAAACCTCATCTAACCTGGCCTTGGACACTTCCAGGGATGGGGCAGTCCTGGGCAATCAGTGCCAGGACCTCACCACCCTCACAGGGAAGAAGAATTTCTTCTGGAAGTGCTCAAGGGACAGGGCTTGGAGCAGCCTGGGATAGTGGAAGGTGTGGAACTGGATGTGCTTTAAACTCCCTTCCAACCCAAACTGCTTTAATAATAATACAGTAATTTCATGATTATAATCCGCACTTTTTTCATTGAAGAATCCAGCCTACCCCAGTAGAGCGGCTTATATTCAGGTGCGGCTTATCTATGGACAAATCCCAGCGAAAAGCCAACCCAGAAGTGAGAGCCGGCTGGGAGGGCGCCTGGGGCTGCCTTTAAAGGCTTCACTGGTCTATGAAAACTGTTTGCAACTTGAGCACCTGACACCAAACCCCGCGCTGGCAGCGATTCTGTTACTAATTTGTTACTTTGTCGCATATGGATCCTCGCTTTTTAAAAAAAAAAAAAAAGTGCGGCTTATATTCAGGTGCGGCTTATATATGGACAAATCCCGTGGTCTACCCGGATGTGCGGCTTATAATCGTGAAATTACTGTAATGATAATAATAACAATAATAATAAAATACAAGATTATTTTGTCTTTCCTGAGATGTTTTTAGAAGGAAAGCCTGAAGCTGCTCTCTGTCCCCACAGGAGATACGAGTCCCACCCCATCTGTGGGGAGCTGCAGGATAAAATCCTCCAGTGCTACCGAGACCACGCCCAGGAGACCCTGAGCTGCTCTGCCCTGGCCAGCCAGTACCTGCACTGTGTCAATCATGCCAAACAGGTGAGATTCTGCAGCTCTTCTCACCGGCAAGGGATGGAATAATGAGCAGAGCAATTCCCAATTGCTCCTTCCTCCATGCCTGAGCGTTTCCCAATACTCCAGAGCTCTGTGGAGACCACTCAGGGTTGATTTCACTGCTCAGGTTTCCATCTCTTCCCCTGGGAAGCTGTTGTTTAGTGTAGGAGCTCTTGCTGTTGGCAGATGTTTCCTTTTATCTGCAGTTTTAGCAGTAAAACAAGGGGATTAAAATACCTGCTATCTTTGCCATAAATACGAGAAACTCAATTGGAATTCTTGATTTCTTCTGTCTTGTGTTCTGCCAGGCTCTAAAACTGTCCTTTACCTGCTCTTGCCCTCCTCTCTTCCAGTTTTGTAGGGTATGGATGTCACCACCAATTAAAATATTTATGCTTCATTAGTGCAGCATGAAGGAAAACGACAATAATATGTAAATCATTAAATTAAATGAAGCTACAATTTCTCAGTTTTCACTCTTTTTCATCAGCTTGCATTTTCCAAATACAGAACTGCCATGTATTGACCTCAGCTGTGTTAAACAAACCAAGAAATGTGCTCACAGCCCACGTGCAGGACGTGTAAAAAGTGCAGAAATCACTCTGGTGATCTTTATTTCTGCCCAAATCTGGGAGTTAATAGTTGAGCAGGTGAGGACACCCATCTTGATGTGAGGGTGGAGACCTGGAGAGCAGGGCTGATGTCTGATCATGGTCATCCCCTTCCCTGACACTTTGCTCTTTCTTGGTGACCTTTTGCTTTCAAATGCTGCAGCCTCGAGCTGGGGTTCCCAAAGATGTGCTGGAATTTACACAGCTCCTTGTTCCTCTCTCCCTCTCCCCTGGAATTCCCTTCCTTTAACAGATCTTTTATTTTTTTGCATTTGTTGTGCCAGCCCTGGAAGTGTCCAAGGCCAGCCTGGACAAGGCTGGGGACAGTGGAAAGTGTCCCTGCACGTGGCAGGGGTGGCACTGGGTGGCTTTTAAGGTCCCTTCCAACCCAAATCCTTCTGTGATTCCATGATTTCTCCCCCTGCCCATTTCAGAACGCACCGATTTCCTTTTGTAGGAGAAGTCAAATCAAGAATAACATGAGAATCACAGACTCATTAACATTCCTAAGCCCATCCAGCCCAGTACAACCCAGGCCAGCACTCACCCTGTCCCCAAGTGCCACATCCACACAGATTTTAAATCCCCCAGGAATGGGGACTGCACCCCTGCCCTGGCTGGACAACCCTTGAGTGAAGGAATTTTCCACAATATCCAACCTTAACCTCCCCTGGTGCAATCTGGGGCCATTTCCTCTTTTTCTGTCATTTGTACCCCTGTTTTGGTTTGTTCTGTAGAGGATTTCCCCATGGCCCTGCAGCACTAATTTAGTGCATGTATAATTTTTTATTATTTTTTAAAGGATCCAGAAAAAAAGAAAAAAAGGATTAATTACTTAGACATGTTTAAGCTCTAAGTCGAGTTTGTATCTGATAGGAATTTCTTCAGAAGGCTCTGATGAGGATGAATTAATTCATGTTCAGAAGGTGCAGGAAAAGCAAATTGCGTAAATATGAGCATTAGGTTTTTGAACCCTTTTAAACACCTTTTTTTTCTGTTGAAGATCTTCATCCAAGCCTGTCAAGTAGTTAAAAGTGTTTCCTAAATGTTTCTTATTCTGTTTCACACATGCTTCAAGATGAGAATTCAGAGAGGTTTCTCTCATGATAACAGAGAAGGAGAAGCCTTTTATGATGGAAATATTTGCAAGCAGGAGCAATTGTTTTTCATAATCAACACCAGCCCATGCTCCACATGCTGCAGCTGTAATTGTAATTATTTTTACTCGCTGTTTGCCCACAAGTCCAGACAGTTACTTTGAAATAATTCCTAAATGCTGCTCTGAAATCACTTCAAAATTACCTTCTCTGTGAGCTTGGTTGGGAGCCAGAGCAGGGGGATAAATGGCAGATTCAGAAATGAAAAAGTTAACTGACACTGGCTACAAGAAACAAAGGAAGAAGAAAATTTGCTAGAGGGAATAGAGCAAGATATTGAAAAGCAAATAAGTGAACTAATCCGATTTCCTGGCGGTGAGTCTGGGCACTTGTGCTCGGGCTGAGCACACTCTGTGCTTTTCATAAATTGAATTTATTGACTCCTCTTTCTTTCCTATCTTGCTTATAATTATCTCCCCCTCTCTTCTGTGTGCTCCTTATTTCTCATGCTGGCTGTAATCTCATGTCTCTATCTGTCCTTTTCTCCCCTCCTTAGAAAAGCCCTGAGAGTTGTTAATTCAGAGGGGTTTGACACCGTGCCTGTATCTTCCCTTGAAATCTCTTCCCAAAGTCAGGGGAAGCTGGGGAGATGAATTAAACTCTGTTATTAATGTTTGCATGTTATTGTAATGATAATGCCAGTAATGGAGAGGAAAACTTCACCTAATGGAGCCATTAAGGGGAAGAGATTTGGATTGTGTGTGGCATGTGGTTGTGCTGAAATAACTCCAGCCAGACCATCCATGGCTTTTAAATCCTTTTTTCCTGCTGTTCCAGCCATGGATATGGACAATAGCTGTTAAAATATACATTTTGGGGTGGTTTATTTTCTCAGTTTTCCCCCCACCCTGGGCTACAAGAAGTTCTGATCCTTCCATAAAAACACGTGGTTTAACAAATGCAATAATTTCCTGTTAAACCGTTGAATTCCAGAAGGATTCAGGGCTCTTCAGGCAGGTGAGGTTGAAGAGTGCTTAAAATAACAAAAGCAGCAGATGCTGGTGCCTGACAGCCTGGCTACAAAATGTTGTCCTTCAGCCTTGTAATCACTATTTTTATTTTTATCAAGTGGCTCCTTAATTATCCATCCTGAATAGAATAAAACCAGGATTTTTGCCTCATCCTCCAGGATTTTTACTTGATACCAATTTCCAGTCGAAGAGAAAAATCCATGGAATTTGTGAATTGAAATGCAACAAAAAGAGCTCATCATTTAATACTTCCCTCACTGAAGGAAATTTATTATGGACCAGCTGCTCTCCATGGGGTTATGTTTAAAAAAAAAAAAAAAAAAGGAAAATATTTTAAATGCATTCATTTAAAAAGGCAAGAAAAAAATATTAAAAAAACCTCAAAATGCAGATAAAACCAAAGCAAGGCTTGGAAAACCCCTGTTTGTGTGAAGGTGAAATTTTGTGGGCAGAAATATGGATGTGATGAAGAAATATCTGCAATTCCTTTCCTTAGGACATAAACAAAAGGAGCCCATTTTTTCTCAGATCCCTTGTTGACTTGTACAATGCTAAATGGACATAAATTTAATATTCAGCCCAGAGTCTGAAATTCCTCTGCAAAAAGGAATTTTCCAGGTAGAGGAGCCTTCCTGAGCTTTCCAGAAATCTCCATGGGGGTGCCATGGATTGGAGGTTTTGGTGACAGATGAAACTTCCCCAGATTTTTGTTTGTAAATGCACCCAAGGAGCACAAAAGTGACTCCTTTTATTCCATCAACCTTTTCTTCTCCGTGGATTCTGAAGAATTTTGTGGGCACAAGGACAGGCACCACCTGTTTGTGTGGATGCCTTGGGGAATTCTGAAATCAGAATTGTTAATTTTGGAAAATCCCTCCAGGATCCTCGAGTCCAAGCATTCCCAGCACTGCCAAGGCCACCACTGGCCATGTCCCCAAGTGCCACCTCCACACTTTGAAGGGCTTTTAAATCCCTCCATCCCATGGCAGCTGTGCCAGGATGGACAATCCTTTTGGAAAAGACATTTTATCCCAAAATCCAACCTAAGTGCAGCTCTTAGCCCTTTCAGGAGCTGGCTGGAATAGCACAGTTTACCAGGTTGTTTTTAGGAATAATAGGAGAATTTGGTTGAAGCCAAACATGACATGGTTTTAATTCACTTTATTGCTAATTATCCTTAATTTCCATGGTCCTGGCAATGCAGTCCAGACTTCAGGCTGTGTAGTGTTGCTCAGACACCTGAATCAGCAGTTTGGAGGTCACCTGTGAGATTTCAAGGTTTAAATTTAGTTTTGTTCCTGATACAAAACCTCAGAATTATCAAATTCCTTCCTACCATTCCTTGCAAGGAGACTCATAATTAGTTCTTACTCTTTTGATGAGTTTTGTAGACAAGAAAAATGGTTTGGGTTTGAAGGGGCTTTAGAGCTTATCTCATTCCAGGGACACCTCCACTATCCCAGGCTGCTATCCCAGCTTCCTGGCTTGGAACATTTCCAGGGACAGGAAACCTGGTCTAGTGAAAAAAAAATGAAATTATTTTAAAGGTCCTTTCCAACCCAAACCATTCCATGATGTGTGGTTCTGTAATAAAGCCCAAGATGAGTGCAGCATGTTCAGATGTTGGGATTTTGATTCTGATTCAGAGGCCAGGAAGGAGCCAGGTGAGGAATACTCAGTGCTGGATGTTTTCAGGATATTCTTCATCAAGAGTTTAATTGCTGGGAATGGGATTTTTCTTATTTTCATTTAATAGCCACAGCACTGAAAATGGATCATTAGTGAGACTCTTCATCCTCCAAACCAGTGCCTTGTTGAGTGCTCAGATTGCTTCATTCTGCTTCTCTGCCATGATGTGTTTATCAACAATGTGTCTCGTTCTCTATCCTTATTTTAAAAACTTGCAGATCTTAGGAAGGAGTTGTAGCCAAACTTCAGGGGCTGTCTGGGATAACTTGGAGTTACTAAAATAAGTGTTTGTCCCTCTCTCTTCCCTCCCCTCCCCTCTTTTTGCAGCAGAGAATGCTTGGCAGAGGAGGATAAAGGCATTGTCCAAATCAAGCACAAGACCATCAAGTAATTTCAGCAGAAGAGCTTTTTTTTCTCCCCAAGAATGATCTGGCAGCCCATTTGCAGGGCAGCCCAGTAAAGAGAAGAAGTGGAAGAGCCATTTGAAGGGCAGCCCAGTGAAGAGAAGAAGTGGAAGAGCCATTTGAAGGGCAGCATCCTCAGGCTCAATCACAGACCTGGATCTGACTGCGCCGAGCTCGCCCGTCCGAGGCTGCTGCTCCTTCTCAGAGCCCACTTACTGGTGATTGAAGGAAGGGAAAGAAAAGAACCTCTCTCTGGCCTCAGAGAGGGGAAACATCCTTCAAATGCTGCTGTTTCACTGTAGAATCCCCTCTGTCAGAGGCAGGGGGTTTAACCCTTGCAGCACCGGGACTTGGCTGTTCCTCGGGAGCAGCCACTGGGCCCGGTGTCACAGTGCAGAATTGTAAATTGTGCTTTAACTTATTTCCCAAATGACCTGGCTTTTGGTGAAGTCTCTCTCTCTGCGGGCCTTCTGCTGGAATGATGTTTGTGATCCAACACTTAGGGTTCTCCATGGCCTTTGTTTCTGTGGGATGGTTCTGTTGTGCTCCTCGCTCATATCAAGTCCTGACGAGAATGCCTCGCTCCGTACCAACAATAAATCTATTTTATGCACAAGATTGATGCTGCAGTCTGTCTCCCTTCCCACTCCTCGGGGGTGGATGGTGTTCCCTCTGCTGTGTCAATCATGCTGGCCCAGCAGATGTTGTTGCTGAAGCTTTCAAGCACAGACTTTCATGCACAACCAGCCCTGGTGTCAGGAGCAGGGTTTGGATTGAGCTGTTTTCCATCACAGCCACTTAAAAGGCTCCCACGTGATGGGAGTGTTGTGATTTATTCACCAGCACTTCCCTCCCTGGGAAATGCTTGTGAATGGAGCACCACAAGCTCGTTTCCTGGAGAGGCTGTGGGTTCCCCATCCCTGGTCAGGTTGGTGGATGGTGGAAGGACTCCCTGCCCATGGGAGGGGGTTGGAATGACATGGCCTTAAGGGCCTTTCCCACCCAAACCATTCTGGGATTCTGTGAAAGGGCAGAAATCCCTCAAAAATCCCTAAACCAACTTTGTGCAACACCCATTTTCCTTTAATTCTTTTTCTTCAGTGCCACACTCATTGTCTCAAGCAATCTAAGAAGGGACTTTTTACACAATAGTGAAAGTAATGATGTCAAATGAGCAGCAAGTCTGGAGCCTTCTGCTGTTTATTTACCTGTTCTCCCGCTCTAATTGGCTGTGTTTGAACCTCATCCTTCTGAACAACTGCGGGTGCACCTGTGGATCTCATTTATTATTCATGCAAAATATTACCAGTGACTTTCCTAATTATCAAGATGCTTTGTGAGCGCTGTTTAATTAAGGATTTTTTTTTTATATGCTACCCAGAGAAGCTGGGATTTTTTTAAATTTTTTTTTAACATGCCAAGCAACTGTAATGTTGGTGGGAGGGGAGGATCCTGGAGTTCAACATCAGATGCCAGGTAAACTGCTCAGGAGAAACAACAGGGACATAAGCACCGTGTTTACACGGTGACTTGCTGTAGTGTTTACAAATCAGCTAACTCACAAATCCTTCTCTCTAATGTTCTCTTTTGTAACAGAGAGCCAAGGAGTTGGCAGAGCCAGCCTTGCCAGACTCAGAATTGGCAGCAAAACACAGCACAGAGGAAAAGCAGACGTTTCTCAGGCCAGATGATGCTGTAAAAGCAGGGGAAGAGCTGTGTTGGGAAGGAAGGTCTCTATTACTGCCAAATGTTTATTGGTTTCTCATCCTGACAGCCTTGAGCAACGAGAGTCAGCCTTGCCTGCTTTGTTCCAACTGTGTTTGAGGTGTTGTGTTCGTTAAACATCTTCTGTGGCATCAGGGGTGGCATCTGCAGCCTGTGTGGCTTGGGCTGTGGGGACGCTGGTGGCAGCAGCAGGGTAAGGACTTTAAAATTGACTCTGGTATGGACTTCAGAACTGTCCTGGGTGTGCACTTTCAAACTGTTCCTGGTGTGGACTTGTCCTGGTTTGGAGGACAGGTGTCTGCTAAGAAAGGCAGGAGCCTCTCTTTGAAATGGAGAATGGAAACCCCTTCCCTCCTAATTATTGTAATTTTGAAATTAAAGGGCTTTCAGGCAAAGATCTGGGAATAGGAATAACAGTTCTTTACTAGGAAAATTAAAATAGAAATCCAGCACTACAAAGAACAAAGCCCAACCCCTGGCAGAGTCAGAATCCAAGCTGACAGCCGTCAGTCAGTCAGGGTGGTGGCAGCAGTGCCATTCAATGGTGGCTGCATCCTCCTGCAGTGACAGATGTGCTTCAGTTGGAGCAGTGCTCCTGGACAAGGGGCAGTTTGCTCTGAAGCTCC
>VRYO01002253.1:1720530-1736055 GCA_009812075.1 Sialia sialis
CCTGGATTTGGGATCTGGGCTCCCCTGTGCTCACCCATCACTCCAGGTAGCTTAGCAACAGCCCAGGCTGTGTTTGCCAACATTTTCTCTCCTCAGAGAAGGGAATTTCAGCCTTCCACTGGCTGTGGGGATGCTCCAGTCTGTGCTGAGCTGCTCTGGCTGTGGGTGCTCCCCTGGAAATTCAGCCAGCACAGCAAATCCCTGCTTTCCATCCCAAAAACTCAGCTCTGGGGACAGCCAGGCTGGCAGCCACAGGTGGATGTGCAGGGAAATCCCAGATTCTGTCTGGGAGATCAGGGAGGGTTTTTCCAGCACAAAGAGAAGAAAAACCAAACCCACAATGCAGAACCCTGAGGGGGAACAGGATCTGACCTATTTTTATCTCATGAACTGACTGCAGAGGAGGATCTTTCTCCCCAGAGAAAAGCCATTTCTCCAGGCCAAGTGTGATTATTGTCACATGAGGAGGGGTCTGGTTTTTGGATATCCCTCCCTGCCTGAGCCAGTGCTCACAGGAGTGTACAGATAATTTTAGCTCAGAAATTCAGAAACTGAATGTTGCTTCAGCCCAGCTTGGAATTGCCCAGTGTCAGGAATATCTGGGTGGGCAAGCTCAGCACACGGTGGAGTTGGGCACATAAATGAACATAAAATGAGCTTGGATACTTTTGTAATGTAACACAACACAGGGATGGCACGCAACAAAAAGCAGAGGGTGATTTTTAAAAGCGTGGAGCTCCTCTGGGATAACACAGCTCACATGTCAGGGTCACAGCTCACCCCAGGGCCAGGTGGGAATTGTCCTTTCAGGCCTGGTTTTGCAGCCCTGCTGGGTTTTTCTCAGCTGTTTGAAGCCCCATCAGCCGCAGGCTGGTCCAGGAGGGGTTGGTGCTCCCTCATCTCTCTTGGGGGTGATGCTCCACGGCCCTTGGTGATCACCTGGTCAGGTCTGTGCCCAGGAGTTTGAGATCCTGGAGCTGGAGGATCAGATATTTTATATCTTTTATTCAGGGACCAAAAAAGTATCCATCAGGAATATTCCCAGCAATGGATAGATGGCAATTGTTGAGTGATTTTAGCTTTGGATGCTGAACACAAAGTTCCTGCTGAAAGTTTCCTCCAAACCAACCTTCCTGTGGAAAGAAAATATTGGCATTTTGCAAAGAATAACAAAGTCCTGCTGGAATATTTGCCATGAATTCCCCCGAGCCCGTGCATTAATCCAGGTACCATGTTCATTTTTATCAGGTTTATTCTTCCCTGGAGGCTGAGCCAAAGAGCTTCCAATTTACCCAGGTCATTAGTGATTTATATGATAATTGGATCTAAGTTGATTTTAACTATTTGCTTTAAATCTCCTGGGATTTGTATTCTTGGACATTTTAATGCCACTGGAAATTTAACTGATGAAGCAAAGACAAGTATATGTACTTAATTAGTCCTGCAACCAATTAGTTCTTTGTCAGTCAAATTAATCTTGTATCTGGACTTTAAATGAGTTCCAGGAATTTTGGGGTTTGACCTCTGTGGGTCCCCCAGGGCGTTCAGCCTCGTCCTCCTTTGTTTTTGCTGCCATGGAATGTCTGAAATGCAGTCACGAGTGATCACCAAAATGGGAAAAAATGGATGTGGGATTGATGGTGGGGCTGATCTCTTGAGGATGGAAGGCAATAAAAACATGGAAGTGCTTTGTTGGCTCTTCCTGCCCTCGTGGCGATGCCAGGAGGGTTTTTGTGGAGCCAGGACTGATCCATGACAGGATCTGACTGCAGGATGTGGGAATGTCATCCTCTTCCCACACCTTCTCCCAGTGTTTTCATTCGGGTTGGGATGGATATCCCACAATCACAGAACGGGCAAGGTTGGGAGGGACCTCTGGAGGTCACCAGCCCAACCTGCTCCAGCTCAGGGTTGTGTCCAGCCAGCTTGGAATATCTCCAGGGAAGGAGATTCCACAACTTCTCTGGGGAGATCTGTTCCCAGATCCCTCCCATCCCTGCAGGACCTCCTGAGGATGCTGATGACCCACTCGCATTTCTGCTCTTGTGGGACCCGCCAGGACTCAGGTGAGCATCACGCCCTCACTAATTAAACTCATTAAACTCATTATTTCCCTCAATGTGGTGTGATCTGGTTTAGTTCAAGACAAGTTTTTGGGTGCAGGACCCAAACTCTCCAGGAATGTGGCCTGTGGATCCAGAGGCTGAGTCTGACACTTGAGAAACACCAAAATTTTGGGGGTTTTTGCAGGTTTGAGGTGTGCAGCAATAGGTGGAGGGGCAGCAGTAGGACCAGTGTCCCCAAAGCTGGGGAGGAGAGGGCAGATGTGGGGTCTGGGTTTGTCCAGATGTGGGATCTGGGTTTTTCCAGATGTGGGGTCTGGGTTTTTCCAGATGTGGGGGTCTGGCTTTGTCCAGAGGTGGAG
Organism: Sialia sialis; assembly: GCA_009812075.1. NCBI lineage: Eukaryota > Metazoa > Chordata > Aves > Passeriformes > Turdidae > Sialia > Sialia sialis. Next base: position 1,722,956 of record VRYO01002253.1, read on the forward strand.
TCTGGATTCATCCAGATGTAGGGTCTGGCTTTACCCAGATGTAGGGTCTGGCTTTACCCAGATGTAGGGTCTGGCTCTATCCAGATGTAGGGTCTGGCTTTATCCAGATGTGGGATTTGTCTTTATCCAGATATGGAGTCTGGCTTTATCCACATGCGCGGTTTTGCTTTATCCTGCCCAGAGGATGAGGAGGAAGCTGCGCTGGGGAGGGCTGGGATGTGCTGGTGGAAAAGCTCTGGGAGATGAAGCAGGTGTGGCAGTAAATCTGCACAATTCCTCTTTTCCTTGCAGTCCTTGCCCATCTGAGATTCTGCAGAGTCCAGAATTGGATTTGAGGCTCTGTTCCTTAAAATGCCCACCCAAATTTATCCTCCACCCTTTGGTCCTCCTGCTGTGAACACTTCCAGTGGATCCCAAGTGCAGCAGGGAGTAGACAGAGGTCATGTGGCCAAGGGTCAGGGAGGAAGTCTGAGATGAGCCAAGAATAGACCCTGCTCCATTCAGCTCCCTGTCTGTGCTTCCCAGCAAGACAAACAGCTGGACACATCCAGCCTGCTGGCATCAGGAGCTGAGCCAAAGGTCAGAGCTTGGGCACAAAGAGGCTTCTGTCTGCAAGGCTCTGATCTGGGCTGAGCCTGAGACTCAAAGCTGGCTCAGATCCAGATGGGTCTGGGCTTTGGGAGGCTGAGGCGGAGCAATGATTCTGGGGGAAAAGAAATTTGGAGATGAAGGGATGAAGGGGTGGAGATTGATTTACCAAAATATGAGGGTTGGTCTAACACCGATACTCAACTGTGAGGGACAAAAGACTCTCTCACAATTTAAAGTTAGAAAGTGTCTGTTTATTCAGAGCTGGGCAGCAGCGTGGGGTAACCCTCCAATACACACTGCAAAATTACAGGTGATCACAGAGTCTATTTATTGACAAAAGGTTCAAACAAATAAATATTCATAATACCAGTCCCTCCCATCCCTGCTTCCTGTGGTAATTAGCTTGAATGGCTAATTAAAGCAGTGTGGTTGGCTTCTTGAATTAAGTCTGGGGTCGTTTTTGTGGGGAGGGGTCTGAAAAGGAGGAAGTAAGGCGAGTCTTCCTCGCCCTGACCTTTTCTATTAATGACAATACAAATGGCTTTTGGACAACTCCAGTTTTGCAAAGAATGAGTTTCTGGTTGCAATTGTTCGTGTTCATTGGACTTACCCACTGTTTCATCCTTTCCCATTGCAAGCACAGCTAAACAAACATAAATGGACAGGAAATCAATTATTTAAGTTTCAGGTAACTATCTCAAGCCCAGTTTCTTCTAACTTTTAACTAAAATCCTAATTTCTTTAAGATTAGTGTTTCATTATGATGCTCTGTCCATGGGGCAGCTCATCCCAGGGCTGAGCTCAGCAGGAGGAGCCAGGGCTGGCTCAGATCCCCCTTCTGACCCTGGCTTTGGTGTCATCATACCTGAGCAGTGAGGCCTTGCACCTCCACAGCCTGAGCTCTCCTCCCTGTGGATGATCCCTGGAGATGATCCCTGGACATGATCCCACCATGATCCCATCATTTTCAGGAGGGGGCTGCAGGACTTTGTCCTGTTGCAGCCTCGTGGTGACCCCTGAGGTCTGAGTGCCCTTTCTGCTCCAGAACTTCCATTCACCTTCTCATCTCCCAGTCACTGGGGCTCTTGGTGTTGGAGGAGATGTTCAGGACTGTCCCTCTGACCAGGAAGGATCTAGAGGGTCCCCTGCAGTTGGGATGATCATTTTTGGAAGGTGAAGAGCACAGCATCCCCATGTAGATCCACCAGAGTGAAAGGCAGGGAGAGCAGGCGGGGGAAGGAAGCCAAACCCACTCTGTTGGTTTTGTGGTTTCACTCAGGCTCTCTCTCTCTGTGGCATTTTAAGTGTTTTTAACCACAGAAACACATGAATGAATGAATGGCCATTCTTTTCCTCTGATAACCATCCCCGCTCCGCAGGACAGGACTTTTCCTTCCTGTCATTCCTGCAGCCTCCCCCATTCGAATCCCAAATCTTTTGGATTCAGTTGTTTTCTCATCCTGTGAATTTATCAGAGATCAGAATTTGGCTGGTGCTGTCTGGTCTGGGATTTCTGTAACAGAACAGTGACACCTTTCCCCTTAGGATGTGCTTTTTGCAAATCCCAGATTAGGAACTCAGGAATTTAAGAAACTCATCCTGCAAACATTACCCAGCCTCTCCTCCCCTGTCCAGCTGAAGAGGAGCTGTCTGCAGAGAGCTGGGCTTTAATTCCCTCCTGTCTGCTCCCCACTCCAGTTGGAAACCCTTCTCTAGGATGTCTGAGAGCTGCCATTTATTATCCATAGAAACTACAAGCTGAAATCTATAGCTGCAGCTTCAGTGGAGGGTAATTCCTGCCGGAGCCGGGAGCCGAGGCTGTTAAAACCAGACTCTTCCTGCACAAAGCAACCCTTTAATGACTCTCAAATGCAGCCCAGACAACAACCACACCACTTAGACCCTCTCCAAAGATCCAGGCTCTGCTAAGTGGATTAACTGCTTAGAGAACTCTCCCAGCACGGTGGCCAACCTTATAATGGAGCAATTAAAAGGTCACTGTGCTTAGGGTCGCAGCTTCCTCACAGGAAGAGCCCCCACACTCCCCTCTCCCACCCAAGGCCAATATTGACATTTTAATGTGTTAACAACAGAGCAATAAATTCATCCTTTGGATTCCTCGTTGCATTTTGGGAGGCACCAAAGATGATTCTTGCACAGCTGGGAAGCACAAGCAGGAAAACCTGGTTGTCAAGGCTTTGCCAGGAAACTCTTTCCATGGGGACAGATCCCTTGTCACCTGCTCTGACACTGACTCCTGTGACTCAGACTGGAGGCACCCTGGATTTAGCAGCTGGAAAAGGCATTTCACGTTGTGTTGGCAGCACAAAGCCACCAGCAGCCCTTGCCCATGGAGGTAATTCCATCATTCCATCATTCCCAAATCCCTGGCTGGATTTGATGTCCCCTGGCAGGAGAGCCCAAAGAATCCTGCTGTGACCACACCAAGCCCCCCAGATGGGTGATTCCAGGGATTCCTCTTTCCCTCCAGGATTTTAAAGAAACCCTGCTGAGGACAGGACACAGAAAATTCTCCAACACCTTTTTTTTTTTTGGCAAGATGGGGGGGTTAATTCCTAGCAGAAGCACTGCAATCCCTCTGCTGTCACCTGCCTGTCTAGTCCCCAACCTTGAATGATGCACCCTGGCATCCCCAGGGACTTCCTCTGACTGACTGATCGCTATCTAAGCTGGCAGATGAAGGAGGATATTTACTGCACAGCCGAGAACCCTTCAGAAAGATGTTTTATTGAGGCTGCTCAGAGAGCAGGAAATGCAATAAAGCACAGAGACACAAAAGAAGGGACGTAAATGCAGCCTGCTACCTGTTGGGAAAGAGAAAAATAATCTGCTACCTGTTGGAAAAGAGGAAAATACAGCCTGCTACCTGTTGGAAAAGTGGAAAATACCCCTTGCTACCTTTCAGGAGCTGGAGCAGCCCATCCTGCCCACTCACACAGGTCACTCTTTGGCCATCACCTGCAGACAGGGATGGCTGCTGTGTCCCAGCTGATGTATTGACCCAATAAAAGGTATTATTGCAGCGCCCATCAGCACTGACAGCAGCTGAGTGCTCTGGAGAGAGCGATTCCTCCCTTTGGAGATGCTCAGAGCAGGAAGAAGTGGGGGAGGATGTCTGTCAGCACGGGGGATTCCTGTCTGGACAGCCAGCAGGAACAGCTGCTTCTTTCTGGATTTTGTACACAAGGGAACGCAGCTTTCTGTGTTTTAAACCCGAGTGCAGAGCAAGTTTAGATCTCAGCGATGGATGCTCACCACTGCTGGTGGTTTTTATCAGCAAATTGATTCCTGCAGAAGATGTGGGCTCAGCAATGTGAATTTTTTTTGCCAGTCACAGGTGTGTGTTTGTGCACAGCTCCTGCCCAGCTTCCCCTGCACAGCACACACTTCCTCCACCGAAAATGGATTTAGGAGTTTAGGGCTGGGAAGGGATTTCCCCTCCTAGGAGGATGTGAAGCTGTGGTTTTGAAGGGATGATAATCTCATGGGTGAGATCTGCAGGGCTCAGGGACTTTCCCATCGCTGGTCAGCAGGGATCACTGAATGCAATAAATCAGACGCTATTAAAATTTTGGCAGTTCAGAATTTTACTGACAGAATCATGATGCCTGCTTCTTCCACAGAGTAATATATTTAGAAATACATATTCCTATAGGTTCCTATAGGTCACCTCTGTGCCATCACTGCAGGAACCCAAAAGTGGCCTACACCCATGGCTGGTGGCCCCATGCCTCATTCCTGGAGCTCTTTACCTGGAATTTGGCCTAAAGAGGCCCCAATTGTAAGAACACAGATGAGTTCCTGCTCTTGAGAAGATAATCCTTCCTTCCTCTGCTGCCACAGGGCCAGGGACAGCTCCAAGGCAGAACCCAGGGGATTATCTGGACTTGGCTTTGTTCCCTGCTCTGGAGGTGCAGGGATTACAAGGAGGCTGATTAGTCAGCCCTGATTATCTCATTCACAAAAACCAGCTCCTTTTGAAACTTCAAATGGTGCTCCTGAGCTTTGTGATGCACGGGGGAGTCACGGGGAGACAGGGCGGGATGCTGAGTAATTCCATCCAAAGATTTCATGGAAAACACTCTGGAAATGCTGTGGTAATTGTAAAACTTGCTGCACATTCCCAGCTGCACCCCGGGCCTCACCTTTTTGTTAGGTTTGATTTAATGTATATTACATAAGGTTATATATAGAGTATATCTATATCTATATCTATATCTATATCTATATCTATATCTATATATATATCTATATCTGTATCTATATCTAATATCGATATCTATATATCTATATCCATATCCCTATCTATTTATATATATAATTAATGTTTCTATTATAAATAATAATAAATAATATATATTGCATACACACAGACACACGAACTCTGGAAGCAGTTTTAAATTACAAATGGGTTTTCCCTGCCCATAAATCACAGAGGAAATTCTCTGTAACAGCCACCAACAACCCTGCCCTCCCCACTCTGGCTGGAGGGAGAAGAAGACTCCCAGGGTGTGCAGCTCCCACTGCTCAGCCAGGCTCCCTGCAGATCTCCCAGAGCCGAAAAACATTTGCAGCAGAGGTCAGAGCTGGTGCAGCAGCAGCCCCAGGTAATTCCAGTGGAGTGCTGGCCGTAACCTGGAGGTGAGATGAGGAGGGAAGGGAGAGGGGCTGTCAGCAGGGAGTGTTGATGGAGGAGTTTTCACTGTGTGAGCTCCGGGTGGAGGCTCCTGGTGGTTGTGAGTTACCTCCAACACGTCCTGGTGCTGCTGGATGTGAAATGAAGTGCCAAGGGCAGGTTAGAAACACGGGGGCTGTGCTTGGAGCTGGTCCCTCCCAGCACAGGGTCATGCTGAGGGCTCTCTTCTCCTTCTCTTCCCTGACTGTCCACTCTCATCCCTTCTCAGCTCACACTGTCTCTCCAGCTCTGTCTCTCCTGTTCCCATGAGAGCTGGAAAGAGGCAGAGCAGCCACACTCCCTCAGTGCTGATCCCAGGGCTGGGACACAACACAATATTGAGAGGAGCCATTCCCTGCCATTCCCTGCCACTATTCCCTGCCAGAATTCCTGTGGTGGAAACAACCTCTGGCTTCTCACATCCCCAACCTGCAGGATCTCAGCTCTTCCTCACAAGTCCATCCATCCATCCATCCATCCATCCATGATCCATGATCCATGATCCATGATGCATCCATCCATCCATCCATCCATCCATCCATCCATCCATCATCCATCCATCCATCATCCATCCATCATCCATCCATCATCCATCCATCCATCCATCCATCCATCATCCATCATCCATCCATCATCCATCATCCATCATCCATCGTCCATCATCCATCATCTATCCATCCATCGTCCATCCATCCATCCATCCATCCATCATCCATCCATCCATCCATCCATTAATCCATCATCCATCCATCCATCCATCCATCATCCATCATCCATCATCCATCCATCCCTCTCTCCATCCATGGATCCTCCAGCTTTTCCCTCTTCTCCTGCAGCTCACCATGAGCTATTTGAGGCTTTTTGGGTTGTTTTTTTTTGCCCTGGAACCCTGCCTTTCCTGTCCATGTGCTGAGCACAGAAGTAGCTGGAGCATCAGATATCCATCATGCTCCTTTCTGACCATGTGAGGGTAGTTTAGAGATTTTAGGATGTGGCCATGTGATGTATTAAGGCAATTTTATGGGATCCTTGGATGCACAGATCATGTATATTCGCCAGGTGGGCTGAGGACTGTGGCACTTCCATCAGTTTTGACAGTGACCATCAGAAGGCTCCTTTGGTTCCAGTGACTTTCCAAGAGAGCAGAAAGATCTGAGATATTTCCATGCCCACAGACTTGTGAGTGTTCCTGAGGGCAGCTGGGCTGCTTTGGATTCTCAATTAGAAATGAAGGATTCACACCCAAGCTCCAAGATGCCTGGAGAGGGTTTGGTCTTGAAGGTTTTGCTTTTCTCCTCTTTGCTTCTGTGCTTGACTTCTGTGGTTTTGTTCTTTGCTCTCTGGTTTGACCCAGGCTAATAACAAGGGGTCACTGGCAAGAAAAAAGCTGCTGTGGTGTCACTCTGAGACAGCACAATTTGCAAATGTTGGGGGAATGTGGGCAGGGAATCCCTCTCCTCCCTGCAAAATCCCCCCAAATTCCCCTACAGACAGGGGGCAAATTTGATATGAGAGGCAGAGCTGTGAAGCAGCAGAACTATGAGGACAGGCTGAAATTAATTCAGCAGTTCTGGAAAAGCTAGCAGGACATCTCAGGAACTGCTTCCTGAGACTCTGTGGCTGTTCTGCAGGAAAAACAAGATCCTGCTCAGATCCAGGCTGGTAGGATCCAGGCTGAAAGGTGACAAAGCAGGGATTTTTATTTTTCCCAGTCAGGAAGAGCTGGGAGGATGTCCCTGGATGGAAACAAGTCACAAGTCAGTTGTGCTTGGGAGGGAGGGATTGTCAAATAAATGTCCCAGCAAAGCAGATGGTGCTGGGTGTTGGGAACTCAGGGCTGCCTCCAATCCCCTCACACAGGCAGAAATGAGAATCGTTCTCCTGTGCAGACATTGTCCTGACAAACAGACAAATGGGCTGGGAGGAACAGGAGGGAAATCGCAGGTCAGCTTTGGGTTTAACCACAGCTTTCTTATGTCTTCAAGCAAGGAGTAGAGAGACACGGATTAGAATTAACACAGAAAACTCTTAGATGTTATTTTGATGGCTGCATGGAGTAAAAACTGGTAGAAGCCCAAGTGAGATGCAGGGCATTGTAGGATCATCGTGTAGAATGGGAGGAGATCCCCACCAATTCCCACCTGGCTCCAGCACTGGGTTTACTGGAGGGCCCTCTCCAACATCTGGCTTGGTGTGCAGTGAGCAGCGCTGGCCACAGCTGGAAGGGGCTTGGTGAGGCCTTGGTGCTTTGGGAATTCCCCAAGTTTTGCTCTCCAAGCCGTCCAGGGGTGGCTGTGTTGGCAATTCTCTGCTCTCAGGTCACACTGAGCCAGAGCATCATCGCTGTGCTGCATCTTTCTGACAGCAAGTGGGCATCAAATATCCCACTGCTTTCAAAAAATACCTGGAAGGCTTCATCTTGGCTCACTTTCCTTTCCAGGATTTATTTTTCTTAAACACCTCCATCTCCTCTAAGGGATCCCTGGGAGCTGATATTTTCTCTGAAGCTTCTGCCGCACCATCCCTCTGAGGAAGCCATTTCAATAATGACACATCAGTAAGTACTGTAAAGTGTTTTAAAAACCAGCCCTAAGGGTTTGATTTACCTGAAGGGAGCTCATGCATGCCCCAGCAGGTTGGAGATTGTTGTCTTTCCCTCCTAGTTCCCCAACAATTGAAATGGTCCTGTACTATTTGTCCATCATGCCCAATATAATTAAAAAGCAATTTTTGGCTTTTTTTTTTTTTTTCAGTGTCTTGATGATTTATAGACAATGAGATTTTATCAGTAGAGCACCACATTAAGAAAATGCTTGTTAATTATCTTCTCCTTAATATGATAATTTAGCCAAAAAAACAACACCTATTAAGAGCTCCTCATTAGGTGAAACGCTTCCCATTTTTTAACACACAAAGTGTCCAAGTTAATGAGGTTCACCTTCGATTTGTAGCTCACCCAGAGATTAAAAGCTGCCTCCATTTATAACTCCTCACTCTGCTCTGTTTCTAAAGGCTCCAACTCCTGGCTTCAAAAGCAAGGTGGCCAACCCATGAAATCCTTTTTAGCCTCTCCCACATTCTCCTGCTGCTTCTGTTTTTTTGTGGAATTGGTGCTGCTGAGGTGGAAGTTTGACAGGGGACAATCCGAGGTCTATTCTGTGTCACCACACACCTCTGCTCTGTGTGACACCACTGAAACTGCTGGGGTTTGTCACTTTTCAGAAAAAAAACACTTTGGCTTCGTGAGGTGGAATTCCCTCCTTTCATTCTCTGTTTGAAGAGCTATTTTATTGAGTAAATCTGGTATTTGCAGAAGGGAGTTTCGTCTTAGTGTGAGGATTATTTAGAAGGAGGGATCTTCTGGAAAGGTGTTTCCTTCATGAGATCCCTCCTTGTGAGCGTCGTGTTTACAAATCCAAACCACGTTCAGGTGTTGCTTCATCCATTTCTCTCCTTTCTCCTGGATTAGGCCAAGTGGCCATGCTGATGATTTTTCCCACAGGATCACAGTTTTCATGGAAATCTGATCTTTACAGGTGGGACAGGAGGCTGCTGATTCTATTCAGAAGTTTTTGTAATTCCAAGGTACATCTTATCCATTTTGTCCAGGTGGAAAATGCTGTAAAATCCCAGTAAATGCTCCTAAATTCCACTTCAGTTTCTTCCTTTCTCATTGCAGGGCTGGGAGTTGAACTTGAGGACCTTTGTGGGTCCCTTCTAATTCAGCTTATTCTGTGATTTTGGAGGAGATAGCCAGTTCTATCTGTGTACCAAAAGCAGACAGCACCCAGAATTTCCATCATAAATGTTTAGGGAAAATATTTGTGACCAGACAAACTCCCTCAAGTTAAGATTTCCCACTGCCATGTTTCCCCCCAACTCACGTTTCTCCCAAACTTTGCCACCCACCATGAATATTCAGATATTTGCACAAACCAAGGGATGAAAAAGAAATTCCTCCATCCTCCCTTTTTACACCTTTCCTTTTCCTGCCTCAGCCATTCAAGTCTGGCCTCTATCCGAGCAGATCAGCCAGTTTAATTTCACCGTGGCCCGTGGATGAACGATGGTATCGAGCCTGTGAAATGCTTGTGATAATCAGATTGAGAGGGCCCACGTTTATCTCCCCTGGCGAGCAGCAGCTTAGATAAGCTCCACGCTGAAGAGAAGTGCTCCTGCTGGTGTGGGTTTTTTTATTTTTTTTCTTTTTCGCTCTTGCAAACTCATCCTGAAGTGCGAGATGCGAGCTGGGTCCTCTCTGTTTTACAGCACGTCACGAGCAATAAAGGCTCGGCAGCCCAAATGAAGAACTTCTTGACAGCTCTGTAAAATATCCTGTCTTCAAATTATGCCTTTGGGGAGCTGTCTCCCACCTCGCTGCTGTCAAGAGCCTGGTGAGCGTGGAGCTGCCTGGAAATGAGTCAACAATTTGAGCGGGCAACTGGAAGGAGGAAAACCCAGCGCGGGCTGTATTTGATTAACGCTGCGGCGATGAGAAGGAGTAAGGGGAAAAAAGCTTCCTTTTGTCACTGCAGTTAACAAATCTGTCTCTGAACACGGGCAGCAGCTGCAGGAAGAGGGCACTTTATGCATTGCCCTTTTTCAGGACAGATCACTCGAAACACTTTAGTCACGCTGCTTTAATCATCTTCTGCAGAGCCCCAGTAATCACAGGCTTCTCACGCTAGTGAGACCCTCCGGGCTGCACAGTCCTGTAAATAAGTAATTACATCCCAAATTCTGCATCAAAAGGACATTAAGGCTGCAAAGACGAGCGCTCAGAAGTTGGAAAGGGGCAGGGTGCTGGTGGCCTGTGCCCACGTGGGGATAGGAATTGGGAGCAGAGCTCTAATTGCACCAGGGTAAAGGATGGAGGATGTCACCAAAGCTGCCTCTCATGAGATGTTCCCATAGCCTGGAGCTTCACCTTTGTCACACCTCTGGCTGGTGACACGCTCAGCACTCGCTTCTTTGGCATGACATTACAGAGAACACACAATGGATGCAATTAAATGAGTTTTAATTATGAGGGCTGTGAATTACGAGAGCAGGGAACGTGGTTTGGGTGATCCCACTGCAAAGTCAGGCAGTTTTGGTGAGAGTTTCCAAAGCTGGGACATTTTTGGATTAGGGCAGTGGATGGACACATCCATGTCTCACAGATGGGATGTGGACCAGGCAATTTGGGTGAATCAGGACACGTTTATGGCCAAGAACCTCTTGAGCAGAGGTAGAAGAGCCCCTGGACATGAGTGTCTGCCCATGACTGAGGAGCTGAGGGAATTCCCTGGATGTGCTGGTTTTGGCTGGTGTAAAGTGAATTTTCATCCCAGAAGCTGGAATTGGGCTGGTTTGGATTTGATAACACAGGGATGTTTGGTTATTGCTCCGCAGCTCTTTCACAGAGCTGAGGCCTTTTAAATTCCTCACTCAGCCCTGGGGAGGCTGGGGCTCACAAGAGCTTGGGAGGGGTCACAGCCAGGACAGCTGACCCCAGAGACCAAGGGGACATTCCTGACCACAGCCAGGACAGCTGACCCCAGAGACCAAGGGGACATTCCTGACCACAGCCAGGACAGCTGACCCCAGTAACCAAGGGGAATAGTCTAGAATTTGGTCAGAATTTAAAGCTGGGAGGAGGAGAAGGAGGTGGGGATGGTCCCAGGGATGGAGTTTGTGTCCCAAGTCCCCACTCCCCGTGCTGGAGCCCTGCTGTCCTGGGAATGGCTGAGATGGGAAGTGAGGAGTCAGTTCCTTGCTTTTCTCTGCTCTGAGTGGCTTTGGCTTCCCCTATAAAAATATCTTTATCCCAAGCCATGAGTTTTCCCATTGTCTCCCCATCCCGTGGATGTGTGGAGCTGTTTCCAGCTAGGATTAAACCACGACTCTGGATTGTTTCTGTGCTGAAGCCACAGCCCAAGGAGATAACCTTGAGCAGCCCCATCTGAATTTGGAGCTGGCCCTGCTTTGAGTGGGGAGCTGGGACAGAGACCCCCAGATGCCCCTTCCAGCCCAAGTTAATCTGAGATTCTCCAATTTATTCTTGGTTTCCTGTTGAATGTGTGGCATTTTCACTTACAACTTCGGGGTTTAACAAATCTCCAGTTTCCTTGACTTATTAAGGGGAGCAAAACTGTCATAAAGATCCCATTTTTAAAAACAGGGTCTGTCTCCTCTGCTGCAGAGGAGCTGTGAAGGCTGTGTCTGCAGCAAAGACTTCATTCAGATCAGGGACTAAATTTTGGCCTAAGCTCATTTCAGAAACACAACCTGACCATGACTCTGCTTCTTTTTGCCCTCTCATCCTTTGTAGAAGTCTTGGATTCATTAATGTATTTTAAACATTTAAATCCCGATTATTAATTTAAAAAAATTAAACCTTGATTTTTTCATTTCTCCTCCATCAAAAGAGAATTTTTGGGTTGTGACCAGCCCTATTTCAGCCTTGGCTCTCCTACAAAAGTCCCTTCATCTTGCACACACAGAAAGTAATTTAGACTAAAATCTTATTTGTTGACCATTCATTGAAACCAAGCAATCCACTTTGTAAAAATGTTGAATAGTTAAAAATGCAGCTAAAATTAATGGTGCCTCAGAGATCTAACAAAGAAATCTCTAAAAGAGGCTCAGCTTTGGAAAGAAATGAGTTTTTATAGCTGAAATCAAGCAGCCCTAATGCATCTATGTTTTTTTTAGTTTTGTATCGGCTCCTTGAATTTAATGTGAGGATCACACCACAGCTTCATCTCAGGAGGGTGTTTTGAAAGGAAATTCATAATCCTGTTAAAGAAGGGATGGAGTCACCCCCTGAATGAGAGGGAGAAACCTGGTGCCCGCCTCTGTAAGAAAGTTGTGTCCTGGGAGCCAAACTCTGCAGACAAAACCCATCCAGCCACGAAATCAAGATTATAGTGTAATAATGTATATGAAAGGGGTTGGATTCAAGTACCCACACTGGCAATTTGGGCATTCCCAAGCTTTGATTTTAAAACACTGATGTTCATTTTGCTCAGGGTTATAAACATCTTCTTTCTTCTTCTTAGCTTTTCTCCTTTTTTTATGAGGAAAACTGTTGAATTTCCATGAATTCCCCCTTCGTGCCCGCTCCTGGCTGCCACCAGGATTCATCTCTGAGATCCATCCTGCAGAGTTGTGCTGGGTGTGATGGGTGCTCTGTGTCGAGCAGAAAAGTCTCGTTTCTGTCTCCTGACAGTGGAAAAATTGTGGGATGGGAGCACCAGGCTACGTCAGTGCTGACAAACACGAGCCAGGGTTTGGGCTGGGAGCAGGATTCCTGGAGAGGTTGTGGTCCAAACCCAAGAGTGCATCCCAAAATGATGCCTTGTCATGGTTTGGACAATCAATATCTGTCCTATCAATCTAGAGACTCTCAGCCAACATCTGCTAATGTCAAGTTCTTCTCTCTTATTCCTTTGTGCTTTACTCTTGCTGGTGACAGGGCTGCAAGGAATGTCCTGTGATGGATGTCCAAGGAATTTGGGTTTGTCTAGTTTGGAGAAAAGGAGGCTGAGGGGCTCTCTACATTTTCCTGAGGATGGAAAGCAGAGAGGGAGGTGCTGATCTCCCTGGTATCCACTGACAGGACATGTGGGAATGGTTCAAAACTCTGCCAGGAGAGGTTTAAACTGGATTTTAGGAAGCATTTCTTCACTGAAACACTGGGAAGGACTTCCTGGAGAGGTGGGCAATGCCCCACATCTGGGGGTTGAAGAGGCATTTGGACAATGCCTTTGAAATTTGGACAGCCCTAAACTGGTCAGGCTGATGGGCAGGATGGTCACTCTAGGGCCCT
>VRYO01002253.1:1744817-1759939 GCA_009812075.1 Sialia sialis
GTTACTAAACATTCTGTACTTTTAATAAAATTTAATAAATAACCAAACCCAAACACACAAAAAAAATCAGTTTCCTTTGTGCATTTTTTAATCCTAACTCTAAGCAGCACCAAAAACACCCTCCAAATAAACCACAAATTAAATAGTACAAAACACCTCCAGCATTACACTGGTGGAGCAGTGACTGCCAGGACTTGGAAATCCCTTTGGTCCTCCTGTCTCCTCCTGGCTTTTCCTGCATGCCTGAGGTTTGGTCTGAAGGGTTGAGAAGGGTTTTAGGGATGTTAAATAGAAGAGAAGTATATATATATATATATATATATATATATATAGTATATATATTTGTGTATATACAGACATATGTATTAAATATACTTCTGAATATTTAATATTTTTATTTTTAATGTGCTTTAATTTTAATTTTTTTTTTAATATGTCCATTTGGTCTCTTCTGCTTTTTAGGGCTAGGAACCAATGTAACAAGTCTGCCTTGTGGTTTCTGGCCATATGAAGCTTTTGGCAGAAGCTTGTAAGATTTTATCTTTCCCTTCCAAGGCCATACAGAAAATGTCTTTTCTACATATATTAGCTCTTCCCTGATCAAAAGTAAATATAGAAAACCTAATGTAAAAGTTAAGCCGAAAGTGGATTTTCTTTGATGGCTCATCCCTGACAAATCAAAGGGAAGTGTGCCTGGTCCTCTCATCCCATGCAATTTTTTTGTTTTTCTGTGTGTTTTTAGAAATTGTTTGTAGAAATTGTTTTTCTAAGGAAATGTTTTATTATGTAAAAGTCACTTGAGAGTGAGGACAGCCCCTCTGTGGTCTGAGCACTTTCCAGAGGGGAGCATTATTCCCATGTGGGAATCCACCCCAATTTGCAGCCACCCTACATTCCAGGATCAAACCTCCTCTTCCCTGGCAGGAGCTTCTCACTTCTCCAAGTGACAAATTTGTCTTTCATCTCATCTGTGCTTTCAAGAATTAAGACTAATGATGATCTTAGGTTAATAAATCTCTGTCCATACTAAGCATTAAGATTTGCAGTAGGACACACAGGTTTGCCCATCCAGAGGCAGAGTGTGTAGGAAATGAGGAAATGTCCCTTTCAAGCTGCAGTGTGAATTTGGGCAGCAGAAGACAATGATTTCTTGGATAGGGATCTGTCCAGCCCAGAATCCAGAGTTTTACCATCCCCTTTAGGGATCATAAAATCATGGAGTCATTTAGGTTGGGAAAACCCTCCAAGATCATCAAACCAAACCATCCCCCAGCACTGCCAAGGTCACTACTGACCCATCTTCCCATATCCATGTGGCTTTAAATCCCTCCAGGAATGGTGGTTCTACTACCTGGACAGCTGTGCCAGGGCTGGACAACTCTTTCAGGAAAAAATAATTCCCAATATCCAGTAGAAACCTCTCTTGGTGCAACTTGAGGCTGTTCCCTCTCCTCCTGTCCCTGTTCCCTGGAGCAGATCCCAAATCCCCCCCAGTGTCCCCTCCTGTCAGGGACTTTTGCAGAGGCACCAGGTCCCCCTGAGCCTCCTTTTCTCCGGGCTGAGCCCCTTTCCAGCTCCCTCAGCTTTTCCTGGTGCTCCAGACCCTTCTCTGGGCACTCTCCAGCCCCTCCATGACCCCAACACTGGACACAGGGCTGTCCAGCTGGAGGGTGGCCATAGCAAATTGGTGAGACAACCTGTCTCACCTGGATTCTGTTCCCTGACAGGGATTTGAGTGAGTCAGGACTCACTGAGCTGGGTGGGGACGGGCCAGCTCCCAGCAGCTGGTGGCTACCGGGGCATCGCTGTGCTGGGCTGGTGTGACCCACCAGTGAGGCACAGCATCTCAGGCAGGTCTGCCTGCCTCCATCCCTGCCCTTGGAAGCTGAGCACTCCCTGTGGAAGGACAACACAAAGGAAACAGAGGGGGATGCTTGTAATGATGGAAGCTCTGCTCTCCTCCCCCTGGAAGAGCAACTATTTCCAGTAAAGTGAGCAGGAAGGCCAGCCCCGGCCGCCAGAGAGTATTTAGGAGTAATTGAATCACTGGATTAGCTAATGCAGCATCCATTAGGAGTCCGTGCCATCCCCAGAGGACTCGGCAGACATAGAGGAAGCCGTGAGCAGTTCATGGATGTACATAAACCTCCCAGACCGTAACTTTCTTCCCAAGGTGCTGCTGGCTCTGCTCCATCCCCCTGGGCACGAGGTCTGAGCTTGTCCAGATGGCCCTGGAAGGCAGAGAGAAGCCCAGTGTCGGGGGGGATGGCAGCAGAGCTCCCAGCTCGGCTGCTCCAAGGTGGAGAGGAGCACTTGGAGCGCTCGGAAGCGCTCGGGCACATCCGGGCCGGGCGAGGTTCTGCTGGCTCCAGACTTGGCCCAGGGCATGGCGCGCCTGGCAGATGGCAGGGGAGGAGTGGGTGTGAGGAAAAAATTCAAACACAGAAGGCCAAACTCCTCAGGCAGCCAGGGGAAATGTGCTTTCCCCCAGGATCTGCTGGCAGCCGGCCCCGAGCGGTGGCCGGAGCTGGTGCTAGCCCACGGTGTTATTTCAGCTGGTTCCTGGCGCCCAAGCTGGGCTGGGATTTTCTGTGCTCTCCTCCTCAAGGAGCAGCAGCACCCTCCAGATGCTGCAAGCTTCAGTGCTCTGAATTCTGAAGGAGGGAAAGGGAGGAGCTGGGTGATGGAGTGCCCAGGTGGGTCTGAGGCTTCACCTCCTTCCAGCTGGGTCTGCCGGGCTCAGCGTGCATAAAATTGTTTTAAACAGTATGGATTTCATGCCAGGCTTTCCAAAGGGAGAAGCACAAGTCCCGCTACGTGAGAGGCTTAAATCTCTGCAAAAACAACACATGGGGCTGCTAATCCTAATTCACTTCCACAAGCTGCTCCATCCTTTCTTCCACTTTCAAGTGTCCTTATTTAACAGGCAAAATAGCTGGAAGTTTGCATGATGGAGCCTTTCCATCATCATGGAGCTGTTTCCCTGTCTCTCTCTCCCAGGGTGACCAGTTCACACGTTGTTGTGGGAAGGGGAGGCCCTGTGGCAACCTAAATATAGATGCACACAAGGAAACAAATGCTACCCCTTGTAAATTTTGCCATCAGCAGCTGGAGTGGGACACACCACTGCTTAGCAGGAGATTAGTTTTGCAGGCTCTGTGTGTCTAAAGGGAGAATCATCTATTGTTTGCCATTTAAGATTTATGGCATCTCCGTTTAGACTGAATAATTTATCCTGAATGAGCTCTGAAACGCTTTGGCAGTTACAGGGGAGAAAAAACACACTCCAGCAAAAAAAAAAAAAAAAAAAGAAAAAAGTTTCACCCTAATAGGAAAAAATCAGCAGGCATTGGAGAGAGGGGAGGGGGCGGGTGAAGGGTTGGTTGCTCTGCTGGAGACCTCGGTGGCTCTGTATCCTTTGTCATTACTTGATAATGATGAACTCCGTGGTTAGGAGCCATTCATTCCTGCTTAGCCTGTGTGATCTGACGCTGGTTTGATGGGATCCAATTTAGCATTTCACTCTGGGCTCCATTCCATGGCCATTTGGGTTTGGAAGTGAAAGGCAGTCTGATGGCGCCTTGATGGAGTTTTAAACTGCTGTGAAAAACGCTGGCGAGGCACTTCAATAAGGGTGACACCATCCTGGGCCTGCTCTTTGAGCTGCTTTTCTCTGAGCTAAAATTTGGGCTGGAAGTGGATGGGGGTGCTTTGTGCCCTGCTCTGGGTTGTTTATGGGGTGAAGGAGGCAAAAGGAAAAGGGGGAGTCCCTGTGGCTCACACACACGAAGGAAACTTCAGAGGGAAAATTGCAGGAGAGTTCTCTAGCACTGAGATCTGCACCCAGGCACAGATTCCAGTTCCATCCCAGCCTAAGAGAAGAGAATTCATCTGAATTCTTCTGGCTCTGGGGAAAGAATATCAAGAGCTACCTTGGTTTTATCCCCTTGTTTGGTGGCTCATGAGGTCCAGCTGTTCCCATAGCCAAACCACTTGGGCTGGGAATACAGATTTAAGCAGAGCAAAGCTTGCCCCAAACCTCATCATCAAGCTGGTTTAGTTTTTGGGGTTTTTATTCTCCTTTTTTCCCTCTCTTAAATATCTGACTTTAACTCTGATTTTGACCTTCCTGGTTCTGGAATCAAATGCAGCAAACCACTTCTGTTTCCATTTTCCATCCAAGTGGAAGCGAGGATGTGAAATATTCCGCTGTAAACTCAGAATCAGGCATTTAAGAGAAGCTTTTCTCTAGATAAGCCCTTGAGTCTCCTCTGGGTTACTCAGTTCAGTGTCCAGACATGATTGAGCTCTCTAAAAATTGGGCTCAGCCCAAGACACTCCCTCAAACTGAATGCAGTAATTTCACAATTATAAGCCGCACCTGATTATAAGCCGCACATCCGGGCAGTCGAACAGACCACGGGATTTGTCCACATATAAGCCGCACCTGAATATAAGCCGCATTTTTTTTTAAAAAAAGCGAGGATCCATGTGCTACAAAGTAATGAGTTAGTAACAGAATGGTGCCAGCGCGGGGTTTGGTGTCAGGTGCTCAAGTTGCAAACAGTTTTCATAGACCAGCCAAGCCTTTAAAGGCAGCCCCAGGCGCCCTCCCCAGCCGGCTCTCACTTTCGGGTTGGCATTTCAGTGGGATTTGTCCATAGATAAGCCGCACCTGATGATTAGCTGCACTACTGGGGTAGACTGGATTCTTCAATGAAAAAGGTGCGGCTTATAATCGTGAAATTACTGTAATTTTCCCTCCTTCCAAGGACACCACATTTCATTATGCTGTTGCCATCAGTCTCCTCCAGATTTTTTAGGCTGGTGAGAACAAGTCAGGCTAAAGCTCTTTTTTCTGTACTCAGTTCCATCCAAACACGTTATTTTCAGAGGTATTCTCCATGGATTTAGTGTCTCTTTGCTGTTTGGAACCCCAAATACTCACACAGGTGCTTTGCTGCTTTCCTGTAACCCTACAAGCTTCTTTGGCTTAACCATGATTTCCCCTCCAGGTCACTGACTGCAAGTCAAAATCCAACTAAAGGATATTTCCACTGACAGGAGCTGCTGTCCAGGTCAGAAGGTCACTTGTCCAAGGGAAATTGGATGACTTTTCAGCCTCTTGAGCAGAGATGAGCAGCAGTGACAGAGCAAATCCAGGAATGGCAGCACTGAAATCATCCAGCTCCTTTTCTGACATCCCAAAGCAGGATGCCAAGCTCCCTCCAGAAGAACTAACTTTGATGGAAGCGTGAGAGACAGCTGGAAAACTCCTTTTTATTTTTATTCCATGAGATTCCATTGCAGTTACAGCTGGATGAAGACATTTCTATCTTTACATTCTTACAAGTTTTCAGTTCAGTGAAAATATTAACTTGGCAGGACAAAGGCTGAGAAATAAGAAAAATTGATTCCAATGGATCACTCTCTGCTGCCTGAAGAGAATTGCTCTGGCTTTTTTCTGGATATATGTCTTGATAAGCATTTTTCTCTAGGATCTTAGAGGAAAAAGGGTGGTGGAACCTTGTTAGACATTTCTGTCCCTGCTTATGGCAGGGGGTTGAAACTGCAAGATCTTTATGGTCACTTCCAACCCAAACCATTCTGTGATTCCAGGATTTATTCCAGGCAGGAAATCTCCCACAGTGGGAAAATGGGGAAAGGCAAGGGAGAAATGCTCCTACCCAAACCTTTCAGGTTTGAGCCACTGAGCTGCTTGGTTTGGTGTTGAAAACAGGGAAAACAGTGTTGTTTGGGGAAAAAAAATGAGAAGTAAATTGTGATGGAAATATTGCATTTATTCCTAAATGCATGGCTGAAAAATGAATCCTCCCAGAGTGTGGTGGGCACTGCCCAGGCTCCCCAGGGAATGGGAACATTCCCAAGGCTCCCAGAGCTCCAGGAGGGTTTAGACAATGCCCCCAGGGATGTCAGGGTGGAATTTTGGGGTGTCTGAGCAGGGCCAGGGGCTGGACTGGATGATTCTGGTGGATCCCTTCCAGCTCAGGATTCTGTGAACTGTGAATAGCAATTCAACAGCACACTGTGGATGAGCTCATGGCCAAGCACTGCCAGCCTCCAGCCACCCCTTGCGTTCAAAAAAACACATTATCTTTATTATTTTTGTTCCCAAATATCATCTACTTTATTCCCTTCATAAATATTTTGGGATGTACAGCACCACAAACTGCAGAGTTCCACCAGAGCTGAGCAGCAGCATCACGAGCAATGCAAACACAGACCTGGGGGAAGGCACAGACTCCAGCTGGGGGTAACAAAACCTTGTTGGGACGGATGGAATGATCTCTTGGAGGCCAAATGGAGTCAAATTGGAGCTATTTGGCTCAAGCTGTAATTATTTATTCTCTGTTCATCCAGCTATAATTTCTTTGCATCTCAGCTTTGCAACTGCAGAGTTCTCACATCATTTTTATCTTGGGGAAACTGAGGGATATGTGAAGCGATGTTTGTGTCTGTCACCAGTGAAAAGAGAGGTTAGGGACAGAAACCAAACCCTGTAGGGCTGATGGAGAGCACTGAAGATGATTTGGAATTTTACCTAAGTGTAATTTTATCTTTCCCCTCATCCAAAACTCTCTCCCAGTTTCTTCAGGCTCCGAATCCCCAGGAACATCGGCACAGCTGTGAGCCAAAGCTTGGATTTGCCAAGGAGATTTTGTCAGGCAAAACACTCCTGGTCCAGCCCAGGCATGGAAATGGATGGGCAAAAATGGAGAAGGAAAGATTCTTTTTGTTTGGCCGGCGGGGAATTTCTGTTTGATCAGCAGTTGTTTGCAAAACCAAACAGTGGCTGCCATGAGCCAAGGGCCAGGAACATCAACGTCTGGGCTCTCTTCCAGGGCTGTGGCCAAGCTCCAAATGGTTTGTGAGCGAGGAGGAGGTGGGGAAGTGGTGTCTGCTGCAGTGCAGGGACAGGGACAAGGACATGGATATGGATGGGGACAGGGACAGGGATGGGGACAAGGATGGAGTCAGGGACAGGGATGGGGACAGGGACAGGGGCAGGGGCAGAGACAGGAACAGGGATGGGGACAGGGACAGGGACAGGGACAGGGATGGGACAGGGGCAGGAACAGGAACAGGAACATAGGGACACAGGAGAAGACAGGGACAGGGATGGGGATGGGACAGGAACAGGGACAGGACCATAGACAGGGACACAGGAGGAGGCAGGGACGCAGATGGGACAGAGACAGGGACGGGAAAGGGACAGGGACAATGCTCATCTTCTCTAGTCACAGCTATCCAGATGGAATCGTCATCCCTGGAGCATTTCAAAGCCCTGTGGATGTGGCACTTGGGGACAGGGTCAGTGGTGGCCTTGGCAGTGCTGGGAATGGTTGGACCTGATGATCTCAGAGGCTTTTCCAAGTTAAAATTCCATGATTCTGTGGTTTGGGTTGATCCTGTTCATGGAATTCCTCCACTGGGCACACAAAACTAAGCACAGATCTCCCATCCCAAGGAGAGGACCAAGCTCTCAGAGAGTTTTGACTGAATCCATATAAAATCCAGGAAGAATAAGCAAGAAAAAATACGGGGTTTCTCTGAATGGCATATTTTACATCAGAAATTTTTTTTTCCACAAAAAAAACTTGAGTTTCCCTAAAAACTGATACAATGTTGTTTCCAAGTGTTCATTTTTTAACAAATCTTCACCATGTGACTGAGGGACATAAACTCAACTGTTCTGCAGCTGCCTCAGGAGCTGCCTCCATCCTATAGCTCAGCCCGTGTTCATCACTCTCCACCTTCCCCTCTGGAAATCCCACAGCTCTGGGGGTGTGCAGGGTCCTGCTGGCACCATTTTACCCTTCAATTGTTGTTTTTGCCAAATGTGGGCTGTACAAAATGTGAGTCCTTCCCAGGTGAGTTGGCCAAACAACAGCACAAACATTGCAGCACTTAGGAGTTGTCTTGAGTTGCAATACAGGATGTGACCAAAAGTATCTATTGTGTCACCATCTGTTAAACCAGGTGTGGCAGTGATCCTCATCTCCATGGGAGATATCTCCTGTTAATGGCTCAGCTGTTAAACCAGCTGGGGCAGAGTTCTTGATCTTTTCACAACCCATCCTCCCTCCAGGAAATCTCTCCTGTTCATGGCCATTGAGTCCCAGTGCATGACTGATAAAATTCCATCATCCCATGGGGAGATGCTCCACCCAGGGGGAGGAGCCAAACATTTCCTACCCAGATCAAATCTGAGATTTGGAACATCAGAGCAGCCTTTTCCACTGGATTCCAGAGGAAAACCAGACCCTTCCACATCATCCCTGGAGCTTCAGAGAAAACTGCCTCTTGTCCAGGAGCACTGCTCCAACTGAAGCACATCTGTCACTGCAGGAGGATGCAGCCACCATTGAATGGCACTGCTGCCACCACCCTGACTGACTGACGGCTGTCAGCTTGGATTCTGACTCTGCCAGGGTTTGGGCTTTGTTCTTTGTAGTGCTGGATTTCTATTTTAATTTCCCTAGTAAAGAACTGTTATTCCTATTCCCATATTTTTGCCTGAGAGCCCCTTGATTTCAAAATTACAATAATTTGGAGGGAGGGGGTTTCCATTCTCCATTTCATAAAGAGGCTCCTGCCTTTCTTAGCAGACATCTGTCCTCCAAACCAGGACAGGAGCAGAGTGAGAGTTACCAGCAGCAGCATGAAAATTCAGCATCCAAGAGGTGTTTATTTTATTTCTCTCCTCTTTTTTTTTATCCGCTGAAAATGTGATATGTCTTCAGCAGTTGATGCTTTAAGTGCCTTTTCAGAATTTTTTTACAATTTTTTTTTCTTTTTGCTGTTGTTTGTAATGTCTCTGAAAGCCTTGGAAAATGTCACATTTCCATCAGTTTGCAGAGGATGTGGTTTGATATCCAAATTCAGACTCAGATGCCACGGTGGCTAAATCCCAGGAGTGCTAAAAACAAGCCTGTGAGAGTCATGAGCTGACAAATACATTTTCAGTCTTATGGTATCTTTTCCATATTAATCAATAAAAAACCCAGAATCATGAGAGTGACACTGATGAGACAAGGTGGTTTAAAATATCAAGACCTCACTTACAGACAGGTAAGGAGCCACCATAGATCATTATAAGAAGAGGCTAAGTGGATAAAAATCAGCCTTGGAAATTATTTGTAGGACAAATGAAGGAGGAGAAAGAGTAGGGAAGTTGTAATTATTTATTCTCTGCTTTCCCCATCATCATTTCTTTGCATCCAAACTAACAGGAGAGGACCAAAGCCAGAGAAATTTGCTTTGGATTGACCAACACTTTATTTAAATTCAAATAAAGAATCTGTTCTGTTTTGTTTCCTCTCCAGATGAATATTAAAAGGTGGCATAATTGACATTCCAGCCCACTACCCTCCACGTCCTGTTTGGAGCTAAAATGGGACAAATTTAAGTCATTTTCTTACTGCGGGCATGAAAGGGACTGTGGGCCTCTAATCACTGCCTGTGGGTTTGACTCAGCCATCCATAAACTGCAATATCCACTCGTTTATTCCTTTTCATTCAATTGCCTCCAAATTGTTTTAAACAGGCTCCAAGGCTGCTGGGGAAAGAGGAATTCTGCCTGATTCTCGTTGCAGGGGACAGGAGTGAGGAGGAAATGGGAATTCTGGGCTCCTTTCCCTTTCCCTTTCCCTTTCCCTTTCCCTTTCCCTTTCCCTTTCCCTTTCCCTTTCCCTTTCCCTTTCCCTTTCCTTTCCTTCCTCCCTGCCTTCCCCCTCAAATCTCTTTGTGCTTCCAGATGAAGCCTGAACATTTTTTTGGGGGAGATAGCTTTTACATTTCAGGCATTTTGGAGATTAACAAAATCTATCAAAATGTAATTTTTCTGTCTCAGTGTGGTGGACAAGCCATGGGCTGGGTGCTCTGTGGTGTGGACGTGGACACCACAAGGGTGGTGCACATGAGCTTTTCCCTATTGCTGGCCACAAAAACTCTGGATTTACCCTTTTTAAAAATTTTCCATCCTAGATGTAACAAGCCATGCATTACTGATGCCTTCCCTAATCCCTCTCCACATCAGCTGATGGAGAAAGAAACATCTTGAGATGTTTTCTGAGCTGCTCTGGACACAGAATCCTCAGGAACTGGGCTGCCTCACTGGGCAGTTTTGCTGATTCTCCATTCCCAATCCTTGCTTTGCTGAGAGGAGCAGAAGAAGGGTGTAAAATAACTTCTGCTCCATCCTTGGGCTCAGCATGGAGCCTCTGGAGATGGGAATGGTGGCTGCATCCAGCAGCTTTGCAGAGCAGCTCCCTCATTCCTCCAGCACTCACAGCGAGCAAAGCAGCCAGAGCAGAAAATACTGCATTGCACCAAAGGCACTGAGACAGGGAGAGAGAGAGACAGAGAAATCCCCCGGCCTGACAGGCTGGGTTGTGCCTGTCCCACTCCTGACAGGCTGGGCTGGCCCATGCAACAAGGCACAATTTCCACACAAACAGGGCCTCAGCTCCAGCCCTGGGAGGGTTTGTGGTGCTCATTTCATGATGAGCCACCCTGAAAGCTCTGTCTCAGCTCAGGCACCTTTGGCACCGGCAGAGAGGCAAGGAAACATTTCCAGCTGGGAAATGAGAGCTGCAGTGTTGGTTGGACACGGGGAAGGGTCAGTGCGGGCAGTGACAGCAGGTTTTGTGTCTCTGCTGGGCTTTCCAGTTTCTGTCCCGTTGGCTCCCTGGGCTTTGGGACCCCTCTGCTCTCTATCCTTGGCATCCTGCAACCAGCTGGGCCAGACAGAACTGGAGAAGCTCTGGGGATGGGGAGAGCAGGAGCTGACCCAAACTGGGACACTGGGGTGGTGACACACGCCAGGAGCTGAGGCTGCTCCCCCTCAGCCTGATCCAGCATCCTCACACTGCAGAACCATCCCTCTCATCGTCATTCCCACTGGAGCTGGGGCCAGCTCAGCTGGGTGCTGGAGGAGGAGATGAGGCTGGTGGCCATCCTGATGATCTTAGCCAAGAATCCAGACCCTAGAACTGACCCAGGAACAGAATCCAAAGCCTAGAACTGACCCCAGGACAAGAATCCAGGACAAGACATGAGGAGTGTATGATCAGGATAAGATCTCCAAGATGTGGAGTTCAAGCTGTCCAAGGCCAATCCCAACCTTGTCACCAGCCCAGAGCACTGAGTGTCACATCCAGGAATTCCTTGGACACTCCCGGGATGGATGGGTACTCCAAACTCCCCTGAGCAGTCCCTGCCAATGCCTGGGCACCCTTTCCATGAGGAAATTCCTCCTGATGTCCAAAGTCATGGATGAAATCATTGTGAGATCAGGGCAGCGGCCATTCCCTCACTACTTGAAGACCACCCTGGTCATATCAAAACCAATCCCCACTGTGCTGGGAGACAAGTCGTGCTCATATTCAGGCCATTCTGTCTATAAATGGTTAAATTTGGGGGTTTTGTCCTCTTCACCCCGTGGATTGTGATGGAGAGGAGTCCCTGAGCAGCCCTTGGCTGGTGAGGTTCCATCACTGAGGTGCCAAACAAGGGATTCACTATCCTTGATCCTTGCACACCTTTAATATCCTTGCTTTGTTCCAAAGAAATTGGAATATCCATGTGCTCTGGAAATGGAGGCAAGAAGGAAGGTTGGAGATGGAAAAACACAAACAAACAGGGGAAAAAAAATAAATCATGAATTTAAGCTGTGAGAGGCAATAGTACCTCCTGCAGAGCCAGTAAACAGAGATGAGTTGTTTCCAAGGAATACCCAGTAACAGATCCTGGAATCAGTGAAAGCTCAGAGTAAACAGGGGGAGGGAGGCAGGAGCATAAAATGCACGACACGAACAGAGAAAAATCAAATGAATCTTTTTCTTCTTGTCTTCTTGATTATCATTGTTCATCTGAACATCAAAATCACATAATATTGTGTGTCTGGGGGAAGATAAATCGCATTGCCAGCAGGAAATGGGATGGGAGGAGCACTCCAAACCCCCATTTGTCCTCAATCTGCTTCAAACCCTCAGCTGAAACACAAGTGGACAAACCTTGAAAAGAGTCAGGCACTAGAGATGATGGGACAGGTGGGAAAATCAGGGGCAGGCTGGACAACAGCGACTGGGAATCAGTTTCTGAGGGAATTTGGAGGATTAATATTTAGGTCGGCTGTGGGAAACCCTGCAGGGGGGATTTGCCATTCAGAGAGTTAGATTTGGGCTTCTTGGAGCTCCAGCCTCGTTGAGGGGCAGGAAATTGGCCCTGTGAAAAACAAGCACCCGAAAATCTCTGGTTGCTTTTGATAATTGGAGAAGTCTTGTCAAGAAGAGGTCACAGCCAGAAGTCAGGATGCATTTTATTGTGCATATTACAGCAGAGTGATAAATTCCCACCTCTCCTCCACTTGGTTGGAGATTTCACCCTGCAATCATTAAAGGGCTTGGACAATTCCAGGGATCCAGGGGCAGCCACAGCTTCTCTGCCAGAGCCTCCCCACCCTCCCAGCCAGGAATTCCTCCCCAGCATCCCATCCATCCCCACCCTCTGGCAGTGGGAATCCATCCCCCCTTGTCCCCATTCCCTCTTCAGCTCTCCTGGAGCCCCTTTAGGTACTGAAAAGTCACAATGAGCTCTCCCTGGAGCCTCCTCCAGGCTGAACAATCCCAATCCTCACAGCAGCAGTGTTCCAAGGCTCAGCCTGATCTCCTCACCATCTGCATTTTAGGGTATGTTGCATTACCCGTGGTTGCTTGTTTGGATTTTGGTGGTATAGAAAGCCATCCATGGATTGAACAAACATGAGGCCGTGCCAACAGGGACCCTAAAAGTGCTGTGTGGGGAAATTCTCTGTTGTTCTTAGAGGGCAGACAATGAGGATGGAGATGCTCTCCTCTGCTCCTGCTGTGAACTGGGAATGTCTGGCTGGAGATTCAGGTTTGAATCTCTCTGTTGGTGGCTCAGCAGTGCAGCCACATCCCCACTCTTCCATGCAGCCCCTGGAGATCTGTGGAAGCTCCAGGTTCAATCCCTCCCTCCACCACACAAGGGACAATTATATTTGGAAGGCAAGTGTCAGGCACAGATCTTCCTCACATTTTCTGCTGCCTTCCCCTCTGGCCCATTAATATCTGTGCTGTGTTATCCATCTTGCACAAACTTCCTGGGGCTGGGAGCTTGCTGGGCTGTGTTGGGGCCTCTGGATAAATCAGCCAGAGGTGCCCAACCTCTGCAGCCCCGGGGCTGAGCACACTTTGTCACAGGGGCCACAGGGTCACCAGTGATGCTGTAACTCAGCCAAGGCTCCACCAGCTGAGCTCCAGCCCTGCCCTCCCTGAGGCCTGCGAGTCCTGCTGGGAGAGGTGACAGCAGAGCTGTCACAGGGCTCTTGTCACATAACAGGGCTCAGTTTTGGCTCAGAGCTCCTCCCAGCATGTGTGGGGACAGTCCCTGCCCCAGCGTGGGGTCAAGGCCAGGCTCTGCAGTGCCCACGGGTCAGATCATTACCATGATTACCATGCACAGCTCACTCTGCTCCTTCCAAGCTCTCCTTGCTCGGTTTGCAGAGCAGCTGAGCTGAGGGAGAGGGGTTTGGAGTCAGACGTGAGAAGGAAAAGTGCCAGCACCATCAGCACAGGTCACTGAGTGTGTTTGAGCATCCCTCAGCTCCTGTCCCTCACAGGGGCACCCTGCACTGGCCATCCATGAGGTCAATCCCTGGGCTCTGCAGAGAGATGTTTTTAGATGCCAAAAAAATATTTTTTTAGCTGCTCTAGGTTTGGCCATTGAGATTCTACAAGTGGCTGTTTACAACCACTCCATGGGAGCTCTCCCTGCTTCCCTGCAGGAATTTGTTGCCTTGGTAGTGAACAAAGAAAACTCGAACGGCTTTAAGGGGAGGTGAATGTGGATGTGTGATGCAGTCCCCACAAACCAACCTCTGACTCCCACTCAAACTCACTCACTGAACGCTCTCAGCTCCTTTTCTTGCACCTTCCCCCTGCTCCCACCTTCCCCTAAATCCCACACCCACAGTTTTCCAGGCAGCCAAAGGACAGATGTGTTTATTTGCAGGGTGCCAGGCTGTGACTCTTTTTTTTTTTGAAGCATTGGGCGAGTTACTTGCCTGACACCCTGTGTGTCAAACCCTGCTCCTGTAAAACAAGCAGGGAATGATGCTGGGAAAATAAATACAGAGCTGGCTGGCTGTACATAAAAATAGCTGAGATTGTGGGGGAATTTAAGCACCAAGCTGTGTGCTTGTTTTGCTAAGGACTTGCAATGAATTGTGCTTATTTAATCCAGAATTTGTGGAGCTGGGTGGGAAATCCTTGGGCTGCTGTCACCCATTCTTGGCCTTTGGACAGGCGTTGCTAGAATTTTTACACCAGCTGAGGAAATATTCCCCTGGTAAAAGAGATTTTTTCCTCTTTTACAGGCTGCTCATGGAATGATTAAGTGGGCAAAAGACCTCAAAGATCATTAAGTCCACTCATTAACCCAGCACTGCCAGCCACAAAACCACATCCCCAAGTGCCACATTTACACATTTTTTAAACATTTCCAGGAGCTGTGATTCCACCACTTCCCTGGGCAGCTGTGCCAGGGCTTGAAAACCCCTGGAGGAAGGAAATCTCAAATATCCAACCTGAGCCTGGGATTGCAGGGGCTGGTCTGGGGTAAAAAAAAATAAGGGAGAGCAGCTTATGAGGCAAGGACAGATTTTGCACCATCACAAACTTGGTATTTTGAGTAAAGGTGATTTTGAAAATCTACTAAACAAACTTGGTGGAAAATAACTCCTAAATGTACAAGCCTTTCATCCAATAAAAAAACCCCCAGCAGGTATTTTTTTTTTTGTTTGTTTCTGATGTTTCAGGGATGTGAGTTTTGGTGTGGTCCCACAAGCAGCTGTCCTTGGCCACTTTTTGGATATGGAGAAAAGGAGCTGGACAGGGAGGCCGAGGTTTCCTAAGCTGATTTCACATCAGGAAAAGAGATTTTATGAAATTTTCCTGTGAGCAAGATGCACAAACCTAGCACTGCCACAGATGAGGAGATTCATGGATTTAGGGTGCTGATTTTGAGTACAGGAAAACCATATTCCTAAAAACTTCCCTTGCAAGGAAACTCTTTGC
>VRYO01002253.1:1766916-1783308 GCA_009812075.1 Sialia sialis
TGTTCAACACAAAATCCTTCCACTGGTTCAAGACTCCCAGAGATGTTGTGAGGCTGGCAGGGAAATCACAAACACTGGCAGAACAACATCAGTGCCTCCCACCAGCTCCCTGCTAACTTCCAGCCTGTTATTTTTACTTTTTTTCCTTGGTGCTTTTATTCCTGGGGAGCTGTGATTCCTGTGGATCTCCTTCTGGCAGGACAGAGCCAATCCCATCTGTGTGTGACAGAGGGAACCTGCTCTGTGTGGCAGCAGCCAGAGACAGATGCACAACCCTGCTCCTCATCAGCTGAGGACAGAGAGCCAGGAGCAGCCAAGGGCTGAGAGGTGTGAATCAACAGCATTAAATAAAACAGCTGAAAAATCATCTAATTCGGGTTAACACACTCAGTGCACTGAGGCACCCTCTTAGGATGTTGTTTCCCCAGTTGTAGAGTGAGGAGAGATCCAATCCATCCTGCGGAGGAGCTGTAAAAGTCCCAAATCCTTCCCATGGCACCGTGCAGGGGCTGCAAACTTTCAGCAAATTAAGAACGTCCTTCTCCTTTGGCAGGATGAGTCCTTGACTTGCCTTTTCCCTGTAACTTATTTTGCCCTAGGACACCAAATCCATAGAAAATTCATGGATTTCTTTACTCCTCATCCAGCTCTCATCTTGTGCACCATGCAAAAAGAAGGAATTTCCCAAAGAATCACTCCCACCTGATCAGGGAAATGAGATGCAGCCTTGTCCAAAGATGGATGGATCAAGAATATGCAAATGGTGAATTCCTGCTGTCTCCAAAATACCCTGCCCAGTATGAACAAAAATTCCTTGCCAACAGATTATTTTGGAAAAATTCATAACTGTGGGGATGCCCACCAGAACCCAAATTATCAAATCCCTCTTCTCTAGTAACAAAGCCCTGCTGAAATGTTGTGCCTCACCCAGAGTCCTGCTGTAACTCTGAAGAAAAATCTGTTAAAAAATTACATTTATCGTGAAAAACTTGATTTGAGAGGTCAACTTTTCCTAAGCTGGGATTTGTCTGGATACAGTTCAAGCCCAGCACAAATCTCCTGGGTGCCAAAGAGGAGGACACAGCTGGCAGGTGACTGCAGAGGGGCTGATCCAGACTCTGTGGCTCCAGCAATCCCTCTGGATATGCCCAGATGGAAAACGCTCATATTCAGCCCCCTGGCTTCAAGGCTGCAGTGCTGCCCTACACACCCTGAGGATTTGAGAATTTGTTCTTAATAGGGAGAGCTGATGAGAACACAACAAAAGAACCCAAAGCTGCACAAAACTTCCACCCCCTGAGGCTCTGAAAGCGCCCAACAAATGGCTCAGCGCCTCCTAGATCAAGTTTTGGACAGCTGGAAAATCGTCTGGAGCAACGTTTCATCTTCGTTTCAGCCCCAACCCCCCTGGTCTGGCCAGGAGTTTTTATGGAATCTGATTGAAGTGTGCCCAGGAAAAAATATGAAACATAAACACTGGGGATGGCAAAAATCAGCTGGACATGTCTACTCATCTATTTACCTCAGAAAGCCTCCCTGGAGATAATGCCTGATTTTGTTCCACAAATGAGGAATAATGAGAAAGGAAGCATTGGCCAATGGTTGCCATTTTTTGCAAACACCATCCCTGGGCTCATTTGTCCCCATTTATTTTGCAGAAGTATTTTCTTTTTTTTTTTTCCCAGACTTTATTAACTCTCTCTCTGCCTTTTATTTTTTTTTCGTTTTGCTGGTGTCTTTCTTACAGCTCTGAGTTGCAACAGGTGAAACATCCTGGTCCAAAAGCTGCTGGAAAAAACCAAGAGACTCTGGTGTCCAGTAGTGAGGTAGGAAAGGAATTAATGCCAGTATCTAATTAACAATTAGAATAATAATAACAATAAAAAGTGTCAGGCGATGATTACAGCTCCTTGCTGGATTGTTCCATATTTCCAGATGTGCTCCTAGATAATCCATGAAATCTTCTCTCAATTCCTGCTGCTTGCTTGCCATGCTGTTCTTTCCTTCCAATCATTTTATTTTTGTTTTCCCCACTGAGTAAATTGTATTTTTTGGGATGCACTTCTGCTGGAAGCAGGAAATATTATTTCAAAGTGTGTGGGAATACAAGGGCTGGTTTTTCCACAAGTTTTGTGGATGTGGAATCACTGTCCTAGTCCTGGACACAAGGCCTGGAAAGGGTCCTGTGATCCAGCTTGTCACTCCTGGTTTTTAAAATATTTTTAAAGATTTTATCCATTAAACCCTCTGCAACCTTCTGTTTCTGCTATTAATTGTGGTGGTGTAAATTTGGAGCAGTTTATTCCTGGACAAGCCAGCAGGAGCCTTGATGTCCAAGCAAGTAAAAAAGAAATTTTGCAAGTGATCTTTGATACATTCCTTGCCCACAATCCCATCCAAGGGCAGGGCAGTGAATCCTTGGCTCTCTCTGATAAGATGGATATGGATAAAAATATCTAAAACAGTAGTTCTGGTAAAATTCTTCAATAGCTGTAAACCCCCAGCCCTGCTCACAAGGCAGGAGAATTAATAATAGCAGTTTCATATTTGTCCAGTGCTCTGCAAATCCATAAAAACTCGTTTTTTCTCTCAAGGATCATTAAATGAAAACCCAGAGTCTTCAGGGACTGGAGAAATGGGGCAAACACTCAATGTAGGAGCAGAGGGGAGCAGAGGCAGTCAGAGATTGCTCAGAAAAAGAACAAAGAAGGAGGATTTGAGGAGAGGTGGAGCTCAGAGGAAGGACAGAAAGGTGGAAGAATCCTCTTTACTAAGAGCACAGAGCTGTGATTTTTTACGTGTTTTTAAATAATATTTCCACATGAAACAAAACAAAGCAAGGTCCTTTGAGGAGTTGATTGCTCTGTTTTTATGGATCTGATTCTTGCTCCTACAAAGGTCTCATTCCATCATTCCCCCTCAACAAAGTGGTTTTATGGTGTGCTCACCCTCCCTCAAAGAAACCCCAAAATGTGTATTTTTTTTAAAGGAATTGAGTCAATCTTTCCAGTTTCCCCACATTTCAAATGTCACTCTCAAACCCCTCTCCAAGTTAATTTGTTGGGATAAAAGATAATAAAAATGGGGAAAAAATAAGAAACCCCCCCATTTTAATGCAATATTAAATTATGATTTAAAGCCACAAGAGCCAGAAAACGCAGAGTTAAAGCTCCCAGAGCCCACTGAATAACCCCATATCTCAGAAAAATGATTTGGAGAAGGAATCACAGTCACAGGAATCCAGGGAGCTTCAACCCTTCAGCCTGGGATTCTTCTCCTAACACGCTTCTCCCTCCCTTCCCAACACATCTCAAGCATTGCAAAGAGAAAATTATACCAACCTCTAATATTCTAAATTTATTTTATGTGCTAAATGCTGCTTTGTTCAATGCCACACACTTGGCTAATATAATACATTAGGTTTAGTGGTGCAATTTGTGGAAAAACATCCCAGAAAAACACTTTGAGTGAGCCCTCTCTGTCCACCTGAAATGGATACAAACAGGTACAGGAGAATGGAGGGGGTAAATTCCCATCTGGCAGCTTCCAGAAAGTCTAAGAATTGAGATTTTTAGATGAAAAAGAGATGAATGAGGAGAAGCTGGGAGCAGGAAGAACATGCCACACACCCGTGGGGATTTCGGTCTGTGGGATGTTTGTAGGGTGACATGAAGTCCTTTTTGCCATCTCCTGATGCACATTTTCATTTTTTCTTACCCAAGATGAGCCTCCCTCAGCCCAAACCCTCTTTAGGCTCCCACTTGTGCCATTCCAGGGTCCCATCAAATCTCAGAGAGCTCCAGTGAGTCTCACAGAGGCTGTGAAAACTGAATTTTATTTGCTAGGGACATGTGGTGGCTCCTGCCACAGCAAAAACAGTGGAACGACCCTTGGGAAGATGGAAAAACTCGGGATGAAGGGATGCTGGGTTTGTCCAAAAATCCCAGCAGTGCTGAGCCTCAGGTTTCTCCACAGAGTGAAAATATCCCTGATCTTCCTCTCCCTGGGAATGGTGCTGCCATTAAACAGCCCTGCATGGAAAAGTGACATTTCCTGGCTTTCCCATCAAAGCAAGGGGCTCCAGCGGTGCAGGAATTGGGATATTAGGGGCAGGAATTCATGCTGGATTTGGCAGCACTGGGATGCTGCTTGGACTTGATGACATTGAGAAATTTTTACAGCTTAAGTTATTCAGTGATTCTGTTTGGGGCACTGGTTTTACCTGTTCAGGGATAAAAAGCTTTGGGGCCAGAAAGACACAGTAAAATCTTGCTTTTCTGGGAAAAAGCACCCCACAAATGCAAACATCACAGTTCCAGCAGACTGTTCCTCCCAAATAAACATCACCTTCTCTGTCTCCACCCAAAAAAGAGCTGTGATTCATTGATTTATTTTTATTGATTTAATCTTGCTCATATCCATTCAGCATTAAAAAAAAAATCCCAGAATGGACGTGGCACACGTGAAATTTCAGAGTATTCTGACCCATGAGTATCCATGAAATCAGAATTAACCGATCTGGGCTGCTGCCTCCAACCCTTTGCCCAATCCCAGGCAGAGCTTTAATTTCCCTGCCGACCTGTGGCCAAGCACAATCCCACTGTGCTCCTGGGGAGTGGCCCCGTGGTGGGAAAATACCCGTGGCAAGAAAAGAGCTGGAATTACAGCCCTGAGGAGGCAATGATCTTCAGGAATTAATCCAGCAGCACATCACACACACGTTTAGCCGTGCCCATGAAATTGGATTTGCTGGGAGCTGGGGGGGATTTGTGCTGCTCAGGTATTACAGGCTCTGCAAGAAGCACTGATGGTGGTGTGAGGCCACTTCAGAAAAGCTCAGAGGAGCCTCAAGTGCTGCAGAATTCAGGAATGGGGAGTGACACTGGCCAGGACAAAAGGGAAAGGGTTCTGGGCTAAAAGTGCTGGGAAAAATATGCTGGAGAGAGGTTTGCACTGTCCTGACTTGTCTGTACTCAAAAATTGTGAATTTCTCATCCCTGAAAGTGTTCAGGGATGGAGCAACCCTGGAGAGTAAAAAGTGTCCTTACCCATGGAACTGGATGAGCTTCCAAGTCCCTTCCAAGCCAAACCAGTCTGTGACTCCATGATTCTATGAAAAATAACAATAACAACCTTAGCTCTCCTCTCCACTTATTTATGACACCAAAAACTAATCTGAAAAGGTCTTTTCCAGCTGGTTTTTCCCCCTTTCCTGTCTGATTTTTACCTCGGGAATAACAGAACCAGCAAGGACACAGGAGGGTCACTCTTGTGCCCTGGAGGGATTTTTGCTCTTTTATCAGAGACATTCAGAAGTCCACAACAAAATCTCTCCTACCTTGTTCTCAGGCCCTCGAGCTTAAGGGGAGATAAAAATGAAACAAATCCCAGCTGGAAGATGAACTGGAATCCCATCCCTTTCTCAGTGACTCACTGTCCATCTCTTTTGACACCTTGGGCTCTTCTAGCCACAGATTTGTCAAGTGGCTTTTCTTAAATTCTGGTTTTAATTACAGTAATTTCACAGTTATAAGCCGCACCAGATGATAAGCCGCACTTCCGGGGTCGAGTCGAAAACTCATTCAAAAAGGTGCGGCTTATAAACATGAAATTACTTTATTATTAAAAAAGCCATGGAAGTTCTTCAGTTCCTATGGTGCCATCCATCTTGCCAGCACTTTGAGGCCATTATTGAGCTCCTAAATAGTACTGTGAGTGGGGCAAGCTGCCTGTGTTTGTAGGAGATGTGTGGGAAGGAGGAGGCTGAATTTCCCTCCCCAAACCCCACAGGTGGATTCAGCCAGCTCAGATAAAGGTGCCCCTGGAGGAGCTGGAGGTTGAAGTCCTTTGACACACTACAGAAGGATTTATCTTCCCTTACAGCAAATATCTATGTCTGGCTGGTAAAAAGAGTTTGAGGAGGTGAATCCAACCTCAAGGAGTTTGTACAAGACCGAAAAATAAATTTTTGTTGGAGGCAAGAGTGATTTGCAGCAAGCCAGGAGCACAGGCAGTGCAAAGTTTTGTGTTTCCTTGCAAATCTTGCTCAGTTTGTGGCTTGGAGCCAGAAATGACATCGTGGAGATGTCTGTAAAACCACAGATACCACTGAGAGATACAAGAACCGGGGGGCATCCACTCTGCCAGGCAGGCAGCACTTTGTAAAACCAAGCTGAAAACAAACACCAGGATATCCTCCAGGTAGGGGGTGCTTCAGCTGGCTGCATCCTCACAGCAGGGGTTTGACAGGGACAAAAAGCTATTGGAAAAATTCCTGAGAGAAAAATCCCATATTCTGAATGCTTTCTAAATAGAGGTCCCAATCTCAGGCTTCTGTAGGGGGAACGTGATGGATGAAAACTCGTTAATGGTAATTCTGGGGTTTAGGTGATAGTGAGTGTTGGGTAACATCAGGAACATCAGTAACCATCCATCCCACCATGAATCCATCCATCCATCATCCATCCATCACCCATCCATCCATCCATCCTTACTTCCATCCCCCATCATCCATCCATGCATCCATCCTTACTTCCATCCACCCATCCATCCATGACTCCTGGTGCTTTCAGATCCCACCTGACACACTGCAGTGGCTCTGGAGACACCTCTGAGCTTCCACACCTCCAGCACAAAGATTCCCTGCAGCAGAACCTCTGCTGGTTGGCAGAGAGGGAAAGGATTCGTGTTCCCACCCCTGATCCTGCAGGGATGGGTTAACCTTGCAGGCAGACTCTGGATGAGGGAAATCTGCAGAATTACATCCCAAAAAGCACCTGCTCTGTGACTGAATAAAGCTGCAGTGCCCTGGCAGCATTTGCAGCCTTTCATCTTGCCTCTTATTGAGGTTTAACAGCAGAGGCAGGGCTGGGCACCAAAGCACAGAAGATGGATTTGGGCTCAGGCCCGTCCATGCACCACTGAGTGTGAACATCCACCAAATGTGTGACTGGAATGAGCTGCTGTGACAGCAAAGCAGGGAGAGGAGGGGGAGTCACCTTTGCCAGCCAGAGATCCAGCCTAGTGTGATGCTTTCAGTTTGAGCTTTTGTATTTTTCAGGCCCTGTACTGCATTAGTGTACAGCTCTGAACTCCCTACAGAGTGTTGGTGAGCTCTCTTCAGTTTGGCCAGACAAAACAATCCTTCAAGGACACCTCACAGCCTCAGCCCCCAAAAGTATAAACACAAGTACAAACAAAACTGAGGGATGGGACTTCATTACCTGAAGCTGTAACTGGACAATTAACCCTGATATGCAAATAGACCAAACTTAATCTGCCCAAAAAACTCGTGACCACCGTTCATGTGGGTGTAACCTCCACCAGGCCCTTGCACTGCTCAGGGTGAATCTATTGAAACCTTTAATAAATAATTACAGTAATTTCACAGCTATAAGGCATACTGGATTATAAGGTGCACTTTCGGGTTGCTAGCAATTTCCTGTACTTTGTCCATATATAAAGGGCATGAGTCTATAAGGCGTACTTTCCTCATCCCCCCCCAGCAAGGATCCACGCGCTACAAAATAACAAATTAGTAACAGAATCGCACGATCGCGGGGTTTACTGGCAGGTGTTCAATTTGCAAACATTTTTCACGGGTCGGTGCAGCCTTTAAACACAGTCCCAGATGCCCTCCCCATGCCGCGGGCCCTGGCACTCCCGCCCACCCCTGGCACCAGCTGGCGCGGTTTGGCTCGGCTTGCACTTCCGGGTTGGCAAATTTCCAAACTTTGTCCATATATAAGCCGCGCCGGATTATAAGGCGCACTTCTGGGTTTCGATCAAAATTTTAGTCAAAAGGGTGTGCCTTATAGGCATGAAATTACTGTACTTTATTATCTTGCTCAGTCCAGCCTCTGCTCGAGGTAGCCAGTCCATTTCCAGTCCCTGGAAATACCTCAGTGGGGAACAGGCAGGAACACAGCAGGATTTGCCCCTGCTGAATACACCAGGGTTCCTCCCTTTTTCTGTCACAGGCATTCACAAACACAAATCACACCCTGCCAAACTTCACCCAGACACTGTCTGGATTTCTCAGGGCACAGCTTGATGCAGTGTCAGGCACCAGTTTGCCCAATGCTCCAGCATCTCCCCTGTATTAGCAGCTCCTCCTGTGTCCCTCATTGTCACCTCGCCATCATGACTCTGGCAGCTCTGGAGCTGCATTTTGCTGCATTTTACTGTCCCTCTGCAGCTCCTGCAAAGTCTCAGAGAAGCAGCCATGCAACGTGGCCCTGAGGGATGGGTGTTTGCTCTGAGATCTCTCCTCACCTCTTGTCTTTGCCACTCTTGCAAGAGGGCAGCCTGGACTGTGAGACTGAGATGGAAGGAGAGAGAAGGATGCAGCTCCAAAGTGCTCCTGATTTGTTATTTGGGGCTTGGATTTGTTTGGTTTATTCATTTGTTTGGGTTTTTATTGCAAGTGTCTCTAAAAATCCCATTCCTTCGGGAATTACTCTGCACTGTATTAATTCCTATTTCAGATCCCCTTTGGTTTTTCCTGGGTACCCGAGCATACCCTCTGAATGGTGCCTTTCAGGCCTCATTTCCATGGGAGCAAAGCCCCAGATGGTTTTTGTGTTTGAGTTCACATCAGGTGGTGCCTTTTGCAGAAGGTCTGAGCTGCAACTCTCATGCCAACCCTGCTACTGTGACACCACCAGCCACATCCTGGGATAGAAGGAGACAGCAGGAGTGCCTTGCTGTGCCTGCAGCTTGTGATGACACCAGGAATGGGTTTCAGAGCACAGCAGGGCTTGTTCCAGCTTCCCTTTGAAACCTGGCCTTGTGGGAGGTGTCCCTTCCCACGGCAGGGCAGCTGGAGCTGAGTGAGCTTTAAGGTCCCTTCCAATCCATTCTACGATTCTGTGACACAAGATTTGGGGCTGAACTGCAGGTTTTGCAAAGCTGGAACTGTCAGAGATCATTTTAACTCTTCCTCCCACCCACATTTCCCTCCATGCCATGACTCTGACCATTGCCAGGATGAGGAATGCCATCACTCCCACAGGAATGACCCTGGGGCTCTGGAGGGAAGGATGCTTCGCACGGAGCTGCTCTCTAGGCTCCACACCATGTACAGGGGCACAGTGACCCCCAGAAGCTGTCTGACCCCAAAGCCCATCCCTGAGCAGAGCTGGAAACGGGGCTGCAGAATTTTTTTTCATTTCCACGCACGACTTGGAAGGAGCACACCGAGGCTGTGCCCTGCCTGGAGAGCTAAAGCATCCCACGGAGTAAATAATAACAATAATAGCAGAGCTATTCTGGTGTGGCACGTGCCCTTTTGTGTCTGATTAATGCTTCCCCAGGGCACAGAGCCCTCCCTGAGCTCCTGGAGCCCACCATTCCCTCTGTCCCCGTTACCACGGCGCTGTTATTGCTGCCTGCTTCTCCCCTCTCCCTCCCATTGACTTTAGGCAGATTAGAGCAGAGAGATGATGGATGGCTGGATTAGATGCTGCACACCTACTTCAGGCTCACAGAGTGGTATTTTTCTGTCCTATTTGGATGCATCTCTCCCATTGTGAGCACGAAATGGGGAATAACAGGGAACAATTGTTGCAGGGCACTGACTCTGCTTTACACTGACGAGCTGCATCCTCCCATTCATGGCATTCAAAATGAAAAAAAAAAAAAAAGTAGGCTGGCGAATATAATCAATTACAGCAGGAATGCTGCAAGG
Source organism: Sialia sialis (assembly GCA_009812075.1). Lineage (NCBI taxonomy): Eukaryota > Metazoa > Chordata > Aves > Passeriformes > Turdidae > Sialia > Sialia sialis. Next base: position 1,776,605 of record VRYO01002253.1, read on the forward strand.
TGAAATGGAATAACCATGTGCTTCACTGCTCAAGGTTCAGTGAAGGTCCCAGGCAGGGAAAAAGGAGAGATTGCTGCTGGCCTTTGAGGACAGCTACCTCTCTCTGCTCAGAGGCTGAGTCCCACATAATCCAATTTCACATCCTGCCTTTAAAATGTTATTGGATCTTCCTGGAACTCACAAAGGTTGGAACTCCCAGGAGGGGAACAGCAGGAACCAGGCAGGAGCCCAGAGTCCGAAGTGTTTTTACAGGGCTTGAGCAACACAGGTGGGTCCTGGAGCAAGGCTGGCAATTAAAAGTGTCCTCTCTGGGGCTGGATTTGCTCTTGAGGGGCTGAGTTTCCAACAGAGCTCCTGGTTTCAGGTCTATCATTTCCCCAATAGCAATGTGGAAGAGTGGGAGGTGTCCCTGCCCATGGCAGAGGGTTGGAACTGGATGAGCTTGAAGGTCCCTTCCTATCCAAGCCACTCTCTGATTCAATGATTCGATGTTGGTAACATGGCTAAATTTCAGTCAAGGCAATCAAGGACTCTCTTCCCACATTCCCATGTCACTGAGACCTTCTGGGGGTCTCGTGTTGCCCTTGAGGCAAACACTGCTTCCATGGCACAGCCTGATCTCCAGAAAGCTGGAAGATCTTGGACAGTGCAAACAAACCTCTCCATCCCAGTGAGCTGCACCCTGTGCCCAGGGGAAGGATGAGTGACATCCCAAAGACATCTTGGGATACTTACCTCTCCCCTCCAGCCAAAAATAAACCACAAGTGACCCAAAGACCTGTCAGAACCAGCACAGAGATGCTGGGAAACTGCTGGAGTGGCTCTGCTGTCACAGCCAAGAGAGGAGAGGGGATGGATATTTCTGAATTCCCAGCTGTCGCAGCAGCGGGATTTCTTTGGGGAGCATTTATCCGAAAATCTTGCCCTGACTTCTTTTGCAAATATAGGCCCAGGATTTCCAGGGAAGGAGCTGTATGAGGAAAGATCTGGCACACCCTAAATAATAATCATTATTATTAGTGTAATTATATTAATTACTGTAATTACAAGGAGGGCAAGACACTACAGGAATTACAGATGAGTGGGGTGTATGCAGATGCCAAATGTTAGTGGGTTTTCCCTTCCTCTCTGCAGTCTGGAAGCATCTGCACTGCTCAGAAAGAGGGGGAAAGAGCTCCAGAGATGCACACACAACACACACAGCACACACACTCCTCCAGCCCGTGTCAAGATCAGAGTGCAGGTAGAAAATGCTGCCAGAGCCTGGTAGGCAAAAATTGACAAGGGAATGCAGTGTTATCTGGAACTGCTCTCTCCAGAGAGGCTGAGAATCTTTGATAGGTTCACTCCAGGGGAAATAACTTCGGAGGATAAGAGGCATTGATGTGCGCTGAGCAAAAGGCAGCCCGTGTGCGCGGCAGCAGCTTGGAGCTGACATGCATTCTTCTTTTTTCCATCTCTCTTTTTTCCCCTTTGCTCATTTTCCCTGATTTTTCTTCATCTTTTTTTTTTTTTTTTTTTTTTTTTTTTTTTTTTTTTTTTTTTTTTGGTCCTCTTCCCTTTTTCTAATTTTGCTTGATTGTCATTTTTTCAAAGCAGCGATGGTGAAGGAGAGAAAGGATCAAGCCATGCCAGTGGCTCCTGAAGTGGGGGAAGTGAGGATCAGGAGATGGGGGGAAGGAGGGAGGGGAAATGTCAATAGGCAAATCTGAAAAGCAAACCCGGGAAAGGGCTGTGTATCTAGGGTGGTGTGTGTGTGTTTGTGCTGATGGAGCAGAGGAAACATTTTCAGGATTTTCCCCCATCTTTGGAAAGGAGGGGAAGGTGGAGCCTCCTTTGTCAGGAAAATCTGCAGCAATATTCCCATCCTTCTGCAACCCAGTGCTCAGGGAATCTAATGCAGTTCCATGTGCACAGCCCACACCACTCTGTGAGGGTTTCATCCCCTTCAGCACCTCCCAACTTCTCCACTGCTGCCAAACCATCACCTGGGCAAGCACAACCCCTGTGGCACAGCACAGCCCCGAATCCTGATCCTGAATCCTGATCCTGAATCTTGATCCTAAATCCTAATTCAAAATCCTGATCCTGAATCCTGCTCCTAAATCCTGATCCTGAATCCTGATCCTGAATCCTGCTCCTAAATCCTGATCCTAAATCCTGATCCTGAATCCTGATCCTGAATCCTGCTCCTAAATCCTGATCCTAAATCCTGCTCCTAAATCCTGCTCCAGCCCATCCCAGCTGCTGGAGAAGCTCACTGTGGTCACAGGCTTTGCTGGTTTGAGGTCTGTGGGAAGCACGTTGCTCCCACTCTGCTCCACCCTAATTTCTGTTTTGGGGAGCTGCTGTTTCTTTGGGGTTTTTTTGGGACTTTTTGCAGCTTGTTTGAGCTGCTTTATGGTCGGGAAAGAGGGAAAGTTCCTTCCAGAGCACAAATCCTCTCTCCCAGCTGGGCTGAACTGCACTGGGAAAGTTCTTCTTTTTCTCCATCCACTATAAAAGGCACCCAGACGACTCGTGCAGATTTTAGCATCCCAGCTGATGACACAGAAAGTTGGGTGGATGGAACCTGGCTAGGAATCATTCTCTCCCTTTCCATGCCCGAGGGTTTTTTTCATCCTGCTCCAGTTTTGGATTTTTCTTTTTTTTTTTTTGCTCCTGCAGGACAGAAAGGACAGGAAAATTGTGCTGTGGGGATTCAAACACCTCAGGGATGCTGCAAAGTCTCTGGATGGAGAAGAGGCAGGTCTCTAAATGTTGCTATGGGGTATCCAAAGAAGTTCTGGGATGTGATTTCAAACCTTTCCTTTTGTATGAGCTTACGGAAGTCTGAGCCCACAAGTGGACACAGGGGATGCAATGAACTCAAATCCTTGTGGGACCAGCACAGCCCCTCCTCACCCTCCAACCTCCCTCCCCCGGGGACCCCACACTTTGTCTTCTCTCAGTACACCTGCCCTGAAAGAGGATTGCTTCATTTACAGGTGTAGCACAAGGAACTCTGCTTCTCACCAGGCTAAAATAAAGGGAAAAAAAATTTCCAGGTCCAAATCCCAGACAGACTCAAGGGGCTGCAGCTTCACTTCCATCGTGTATTCCAAAATCTGTGCAGCATCCTGGCTAAATCAGTTCCCTGTGCTGTGTGTAAACCTCCAATTTCCGAGCTGCACTGGTTTTACCAACCCCAGAAAGGCTGAACAAAGACAATAATTGTCACTATTCATCACGTTGCAGTAGATTTTACACATGCCAAGCAGAATTGCCACTCCATCCTTTTGGGAAGGGCAGATTGGCCTCCTGCTCTCCAGCAATTCCCCAATCCAAGTGCCCAAACCCTGTCATTTGTGCAGCGAGGCAGCAGTGGAAGATGTGGCAGGAATTGCTCTTCCTGTGGATATAAACCTGTGTTTTCACCACGAGGCCATCTCTGTGTGCTCTCTGAGGATCTGCAAGGATTGCTCAGGGAGTGGGGCTGATTTATCCCCCTGGAATTCTCATAAGGATAATGACGACTTATGGAATCTGGGGAGAAGCTGAATGGCCACAGAGAACCTCTGTTAAGTGTCCCAATAACATTTCTGTGTCCTGGCTAAGCATAGTGCACATCCTCACTGGGGTTGTAAAGGGAATTGAGGGTTTTAGTGGGATGAATATCCAAAAGAGCTGCCTGTGGTTTGAAATGCATTTCATTTCTAGGGAAGCTTTGGCTTTACTGGAGCAGGATTCCCTGTTCCTCTAAGTCACTCCATTAATGAGATCTTCACAGGGCAGAAATTTTATCACAAGAATCTGTGAATTTGGCTGTGACAGCAGCAGCTCTCCAAACGTGAGGGACTCCTCATGTCCAGTGAGAGATCAGGGGTTTTTCTGCACGGGTGAGAAGTGGTTCCAGCTGTGCAGACACATCCCAATTCCACCAGCAGATCTATCTCAATTTCACCAGCAGATTTATCCCAACTCCACCAGCAGATTTATCCCGATTCCACCAGCAGATTTATCCAAATTCCACACCAGATTTATCCCAATTACACCAACAGATTTATCCCAATTCCAGTAGCAGATTTGTCCAAATTCCACACCAGATTTATCCCAACTCCACCAGCAGATCTATCCCAATTCCACCAGCAAATCTCTCCCAATTCCACCAGCAGATTTATCCCAATTCCACCATCAGATCTATCCCAATTCCACCAACAGATCTATCCCAATTCCAGCAGATTTATCTCAATTCCCTCAGTAGATTTATCCCAACTCCACCAACAGATCTATCCCAATTCCAGCAGCAGATTTGTGTCCCAGTTTCCAGGATGGCTGAGCTGGTGGGATGGGGAGCTCTGGGACATCAGGAGCTCAGGCTCCTGTGGGTTTCAGGTGGCACAGCTCCTTTTGGCCAGGAGCTGCAGCCTCAAAATTCACAGGGAACTCTTGTGAAGCATAATCAGTTCAAGAGCCAGATCAGAAGTCATCTTTGCGTCTCAGGAAGCATCTTCCAGATGAAAAAAAAAAATTAAAAAGTTAAAAATCCTGCCTTGCTGTTGGAAAACTCAAACCTTCGAACTTCTTACAACAGTGTGGGCTGAGTTATGTGAAACATTTCCTTCCAGCCACTGCAGAAGGAAGCAGGCTGGAGCTGGAAAAGTCTTTCCCAAAATCATCCAGCCAATTTGGAGCTTCCAGCATTGAGAATTTTGGAGCTCCTGGATTCTGGTTTCACGCTCAGGAGGCCACGTTTTGCCTCTGGATGAGGGAAAGCAGCCACATCCAGGGAAACTTTTAGCCTAGGATCACTTTCCACCTGGAAGATGCAGGATTAGTTTCAGAAAAATAGTCAGGCAAGAGTTATTTAGAAGGAAATAATTCCCAGTGAGGGATTGCACTGACCTTATAAACTGTGCAAGTGAACTTGTGGGCTCCTTCCCTCCCCTGATGGAATTAGCTCCATAAAATGCTTTGCAGTCCATTTCTTGTGGTCTGCATTTATACATATTTTACTCCATAAACATACATTTAATGTCCCCTTGGAAATTATTTCCTGCCCGTACTTAAAGCTCCGCATCATCCTAAGGCAGCAACTGGATGAAAAATAATTGAAACCATTAAGATCAGCTTTTATTTCAAATGAAGGGGGGAAAAAAAAATCCCACAAGGTAATTGCTGGAATGTGTCTTTTTCAAATTACACAGTCCCTGGGATGCCTCTGCCATCGATGTGTTTTAATGCTGGAACAAAAATGAGGTTTTCCAGTGAGTTGTGATATTAGTTTTCTGACCAAAGGGACCTGGGGACATCCAGCCAGGGATTCACCTCCATCCACAGGCTGCTTTCCAACACCACTCATGCTCCTACCTTTCCCTCAGAATTGCAAATTTTGGGGATTTTTTTCTCCAAATTTCATCTCATCCAACTGTCAAAATTATAACCTCTCACTTTTCCTGGTTTGGCGTGAAAAAGGTAACTCTGAGTTGGGGTGTTGTACTGATCCTAAGGGATTTTAGCTAAGTTTGGATATTCTTTTTCCTCTTTTACCAATTCTCTGGATCACCTGCCTAACTTCAGGCAAATCTGCAGGAGATTTACCACACGTTGCTATTTCTGTGGGTAGGATCAATGTGAGCGAAGATGTGTGAGGGACTGAAGTGTCAAAAGATGGGATCTCCAAAATTAAATTAGTGGTCCAGGTCGACCTCCGATGTGAACATGCCCAAACAACATAATTGCATTTATTAACACAATTAATGGATTTCACCAAATTCACCTGGAATGACATAGGATACATCTATTCTGGGGTAAATATCACATTTTTAGGGACAGTTAGCAAAACTCTTTGTCCACAATGAGGGTCCTGGTGGTCACTTCCCACTGACCCTCTCCCCTCCCACTGTGCCAAAAATTCCCACCTGGCTGAACTCCCCCCATAGCTCCCTGGATTGCTTTAATTACAGCTCGTTGTGGGATCCTAATTAGATGCAAGTGGCAACGAAAGAGCCGATCTGAGCTGCTGCTGGAGAAATACAGCCTGAAATCAAAGAAATTGGGGTCAGCACCTGACTACACTTCTCTAATGCTGGCTGCTGATTAGCTGGTGTTTACACGAGTGGCTGCAGTTCCTGCTTCTGTGGGAGGCTCCTCTGCAGGGCTGGGCAGTGGGCGCTGATGGATTTGTCAGCTCACAGCTTTTAATTGGCTGGGGGGGCATCAGGGCTTCTGGAAGGGGGAGAAAGGTTGGTTATGACATGTTGGTAGAGCCCTGCAGGGGAAAATGAGGTGTGGATGGCGTGAAATGGGAATAAGCTGAGCTTAAATCAAGGAAATGGGTTCTTTGGGTGTTGTGCTTTGTCCCCCAAATGACGGGGGCGGTTTTGGTGCTTAGCTCTGCTGAATTTCTTTGCACAACTCAGCATGGCCTGGCCGTGTGGGCCAGCAGCTCAGACCCCCAGTGCTGGGCTGATCCCCCAGCCTGGGCAGCAGGGGAGGGAGGGGAGGATTCTGTCCCTGTGTCCCCTCAGGTGAGACCTCACCTGCAGAGCTGTCCCAGCCCTGGGGACACAGCAGCACCTGGAGCAAATCCAGAGGAACCCATGGAGCTGCTCCAGGGGTGGAGCCAGGCTGGGAGAGCTGGGGGTGCCCACCTGGAGAAGGGAGGGATCCAGGGAGAGCTTCCAGAAAATTCCAGAGCCTGGAGAGGGTGCAGGAGAGCTGGA
>VRYO01002253.1:1784308-1795886 GCA_009812075.1 Sialia sialis
GGATCCCTGGAGCTCTCAGGGATGGAATTGAGCCCTGGCAGTGTCCTTAGGCTGTGGAAGAGCCAACACAGTTCTGACTCCATCCAGGATTTCTCCACAGAGTAGATGTGACTCAAGGAATGCCCGTGGCAGAGCTGGGGACTGTCCCTTCTCTCCAAGCCGTGACTCAAGAGCTAGCCCTGGGCTGTGACCTTCAGTGGGCTCAGCTTTCCTCAAAGCCAAAACCCTCCAAGGAGCTGAGGGTTGGCCTGAGGAGAACAACTTGCTGGAGGAAGGCTTTGGTGAGAGATGGAGGATGAGCCAAACTAACAGAGAACTAATTGCTATGAGGACAGAAGAAAAAGAAAACAAACCAACTAAAAAAATCTGTCAATTCCTGCAGCTGAGGTTTGAACAAATTGTTATGAGGACAGGAAAAAATAAACCAAAAAAGCCCGAATAAATGAAAAAAACATCTGTCAATTCCTGTAGCTGAGGTTTGTGTTGTGCCACAAACTCAAGGCAAGACTCGCTGTCACACCCAGCTGTGGACCGTGTGTGGGTTTCTCTCTGTGCAAGAGTCATAAGTTTAAAAAATTTATTGATTTTATAATTAAGGAACTCTGCAATGCATAAAGTTAAAAGCCATGCAAGCGTATACACAGAGACCACATAAAGATAAACAAACATTTAGATTTAACACAGCATAAGTGCAATAATCACCCATAAATGTAGTTATCGCCAACTGTTTAATATAGATCAGTAGCAAACAAAAGAATAGATGGGATGGAAATTATTATTTGTACTGGAGGAGCTGCAGAGGCCACAGGCAAGATCACATCTCTGCTGTGGCAGGCAGCACCCACATACATAATGAGAGGCAGCCCTGGATGAAAGCAGCTAAAAATTAAGTCCAAATTCAAGAAGAGGAGCAGTGGAAGGAGGGACACGCTCCCATCTGGAGGTCACCAGCCTGCCAGGGTGAAGCTGAGTCCTCCTGGTGCCCAGATCCACTTCCACCACAGAGCATACAAATGAGATTAAACTGGCAATTGCTTTTATTTCAGGCATAAAATAAAATTATCAGGAAAAATAATGGGATTTCTCCTCAAGCTGATTTGGCAATGGTAGAAACACTTTTTCAGCTGGTGGGGGACCTGAGTTCATGGATGACCTGCTCAATGTGGCAAGAGATTCTCCCTTTCCCTTCTCTGCTTTTTTGCTCTTTAGACATCATAAAATGTTCACTGAGCAGGAACTCTGGGCATGTCCCAGCAAGGAGCTCATGGGGTTGTTTTTCTTCTGCTGCTGCAGTCACAGGGTTGGATTCATCTCATTTAACTGGAGACATTTATATTTAAGATACCTCCAAACCTCCCATGATGCTCAGCAGAAAAAAAATATTTAAAAAAATCCTTTTTAACCTTTTAGGGAATGTTCAGACATTTACTCCAAAGCTTGGCAGCCCTGAGGGGTGTCTACAGTGGGGTGATTCCTCACCTGTGTGCCAGGGGTGGCCATGGTGGTGGAGGTGTCCCAAATCCAAACACTCTCCTTCCCTGCTGCAGCAGAAATTTGGAGAATGCTCCCCCAGAGCATCCCCAGGAGGGATGAGTCGTAGGGTGGACTTGGTCTTGGCCACCATCTCCTGCATTTCCCCCATTTCTGCTGCCTGGGACATTTCCTCTGCTGTGTGCTGCCTGTGGCATTGTGTCTTGGGTTACAGTACAGGATGTGATAAAAGGTATCTATTCTGTTACCATCTGTTGAGGGTGGGGCAGTGATCCTGATCGCCATGGGAGATGTCCTGCTAATGGGCCATCCATTGAAACCAGGTAGGGCAGAGCTCTTTATTTCCAAATGGGACATCTCCTGTTAATGGGCCATCCATTGAAACCAGGTGGGGCAGAGTTCTTTATTTACAAAGGGGACATCTCCTGTTAATGGACCATCCATTGAAACCAGGTGGGGCAGAGTTCTTTATCCTTTTACAACCCATCCTTCCTTCAGGAGATCTCTCCTGTTCATGGCCACTGAGTCCCAGTGCATGACTGATAAAATTCCATCATTCCATTGGAAGTTTCTCCAGACAGGGGGAAGAGCCCAACATTTCTTACCAAGATAAAACCTAAGGTTTTGGGACACTAAGGTAGCCCTTTCTCCACTGGACTCCAGAAAGAAACCATCATCACTTCAGAGAAAACTGCCCCTTGTCCAGGAGCACTGCTCCAACTGAAGCACATCTGTCACTGCAGGAGGATGCAGCCACCATTGAATGGCACTGCTGCCACCACCCTGACTGACTGACGGCTGTCAGCTTGGATTCTGACTCTGCCAGGGTTTGGGCTTTGTTCTTTGGAGTGCTGGATTTCTATTCTAATTTTCCTGGTAAAGAGCTGTTATTCCTATTCCTATATCTTTGCCTGAGAGCCCCTTAATTTCAAAATTACAATAATTTGGAGGGAGGGAGTTTACATTCTCCATTTCAAGAGAGGCTCCTGCCTTTCTTAGTAGACACCTGTCCTCCAAACCAGGACACATCGTTAGCCTGATGCTCTGATGAGCTTTCCATGGTTTCTCAAGCTCCTTGAAAGGAATGGAGGTTAATTTATCACCTTAGATTACTGCAGCACCTCAAAGCCTTGAGGAAAAAGCTGTACCTTATCTCTCCTGTGGTGCACCTTCCCTCTGCTCCAGTGAGGGCTGTGGTCCCAGGATGTGCAGAGCACATCAAGTTTCATGTTGTCTAATTCCCCCCAAAACAGATTTTTCAGAAATAAAGACAACTCCTGTGGCTTTGAAATTAAATATTCAAAGGCCTTGATTAAAGAGCCATATATCACTGGAAAACCTTTAAATTTCTGTAATGTCTCCTGGCTTGGCATGTGCTGATTGCAATCTCATGCTCATTTTGCAGCAGTGAAAGACAGGGACCTCCAAATATTGGCCATCAGCTCTTGATGGCTGCGAGGTAAAGGATGATGGGGAAGGAGTGAAAGAAACATTTAAACCAGGGTCATAAAAATGTGCTGCTGGGACAAGATTTGTGCAGGAGGGCTTGTGTCCTGGAAATGGCATTTCTGGGAAGGGTGGCATGAGGCAAAGGGCGAGTTTAACATCTCCTGGTGTGGTGGAAGGAATGAGATTTTAAGGTCCCTTCCAAGCCAAACTGTTCTGTCATTCTCAGATTTTTACCCGTGGCTTTGTCCTGCTCAGTTCAGGATGGCCCTGGACTGGAGCAGAGCATGGATGAGGAATATCCTGGGTAGGAACACACCTGGAAATCCCCATAAACTCCAGCTTCACCTCGTTCAGCTGAGGCCCGTCTGATTTAGCCCACGGTGAGTCCATTCCTGATGTTCTGGGATGCAGAGGGAGATGAACAAACATCACCCTGGCCATGAGGACTGAGCAGGATCTGCTCCACTTTGAGCATAAAATCATGGAATCATTCAAATTAGAAAAGACCTGTGCAGGAACACTGGCTCAGGGACATGCCAGGAAAATATTGGCAAATTCTGCTTCTTTTTTGGAACCCCCAAAACCCTCATGGCTGGTCTATCACCAGCCAAGGGGGTGACGAAAGGCTCCCCACTTCTGCCCCTCCTCTGCTGCAGAAATTAATGCAACGTCTCAAAACGTGTCAAGAAAATTAATTATTTGGAAATGATGTGCAGGAAGGGAGGGTCAAACCTAGTGGATAATTTATTCATTGCTAATATCTCCAGCAGCTGTAATTGAGGTGCTCTTTTAATTGTCCAAGCCACTCCAAAAAAAACCCCCAGCTTTTTTAATAATGGTTTGGAAGGTAACTGTCATTCAGCTGTATAAACCTCTATCAAAGTTGGCTTTTGACTGGCTGATGGTATCACCCACTGCCTTGACTTTATTTTAGCTTATTAAAATTGATCCTAAATAAACCTGATCTGCCCCAAATTATTTTTTTCTTAAATTAATTTGAATGCAATTTGTTCTCAGCGAGATTTGCTGCCATGTTGCATCTCGCAATGCAAACATGAGTTTGTTGGGTCACTCTAATTAATTTGATTTTGTATCTCAGCCCTCCTACCCATCACCAGCACTAAATGGAATTATTTAGAAATAACAGAGATAATGCTGGCAAAATAACATGCTGTGACAGGACCAAGCTTTGCTTCTTTACGAGAAAAAAATAATAATACACAACATATTGAGGTGGTTTATTTTTTGATTAAACGCTTCTGCTTTGCCTCGGCATTTATCTTTCTGAGACAGCTCCAGATCAGAGCAAATGCATCATTCCATTAACATTATCTCTCTGTACATTTGAGTGGGGGTCCACAGATAATAAAGGGCTACAACATGCGTGGCCAGCTCACACCTCCTGCAGCTTTGATTCCTTTGGAGAGGATTTGTACGAGAGGGCTTGGGAGGGGAGGGGGAAGAGGTTTCTGCCGGGTTTCTTGGGTGGGAAGTCAAATGGCTTCAAAGAGATGAGTGGAGCAACTTAATTCAAAGGTTTTAATGAGAATATCAGTGTCAGGAGCTGCACAAAGTGCCCTGGGTTTGAGGAGATTATGTTGGGTTGTTTCATTCAAAAGCTTTGACCTGAGAGCTGAGTACAGTAATTTCATGACTATGAGGCACACCCTTTTGACTAAAATTTTGATCGAAACCTGGAAGTGCGCTTTATAATCCGGTGCGCCTTATACATGGACAAAGTTTGGAAATTTGCCAACCCGGAAGTGCAAGCTGCCGGCACCGGGGGCAGGTGGGAGTGCTGGGGCCCATGGCACAGGGAGGGCACCTGGGGCTGCGTTTAAAGGCTGCACCGATCCGTGAAAAATGTTTGCAAATTGAGCACCTGCCAGTAAACCCCACGATCACGCCATTCCATTACTAATTCGTTACTTTGTTGTGCGCGGATCCTCGCTGCAAAAAAAAGTGCGCCTTATAGTCCGGTGCGCCTTATATATGGACAAAGTTTGGGAAATTGCTGCCAACCTGGAAGTGCGCCTTATAACCCAGTGCGCCTTTTAGTCGTGAAATTACTGTGATTTCAGGATGTGAGATATCCCCTGCTCCTGCAGCGTTTGGAAAGAGGAAGGGGAGAGATTCAGGTGTTACAGATGATCCTAAACGTGGAGGGATTTGGGATGGACAGATTCCCAAAAGGAGCAGGTGAGAGTTTAGGTGAGGGGTGGAAAATAACCGGAATAATCCATGTGAGAGAAAAACCCATCGTGCCCTTTTGCTGCTCCTGAGTTAGGGAGAGCTTTCCATGAAGTTGGGAATTGGGGAAAAGGAGAAAGGGAGAGATCTCAGCATGACCCAGAAACAGAATAAACCCTGGTGATAGGAACATCCATAGGAATAAAAGGTCTTAAAGGGTGTTCCCCTATAGAGGGAAAGGCTCTTATCCCAGATTTTGTGGTGAGGATGTGGGTGGTGGCACCAAGCACCCTCAGGCTGTGGCCAAAGGCTGAATTCCAGACCATTGTCCCAACCTGCTTGGAAATTTGTGGAAGGCGGTAAAAAGAAAATGGATTTAGGATGGAAAAGTTGGAATTTGTACGCTTGAGGTGCTGCACCATCAGTTTGTAGCACTGCAAAGGGCCCACAGGTCTTCAAAGCTGATTTTTGGCACCGTCCATTTTCACCACAGATGAATCCACCCAGGATAACAGGAGAGCAAATTCCATGTGCTTTGTACAGGTCCTACCAGTGAGCAAAGGGAGAAGGCAGATGTCTGTGAATATTCCCTTATATGTGAATATATTTATTTTAATTAAAGTTTTTACAAAGGGCTGACTGCACCAGCCCCACTCCAGCATTCCAGGAAGGACCTGGCTCATGTGAATTTGGGAACAGGTTAAGAAATCCTTTTTAAAGGTCCCAGTCTGTAAGCCCAGGGTACTGCACACCAACTATTTAAAAGTGACACTGCCCATCAGGAAAATATCATTCCCTTCCCCTTCCTGTTTGTCTGTCAGTCTCCCTGCCCCACTCCCCCCTGTTTTCTGTCATTTTTCCCTGTGTTCTCCCTCTCTGATGCCATGGTGATGGAGCTGACACGTAAGAACAGCTATTTCTTCGCTGGAGTTCCTGTAGCATCCCGACGTGAGCTTTGCTGCTCCCCCTCCCTTGTCTCCCACGTTCCCTAAGTGGGTAAATCTGTGTGCTGCCAACCCCACGTGCTAAAAAAAAGATGGGCCAACCTTCCCCCTCCTCCCTGCCTCCAGCTGGCTCCAAAAGCATGAATTACAGCAAGGAAAAAAAAAAAAAAATCACAAATGTTGGGCTTGGTTCGTGGGTTTTTCGGGGTTTTGGAGCTTATTTCTAACAAAATAAACATTTCACCTCCTGCTACCTATAGGGCCCACTGCTGGTTTGGGGCATTTTCAGCCCTGTTTGACAGGCAGCAGGGAGATCTTATTCCTGAAAGTTTTTGGAAGTAGATGGCTGAGCGGACGCTCCCTGAGTGAGAGAAATGCCAAAGTAGGAAAGAGGCTGTATAAATCCCCCTCTTCAGGATCACCCACAATTAGCTGGGAGATTTGATAGGCTGCAAAGTGCATTTTTTGTATCCTTTCCCCATTATCTGAGGGAGGCAAACTTCCCAAAAGATCTTTCTGGAGTGTTACCAGCTGCAGAGACTGGGGAATTCCGTGAAAATCCCTGCAGCTCTATCCTGGTTCCTCATCTCTCTCCTGGTACCCACTGGAGCATCACCCAGGAGCTGCATCAGCAGTGTGAACCAGGTTCTGAAACCCAAATCAAAGCCCCTAAATCCCTTCCCCTCTTCAGGCTTATTTCCCTTTGGATTTTTTCTGATTTAAGGGCTGAATCCAGGAGCCCCGGTGTTGGCATCCAGCCTTCTCCTTCCAGTCTCCAGCTCCTCCTGTGTGTCCCTGCACTGTTTTCCTCTGACTCTTTTCCCATTTCTCCATCCCATCCCTCCATCCCCACTCCTTATCGTGCCCCCAAAGCTTCTCCAGCCCTCCTGAGCAGGGATTGATTGCTCTTCCTCCTGGTATTGTCCTCCAAAATGAAACCACAATGAATTTCTCTGACTTTCTGCCGTTGTATCTTATCACTCCACCTGCCTGCTTCCAATATTATTCCCTTTCACCCGTCTCCTGTGGTTCAGAGCGGCCCCTCTCAGGCGTCCCCTCATTTAATTGGGCAGCCCCAGCCTGGGTTTTGTGCTCCCCTTATCATTATGGCCTGACTGCTCCCCTGGCTCCCATCTCACCCTGCCTCCGTCCACCTGCCCCTCTCCCCTGTCCCTCCTCCTGCTGTTTTGTTTGGACAAACGACAGCCTGGGTGTGACCAGAGGCGATAATGGTCGGCAAATATTTGAAGGGGGAAGGAGAAAAATTGTTCCCGGGGGAGTTGGCAGGGGGAGGGTTGGGATGGGGGAGAGGGAGGATGGGGTGGGAAGATGTGCAGATGATGCTGGCGGCCTGAGCTCATGTAAATCCCCTCTAAGTGGGTGGGGATGGGGAATGAGCATCTCCCTCATCCCTGGGTCTGCTGGGAAGGGCAGATCCCCTGTGGAAGTGGCACTTTGCTGGGGAGATTTGAGTTGGGGCGGGGGGATGGAGAAGAGGGAATGGGAAGGGAGAAAACGGTGATGAAATTGCAGCAAAGAGGGGAAACTTGGGCTGGAAGCCTCTGGAAATCTTCCTGTAACTTGAGAGGTTGGTGAGCTGGTGTCTGAGTCCAGATGCCATCATGGACTGGAGCACACCCTGAGGGGAAGGAGCTCTGGAGAGGGAGGGGACAGTCAGACCTGCAGGTCTGTGGCTCCTGTGACTTACTGTATTTGACCCTGGGACAACATAAAAAGAGATTTTGCTTCCTTCAAAAAACATCCAAACAAGCGATCAAAAAAAAAGAAGGCAAACTTTGCCTCTGTTTGACAGTTCATCAAGCCTGCTGAAGGGCTGGGAAGAAGGAGATGCTGGATAACTGATAAAAATGTCATTTAATAAGTGTCCTCCTGAAAAATCTGCCAAAAAAGTATCCCTGCAAAGCCTGGCAGGGGAGTTAGGGGAGTTGCCAGAGGCTGTGCAGCAAAGTGACACCGGAGAAAGGGCAGGTGTACCCCTCTGCTCCATGCCAGGACCTCCTGAGCTTCTCAGAGAATCCACTCTGCAAACCCCCAAGGCTCCAAGGAAATGCTGGGCAAAGCACAAACAGAGTGGGGCTGAGATGGGCTCTCCCAAGAGCTTTTCCTCCACCCATCACCCCAAACTGGTTGCAGAGATGCTACAAAAAAAGGGGAAGGCAAGGTGACCAAGTGACACCATCCTGCTTTTCCCTGCAAACTTCTCTTACATTTTTATTTTTTGGGTAGCACTCCTGCCTCATTTTCTGCCAGCACGACCCTTCCTGAAGCTGGCAGCACTGCCAAAATCTGAGAGTGTGAAGCCAGAGCAAGACCTGTCCTTAGGAGCAGAGCTCCCCTTGTCCCTCCCGGGTGTCACAGTGACAGCACAGAGCCCTGGCCCAGCTTTAAACCAGCTTGCACAGAATTTCCCACCCTCCACGAGCACGATAAAGACATCCTTTGTCAGCAGCAGGGATGGTGACAGCTCCCCAGGAGCGGCCAATTCTCCCTGCATCAACAGAGAGGGGCGAGATGGAAGGACCTGAAAGACTGGAGTGCAGAAGCGGGGTGAAAAATAAACCCGGAGGAAGAAGATTTCGAGTCAGCAGCCCTCTCCCCGGGCTGGTTTTTGTAAGGATTGGCCCGGTTTGAGGGGTTTTGCAGCTGCCACCAAGCGCGGTCGCTGTAGGTGGCGCTGCGATGTTGGGTTTGAGCGATGCTGCGCTCGCTTCAGCCCGGAGCTGTGACAGCCAGAACTTAAACACCGCGCTGCTGCTTTAACAAACTTGTAAAATGGCGTGGGAAAAGAAGAGTAGAAAAAATACCCGCACCGTCTAACTTAGGTTTTCCGTCTCCCTCTCTCTCTCTCTCTTTTTTTTTTTTTTCAATGTGTCTTTATTCTAATTGGATCATCCTCTTTGTTGTTGGAATCTTGAAGTGCACAGGTGGATGTCCTGGCAAAAAGAGGTGTTTTCTGTTCTTTGGGTGTTGATGGAAGTGGCTCCTGTGTGTCACTGTGCGTGGCTCAGGTAACAGGGCAAGAAAGGGAAGTGAGGGAGGAACCACAGAGGGATTCAGGGAAGAACCAGAGAGCGACTCAAGGAAGCTGCTGGCACCCAGGACTTCAGGGGCAATGGGGGATTTTTTGGGGCAGTGGGAGGGAAATCAGGTGTGTGAGGTTGTTTGGGTGGAGACAACGGGATTTTTCCTCATCCCAGATGATGCTGAGGCAGCTTTGGTGCTGCTTGGTTTTCCCTCCAGAGCAGAGGGTGCCCAGCACCTCTCCGTGATCTCTGCTGTGACTTGGGGGGAAAAAAAATCCACTGGATGTCACCAGGGTGAGCGTGAACCCTGCTTGTCCTTGGGCCCTTTTACTGCAGAAATTCCCAGGTCAGGGGAGGTCATTTGGGCGCTCCAGCCCTAACCCTTCTCCTCCCCCGCTGCCCAGTCCATGAAAAGGCCTATAAATAAATAAAGTCTCATTTGTCACTCACTCCTGCATGAACCCAGAGAGCACAGGGATGTTTTGACTCGTGTCATTGTCTTAAGAAGCAGAAAGAACCGGTATTAATTTCTTCCTCCCCAGCACACTGGACAGCGGGGAGTAATCTGGGCATATCCAGATTATCCGTGTTTAGTGGGACGGGTTTTAAACACCAGACCGAATCTCCTCGAGGTTTTCATATGTTTTTATTAAATGGAGCTGCGAGCCAGACTGGACACTCAATAATGCTGTAGCACTGAGAGCAGCAGTGATCTTTAGAGGTTACTAACCTGCCATTGTATCTCTCAGATTCCCGTCTCGCTCCTCCGTTGTCATTTCGCTGTGTTATTACTCTTCAGGCTTCACATCGTATTCATTTCTCTGAATGAAAACAAATGACTCCTTGCTAGAGGCAGGAGATAAAGAATAATAAATACATTTTATGCACCACCTTAAAAAAAATAAAAAATAAAATTTCAAAAAAAAAGGGCTCTGAATCCCCATCCATCCATCAGGAAATGTAAACTGGAGCTCAGGCAAAACACACGGGCACGCGCCGGGGAGATAAAACTTGTTTTAAGGAAAACATGATATTGTTTCCAAATAAATATCTTCGAGGATGCAAATAGACAGCCCCCGGACCCCGTGCTTTGTGGCATAAATTTAAGATAATTAAAAATACAAAGCTCGGATTAAGCCTGATTTTTCTGTCAATGGTGGAGGCTGTGGGGAGGAGGGGGAGTCCTGCTGTGGACGATTCCTGAGGCGATTCCTGATCTTGGGTATTGATTGCCGTGGGTGCTGGGACCCCCTCTCCCACCCAGCCCCTGCATCCCTTGGATGTGCTTGCCCTTCTGCAGGGTCACTTGAAGAGTTTTCTCCCTGCCAACACCCCTGGAAGCAGAGTTTTCCCCAGCTGCTTCTCCTCTTCTTCAGACCTTCTCGAGGTGCCCATCCTCGGGGAATTGGGGCTCCCTGGGGAGCAGCCCTGTTGCTGTCAACACCCTGAGAGCATCCCTGCCCTTGTCACCGTCAGCTCCCTGCTCTGGGGCTGGCATCACCTGCAGGGACCTGTGCGGGTCTCACACACGGGGAATGAACTTTTGGGGTGGGATCTTCTCCCTGGGGCTGGCAGCCTTGGCGACACCAAACTCGGCTAGGAAGCACCGACAGCTTCTCCAAAATTCCCTTATTGCTGTGGCTGCCCGGAATCGGAGGGAGCCCGGGCCAGCGGAGCAGCTTGCAGCAGCTCCCCGGGATTATCGCTCAGCCCAGCTGAGAGATTGATCTTCCCCTGAGCCTCCCCACGCCCGCTCTGATCCGCTCCCCTCCTCGCTGGAGGAGGAGAGCAGCGGGGCACAGCCTGGAGAGGGAAGGGAAGGCTGGGAAAAGGGAAGGGAGATGCCAGCCAAAGCCGGGAATGGCTTTTCTGCGGAGCAGATGGGGGCAGGCAGCGAGATGCGGTTGATTCCGTGAGTGGGCTTTGGGTTTTATTCCATTTTTTAAATTATTTTTTTATTTTTTTTTTTTTTTTTATTTTTGGGCAGAGCCGTTTCCCAATTAGCCCAATCAGGCTGGAGATCCTAGGTGTCAGTAGTGAGTAGGAGCGAGGGAAGGCACCGGAGGAGGAGGAATCCTGCAGCCGGAGTTGCAGCCGAGGCAGAGCGGCGCTGGCAGCCCCGGGAGGCGGCCCCGCTCCCCTGCCCGTCCCTATCCCTTCCTTTCCCCATCCCCTGCAAACTTTAGGACGACGAAAAGCGCCTTGGGGGACCCCCTCCAGAGAGCAACCTGCGCTCCTCCGCCTTCTCCCCTCTCCCAGAGGTGGGTGGGCTGGAGAAAGGAGGAGCAACCGGCCACTCTGCAAAGCTAAAAAAAAAAAAAATATAGGAAAGAAAGAGAAAAAAGGATAGAAAGCTATTTTATTATCGCTTTAATTTTTTAGTCATTATTTTTTATTATCCCTCCCCCAGTGCATTGGGCTGCTGTTACCACAGCACTTCTACACCTCTCCGGCTAATTT
>VRYO01002253.1:1796886-1813732 GCA_009812075.1 Sialia sialis
CACCCAAAGCAAGCGAGGAGCATTCCCAGGTAAGGAGCCCCCCGCCCCGCCCGGGCAGCGGGGGCTGCGGGAGGATGCCCCGGAGGATGCCCCGGGAGGGCCGGCGGGGCTGCAGCGCTACCTGCCCTCCACACCTGGCGGCAGTGGAAGGGGGGGCTCTGGGAGGCGTCCCCACCGCTGCTCCCCACTCCCGGGTCCTGGGAAGGGGGTCTGGGATGCAGGGCAGGGACCCCTGCGGACAGCGGGCTGAGCCGGGGGGTTCGGGCACGGCCCCTCCGCCCCTCCCGGCCCGGCTTGGGAGGATGCTGGGCGGGCGGGGAGCCCCCCTTCTGCACATCCCCAGCGCGGAGGGGACGCGGTGCCCGGTGTCCCCCTTCCCCGGCTCCCCGGTGGCTTTTTCCCCATGAGCAAGGCTCAACTTTTCTCGCCGGAGGTAGCGGCTCCAGCGGCGCAGCCCGTCCCTCAGCACCCTCGCCATCCCCCGGCTGCGGATTTTCCTCCCCTCGGGGGGTATTTTTTCCCCTTTCGATGCTCCGGAGCTCTCCTCGCGCTGGAGGGGCTGGAGGCATTTGCAAACTTTTCCTGCTCCCGGTGAGGCTGCAGCTGGACGGGGCTGGAGGCAGAGCCGTGTTCCCGGGGAGGAGAACACCTCCCGGGTGACCGATGGATGGGGACAGGGGCCACCCCCGCTGGGGAACACCTAAGAGGGAAGCGCAGACCTCCGTGGCTTCCCTTCCTGCAAGGTGCCGGAGAGTTTTCCTGCCCAAATCCCGGCTGCGGAGTCAGCGCTGCTGATCCTCTCCCTCCGTTCCCTCGGTGCGTGTGGTGTGTGCTGCAAGCGAAACCTGCCTATTGATGCTCTCTGTTTATCAGACATATGCCCTTAAATTATGTACACCGGCAGAAGTGATCTAAACACCGAGCCGCGCGTTGTTTTGGTGGAAATCTAATACTCCGGCAGCAGCTGAGTTCCTCCCAGATAAACAAACCCGCTTGCTCAGCCCCAGCAGGGCTGTTTGGGTTTGTAGCGGCTGCATGTGGCTGCTCCATCCCCAGCCCGGAGGAAATCCTCCTCCTCCCGGGGCTCCATCTGCTCCCCGTGCCGGGAAGGGATGCTGCGCTGGCGGTGCTGGATGCGGGGATAGGAAGGACCAGGTGGAAGGCGTGTGGCTCCGCACCGATCCCGAAAAACTTCCACGCCCCGCGCTGCTTTTCCCAGCCCTGCCTGGAGACGCACCTGGTTGTCCATAGCTGCCCTCCGCTGCCTGGGACGAGAGGTTTTGGGGGAAGCGAGGGGGATGTGACGCTCCCCGAGCCGTGGGGGTGAGTGATGCAGAGGGGAGGTTCGGACCGGGACCCCCGAGGCTGCCGGGGATGCTCTGGTTCCGAGGGAACAACGATGATGCCGGGGGATTTTTGCTGCTCGCAGCCTTCTAAGGACTTATCTTGAGCGTGCACCGCTCCTGCACAAATATTTTGGAAGGCGGAAAGCGCGCTAACTTATTTTATTGAGCTGCCCTGTGTTTCACCCGGGTCGTGTTTGTAGAAATCCGGGAGCGGGCAGGGGCAGCGGGGCACGGGGGGCACGGGCTTTGCCGTCTCTGTGATTTTAATTACGGCGTGCGGGATTAGATGCTTCCTCCCCCCGCCGAGCCTCTGGCTGGAGGTGCAGGGGATGCGAGCAGCGTTTTGCTTGCGGTTTCTTTGCTGGGGGAAGTGCGTGTTTGGTGGGGTTTTTTTTCGTTGTTTGTTTGTTTGTTTGCTTTTTGTGTGTGGGATCCTTCGCTAAGCCGGGCTTCAAGCGGTGCAACAGATGTGTGTGTGTGCCTGGCGTGTGCAGCCAGGTTTGAGCACGCAACCCCAGCCCCGGCACGAAAACCTGGGCTTTTCTTCCCTCCCCTGCCCAGACCCACCCTCAGCGGGGGTGTCTCCTTTCCGACAGGACCAGTCCCAGCCTTTTTCTCTCTGTCCCATCCTAAGCGTGCGGCGCTCGGCGCTATCGATACCACGCGGAATGAATGACAGCCACATGATTTAAGCCTTGTTTATGTCCAAGCCGGGTGTTTTAGAGCTCGGGCTGATGATCAATCACGGTGCTGTAGGGAAGCATTTTCTTGACGATCGCGGCTGCCTCGCAGGCTGCTCAATGTGCTCAGCTCGGCTGGGCAGGGATGCTGCAAGCCCAGAGGGAGATGCTGAACTTCTCCGCAGGGAGAGGCGATATTGGAGCTTTTCCTCACGGGCTCACCTGCCAGCATCCCTCCCTGCAGCGCAGAGAGCCTGGAGCTCGGCAGGCTGTGGATGAGGCAGAGCAAAAGGCAGGAGAGCGCTGCCGGGAAGGCAGGAGCGGCTCTGGCAGCCCCATCCCGGGGGGCTCTGGGCTGCCGGAGCCGCTTTCATATCAATTCCTCTACTTTCGCAGCCTGGCGAGGGGGAGGAGAGATGCCGGCGCCCCTTTTGTGTTGCATCTTTTTTTTTTTTTTTTTTTTTTTTTTTTTTTTTTTCCTTTTACCGAATCGCTTTGTCTCTGCCTCCCGATGCCGAGCGGCTGCAGTAAAACCGAGCTCCCTCTCGCCCTGCCGGGGCTGGATTCCTGGGAAGAGCCTGGCAAGGTCTTCCGATTCCCGTGTGGGAATTTCTGGTTTGGAAGGGAATTCTGAGGAGCTTGCTGCAGAGCTGATGAAGGATGCTGGGCTTGTGCTGCCCGCTGGGATGTGACCTGGGCAGGGTGGCAGAGGTGGGGCTGCTGAGTTTTGGAGTTAGCAGTGACAGAGTTTGAGGCTTGGCGCTGCCCGCATGGCTGTTGGAGCAGGATGGCGAATCAAATTGATATGTTTTATTATTTATAACCCCTCTAAAGTGGGGTCCCACACAACTGAGCCTCCAAAGTCTCATGTCCTGCCCGCAAATCCCCCTCCCCACTCAGGGATGAATTTTGGGCTGTGGCTGCTCCCCCAGTAAAACCCTCAAACTGCTTGGCGCTCGAACAAAAAGCATCTGGGGAACCTCTCTGGCTCTCTGAAAGGCTTCAGAGGGCTCTTTCTTACTCCTTCCTTCTGGCTTGCAAGACTCAGGGAAGGGCCAGCAGGGCTCCAGGCGCCCAAGGCAAGGAGACTTCCCGTCTGTGCAGAGTCTGGGCAGCCCAGCGCCTTTCTGCAGGGCATCAGTGATGAGCGTGCTTCCCTGCGTGACTGTCTGCTGTGAAAAGTGCTTTATGTCCCTCAGCTTTGAGCTCTCAAGGAGCCTGTGACAAAAAGAAAGAAAAAAAAGAAGATGAAAAAAAAAATATTGCGTAGTGCTGCCCACATGTTTTTCACTCAGGCTCTGAATGGTTTTAAAGCATCTGCTTTTAAAGAATTGTAACCATCTACTCCATTCCCGTGGTGTGGATTGGGAAACTGAGGCATGAGGATTTAAAATATGACCATTTACTCAATTCCTGTGGTGGGAAACTGAGGCACAAAGAGGTAAAAAGCTCATTTATTGGTGAGGAATTCTCAGCCTGGAACACAAACTGAGCCCCAAGTGGGACTTGGTGATGAGAGCAGGGAGTGGTGCCCTGCCCTCCAGCCTGTGCTTCAACAGACTTGGACAGAGCAGGACATTTTCAGGATTGAATTTTGCCCAGTTAAAACAGCAAATGGTGCTTTGAAATGAGAAAGTATCAGAGCCATGGAATTACAGAACAGTTTGGCTTGGAAGGGGCCTCAGAGACCATCCAGTTCCAA
The DNA here is from genome assembly GCA_009812075.1 of Sialia sialis. Taxonomy (NCBI): domain Eukaryota; kingdom Metazoa; phylum Chordata; class Aves; order Passeriformes; family Turdidae; genus Sialia; species Sialia sialis. The sequence goes on from VRYO01002253.1 coordinate 1,800,615, forward strand.
TGCCTTGCCATGGGCAGAGACAACCAAACGTTTTGGGTTAGAGAATTGGCCCGGGAGCAGCTGTGCTTTCATGGACCTCAGTCCCAATGCCTTTAAAATTTGCTGCTATAAAATGTTTTTAATCACCTTTGGGAATGGAGACATCCCTGCAAAAATGAGGTGCTGAGATCCCCACAGCCTGTGTGGTGATTTTCTGTATCCACTCTTCTCCCTTAGGGTCTTTTTGACTCATCCCAAAGAACAGTCTGGGTTTTTTTTTTGTTGGTGCATGGGCTCTGTAAGTTTGCCTCATCCTGAGGTGGTTGCACGTTGTGAGGGGCTGAGCAGCCACCCAGGGGAGAGGTGCCAGCTCTGTGTCCCCTGCCACAGCACCCAGTGTCATGTGGCACCAGGGCTGAGCCCTTCCTTGGTCAAACCCTCTTAGGGATGCTCTGAAGGCCTTGAACAGGCAACCTTTGCTTTGAAAACCCAGAGACTACCTCATTTTAGACACCTGTAGCCCTTCAGCTCCACATGAACACTGCCAGGGATATGCTCCCTTCCAAGGGGATTCCTGGAGCCGTGGAGGAAGCCGACTTTTTGCTGAAATGTGATGTTCCCAGCTGTTCCTACCTCCAATACTAACTTTTATAGAAAACACCAACTTCTGAGAGGCTGAAGAGCTGAGGGAGAGCAGTGGCTGGGTTCAAACCCCCATCCCACAATGCTGCCTCTCAGCAGGTGCTTTGACCCCACCTGGACAGCGATCACTGAAAAGTTCATTTGCAGACTCTGTGACTTGCTTTTACTCCAGGCTTTGCTGCTGAGAGACTTTCTCCCCCTTTTTAAAAAGTGTTTTTTAAATGCTTCATGCAGTGAAACAGAAATCGACATCCAAAAGTCAGGTGGCTGAGATTCCCAGGCTTCTTTTGCACGGGGATAAATAAAAAGTGCTGCTTGAGCATGGCTGGATCTGCACTTGTGACCCAAAAGGGAGATGTTGCACCTCTGATTCTCCAGCTTTTCATGCCTGATCTCTGAGTTTCCTTCCACACACTGATCTGCCAGAGCTTTCCCACCTAGCCACTGGTAATAAATTTATGGGATCTGACTGGCACTTGAATTTGTGTGGCTCTAATGAAGATAATACAGGTTAGCTTCCTATTACAGGCATTTGCATGATCCACACCCACAGCTTTCCCCCTCCTCTGCTCTCCTGCAAGAGCCAGAGGGATAAATCTGGCTGCTGGGTGAACCCTCACAGCCAAATACACGTAAATGTTTGTGAAATGAGGCTGCACGACCTCTGTGCTATTTCTCCTGGAGCTTAAAACACTCCGTGAGGGAGGAAAGCTGAGGCTGGTGAAGATGTTTTATTCCCAGAAGTGTTTTCCTGGGAAATAGTGAGGTGATGCTGGACTGGTGACGGCCTGTAGATGGTTGGTATTTCAATATTTGTTGTTTTTTTCTGAATGAGGAGGTCTCCCTTGTCACCAGCATCCCCCTGACGCTCGTTCACACCGAGCCTCACCGGGGAGTGTCTGGGCCTTGCACTGTTTGGTGATTTGAGTTTTGAGTTATAGGGATCAGGAGGATGAATTAGCAGTGAATCCCAGCCTGGATGGCTTCGTCCTCAGCAGTGACAAGGTTTAAATTAAAAATATCCTGCTGGGACGAAGCTCTCGTAAGTCAGGCGCTGCTGTTGTGTCAGTCTGGGCTCAGCGGCGAGAGCGGAGCAGGAACCACGAGGAGCCCAGGAATTGATTCCCAGCTGGACTGGGAAAATCCCCTTTGTTTATCCTCGAAAATATTCTTCCTTTCCTCTCCTTTCTACCTCTTTCCCCACCTGAAGGGAGCAGGGCCACGCTGGGAAGTTGGGAGAAACTTTGCGGATTCGCCGCACGTGCGCGTGGCCCTGTTTGACTTGGTTAGAGCATATTTGATTGTGAAAAGGGATTTATTTGTTTTTTGTGACAGGGGATTTGTCTATAATGTAGTGCTGGAAAGAAAACTCATTTAGAGACTAAGGAGGTGTATCCTGTTACAATTGCCTATTGATGGAATAGCAAGTGCTTGGTGTGCTACACAGCTTCATTTTACTTTAGGGAAACTTATCCTGGCCTGCCAAAAAGAGACTTGGGTTTGATGGAGAGCTGGCCCACGGCCCTCAGTGGGTTCCTTGGCTTCTTGTTTCCCCATCTATCAAGTCTCTTAGAAGTGACTGTCCCTTCAGATGCCACCTAATGCTTGTTTTTCTCTAGTCACCTTTAAAAATGGCTCACTTTTTGTAAAAACCAGGGAGGCCCTGCTTGGGAACTCACTCACCAGCCTGAGGAATGGCATCATGCCCATGGATAATAGTCACTGTCCCACCCCTGGGCAGTGTCACCTTCTCCTGCTGGCTGGGAAGAGGTTTCAGAGGTGCTGAGGAACTGAGGTTCTGTGCTCAAGGCAAAGGCTCTGCCCCCACAGCCCTGCCAGGGAGAGGAGGTGAGCTGGGAATGCGACCACACCACAGTTGTGGAGCTAATCAAAGGCTTGGATTTTTCTTTAATGGAAGAAAAACCCACAATCAGAGTGACACGTGTGCCTTAGATAAAAGGAGTTTTGGGGCTGTTTTGGGAAACTCCCATTTGTCAGGGTTTTGGTGCAAATTTGCTGTAAGCAGAGCAACATGTGGAAATTTGTAAGCTGTTCTCCTGACAAGTTGAAGTGTTGGAGGGTATTTACATGGATCATTTCGGGTGTTTCCTCCTTTTGTGCCTCTCCCTTTGCACTCTGCCCCACGGTGACCTCCTGGCTGGGCAGTGGGGCTGTCCCCTGTCACAGCTCCTTTCTTCCAGCCCTCCTGCAGCCCAGGACTGATTTGGGGGGCTGCAATGACCTCAGTACCTGGTGATTTTGACACTTCATACCCCCATCACCCCTTGGATCCACTGCTCCTCTCCAGATCATCCACACAGCTTCCCCAGGGAGGGCAGGGCTCAGGGACAACCTGGAGGGTGACTTCTTGCTTTAAGTGCCATCTGTGGCACCACTGAAGCCACCTCTGTGAGGGCAGTTGCCTCCTCACCCTGAAGACGGCGGGATGAGCTCCGAGTTCTCCTCCTGCGCCGAGCTGCTATGGTGATGAGTTGCTATAGAAACACATATTTAGCATTATTATTTATTATTGAAAGGTGCTTCTTTTCATCCCTTAAAAGCAGGGTTGTGCCCAGAGGACCCCAGTGCTGGGTGTGGGACACTGCCCACCCTTGTCCATGTGGGATGGGGGGGTGAAGCTTCCTGGGAATCCCGGTTTTCTCCATGCTGGAGGCAGGGAACCGTGCTGTGCTGGCCCAGCAGGCTGATCTGGTTAAACAAATCCCCCCAGTATGTTCCTGTCACAGGTCCCTTCCTCCCTCAGATCCCTCCTTTGGAGGGGGATTTGAGTGAAACGTTTCCTTCTAATGAGCTTTACTTCTTTCCAAACTGCTAATCTCGTGTCTCCATTTGGGGAGGAGGGCTGGCTCCAAGTTCTGTGATGATGTCGGTTCATCCAGCACAAACCTGCATTCACAGCACCTCGTAGGCACTGCCTGCTAAATTCCTGCTCCTCTCTCTGCCTCTGCTGCTCCTGTTTGCTGTCCCTGCCTGTCTGCAAGCCCAGCCCTCTGTGTGTGTGCATCCTCTGATGCTCCCATCCTGGGGTCCTGCCTGGAGCTGGGCACCCCTCCAGGGCTGCAGGAGGCCGAGAAGAGCAAGCCCTGCTCAGGGCATCGCTCTGCCTGCCCTCACCATCACTTTCCAATGGGATAGATCCTGCTTTGGGTGGTCTTGCTCCCCAGGAATGGGTGCAAGGGGTTTGTTCTGCAGGCTGGGTGCTGAGCAACACCCTAGCTGGGAGATACAGCAGGAGATTCTGCCTGCACCCCGTTTTTCCAGCACATCCGTTGGTTTTGGGAATGACCAGGAGGTTCAAGAGGGATGCCAAGAGGTCTCCTGCCTGCAGCCACTGGCTTCTCAGCTTTCCCTGGCAGCTGGCAGTGCTGCAGAGGTGGCTCTGTGAGGAAAACTCCTTCCTTCCCTGCTGCTGCCCTCCACACCCTGGCAGCTCTGAGCATGCTGCAGGGGCTGCAGAGGGGTGGCTCGGTGGGGACAGGAGGCTGGGAGAGTGGAGGGAGGTCCAGAGGCACTGGGAGGATGGAGGAATATCCAGAGGCACTGGGAGGATGTCCAGAGGTCCAAAGGCACTGGGAGGATGGAGAGAGGTGCAGAGGCACTTGGAGAATGGAGGGATGTCCAGAGGCATTGGAAGGATGGAGGGATGTCCAGAGGCACTGGGATGATGGAGAGAGGTCCAGGGCCACTTGGAGGATGGAGGGAAGTCCAGGGGCACTGGGAGGAGTTGGGCTGCTCTCCCTCTCTGGCTGGGGCAGGGGAAAGCTTGGCTTGGCTTGCAGCAGGGATTAGCTGTGCGCTTCTTTCTTGTTCCCTGGAAATGGCCTAGTGGGGAGAAAAAAAAAATAAAGAAAAAAAAAGAAAAAGGGAAAAAGAAAGAAAAAAGGAAAACAACACAGCTTTTGTGGATGCTGGATGAACAGCTGGGAGGTGAAGTTTCAGGGCTGGCTGGAGCAGCTGCAGGGTATGGCTCAGCCCCTCCTCTCACACCCTGCACAGGTGCAGGGCTGAGTTCAGCTGCAGGTGCTCCCCTGGGGGATGGGGAGGGATGCAGGAATGGCTGGACCAGTGCAGGATTTTGGGTATGCAGAGACCTGGGCTTGGGGAAATCTCTGCTGCTTGCAGGGTGAGTTCCCTGAATCCTCCAGGTCTCCACCTTCAGCAGCCTTTGAGGAAACAAAAGGAGGTTCTTTAAAGCACCCCCTCAGGCAGGAATAAAACACCTTCCTTTGCAGAGCTGTCTCATTGCTTGAAGTCATTCCCTTTGGGCTTTGCATTTTCCTTCTTGGAAGCTCAGCTCCCTGCAGGGAAGAGAAAAAAAATTCCTGGGGTGCCGGAGCAGGGCTGAGGGGGATGGGGGTTCCTTCCTGGGAAGTGTGGGATGGAAATGGAGGAATGGAGAAAGGGGTCTGGGGTCTGACCCCTCACCCCCTGTGTAGGGTCACACCCAGCCTGTCTCTGCAATAGGGATGGTGCCAACCCCTTCTCCTGGTGAGGGGAGGCACCAGAGTGGGGTCTCTCTGAAAGGAGTGGAGCTGGCTCTGGGAAATGAGAGCTTGCTGTGTCCTGGTTGGGTCACCCTTGTCCATGTGGGTCTGGAGGGTTTGGGGTTTTTTTGCTTCTGCCACTTCTTTTTTCTCCACTTTGAGCTGCGCCAACTGCTTGGATGTGTGATTTGGAGAGGTCACCAGAGTGGTGGAATGGATCTGGGGCTGATTTGGGAGTCCCTGTGGATCCCACTAGCTCTGAGACCATCCAGTCAAAGGTTTGTCTCCAAAAGTCCCACTGAGGGTAGAGTCATTTTGGCCACCTTTGCTTCCTCTGGCTTTCCCTTCCTGATCTCCCAGAGATCAGGAGTTGCTCACCTGGGCCAGGCAAGGGCAGGAGGCACCTTGGAGCTGCACCCTCTGCCTGGGTGAGGGATGGAGAAGGCAGGAGAGGCAGGTGAGCCATGCCAGGAGCTGGGTTCTTAAATCATCACCCCTTAGAGCCAGGGATTTTTTTCCTCCTTTATGATCAAGTTGCTGCCCTTGCCTGCCTTAAGCAAGGCAAACAGCTCAAGGGGACGCCTCTGAATGAAAGCACCAACTTTTAGGACAAATTTCTCTCTGTGTCATGTTTCAAAGAAAGCAAGGAGAGGAAATGGGCCTAATTAGGTAAAGTGTTCCCCATCAGGAAGGGGAAGGAGCTATCAAGTCGAGTTCCATTTCCTTCTTACTTTACATGCCTGATTTTTCCTCCTCTCCAGGAGGCAGTGTGTGAAGTAGGTCTCTGCTTAGCTTGGAGAAGTAAATAATCAGGACACAATGTGCTCCTGAAGCTTTCCAAATCCGGACTGAGCTGAGGGTTTTTAGCATCCTCACCATCCTCCCAGGAGCATCCATGAGACCTGGCAGGGATTTATTTCCCCCTTCATGCTGGAGAGCCAAGGTGGGCAGCAGGATTTGATGTTCCAGGTGCCTCCTGCAGATATTTCTCCATTTCCTCCATTCTGCATGGGATTTCTCATCTCCCAGCGTAAACCTGGGTGTGAGCACATGGAGGTGCCTTGCTGCACAGGGAAATGGGATGGGGATGAGCCCCTGAATCACCCCCAGCATGTCCCCACGTCCCCCTGGCCGTGTTTTACCCCGCGTACCCAAAGTTGCTCTCCTGGCTGCGCTCTCGGCCGCCTCTCAGAACAGCACATTGCAGCGTGGGCTGCAATTATGGAGCCATCAGCGGGTTCTTGTGACACATTTTGGCGATGCTGGGGATGCTTTGTGCACCAGCCTGCGAGGGAAGCTCTCTGCTCCCCCCTTTGCTGCTCCAGTCTGTAAGTGGTGTTATTAAAGGCTGTCATTGGCACAGTCAATGGCTGACACAAGGCAGCCCTCAGACTTTGACTCATCACACACACACGCGCTTTGCAATGCATGAGCCACAAAAAAAAGCCAGTTCCTCACAAGCATCACCCTTTCCCCAGCTGTTTGGGCCCTTTTCTGCATTCATTTCAGAGAAGAAGTCTTGATTGTCCTGCAGTGTAAGGGAGGGATTGGAATTGCATCATGCTGCCTCATTATCTTTTGGTGGAAGTTGTGATTTTGTTTTTCCCTAAATACAGCTACATGCATCCATATCTATCTATATATATAGATATATACGTGTGTGTGTATGTTTTATACATATACATAAAAATACACATTTATATGCACATTGCAACACACAAATGCAAACTGCACATGCTTGGGAAATGCCAATCTGTTCACCCTGCACTTTTCACAGATCACTGCCAATTTTCCCTCACAGTTCAGGAAAGGTTTTGCAGGTCCAGATTTTTGGAGAAGGAAGAGCAGCCTTGCTGCAATGGCTGGAGTTAGGAGGGATTTAGGCAAAAAAACCCCCAGTTTTCCTTTTTTCTCCAGCATCCCTTGGTCAGATGCTGGCGGCAGAGAGATGTTTTTCAGCTTGTAGGGAGGAGAAGAAAGAAAGAAAAGAGTTTGAGGTTTTGAGGTTTCCCTCCATGGCAGAACTGGGAATAAATAGAGCAATTTTGGACAAACCTTTGTGTCTGGGAATGTGCTCCAGTTGAGCTTGGCTGCCCTAATGCTTGTCACAAGGTGCTGGTCCTGCTGGTGGCCAAGGAGTCTCTGAGGGGCTCTCAAGGTGGATTGTGCAGCAATTCCCACCCTCCCCAGTGGCTCAGCTGGACCCTGGCCATGAGCACTCAAGTGGGGCAGCACGAGGTGCCACAAGCCTGGAGGAGAATCCGAGCAGATTGGAGCTCAATGACAATCTGCTTTTCTGCTTCCCAGTCCCTGGATGTGCATGGATGTCCTGGTTTGGAGGACAGGTGTCTGCTGAGAAAGGCAGGAAAATCTGTTTGAAATGGAGAATGGAAATCCCCTCCCTCCAAATTATTGTAATTTTGAAATTAAGGGGCTCTCAGGCAAAGATATGGGAATTAGGAATAACAGTTCTTTACCAGGAAAATTAAAATAGAAATCCAGCACTCCAAAGAACAAAGCCCAACCCCTGGCAGAGTCAGAATCCAAGCTGGCAGCCGTCAGTCAGTCAGGGTGGTGGCAGCAGTGCCATTCAATGGTGGCTGCATCCTCCTGCAGTGACAGATGTGCTTCAGTTGGAGCAGTGCTCCTGGACAAGGGGCAGTTTTCTCTGAAGCTCCAGTGATGATGTGGAGAAATCCAGTTTCCCTTTGGAATCCAGTGGAGAAAGGGCTACCTTAGTGTCCCAAAATCTCAGTCTTTATCTTGGTAAGAAATGGCTGGAGCAGCTTTTAATGGGATGATAGAATTTTATCAGTCCCACAGTGGGACTCAATGGCCATTAGCAGAAGATAACTCTTGAGGAAGGATGGGTTGTGAAAAGATAGAGAACTCTGCCCCACCTGGTTTCAATGGATGGCCCATTAGCAGAATATCTCCCATGGAGACCAGGATCACTGCCCCACCCTCAACAGATGGTGACAGAATAGATACTTTTTATCACCTCCTGCTTGACTCAGGGTTCTTTGAGCCACATTTCCCCCCCTGACAGCCTTGCTGGCCACACAGGCTGCTCCCCTGCTCTGCCTCCTCTCCCTCTGGATGTTTATGTGTGGGAGGATATTTCCAATATGTGCACAAGGGTATGGAAAAATGACAGTGAGATGCTTGAAGCTTTTTCACTTTGATTTACCTCCTGGCTTCACATGGGCTTCTCTCCTGCCTTGCTTCTCCCTCCCCAGGAGCACAGGCAGCAGAATCAGCTGTATTTTATAATAAGCACAGAGATCTCCAGGTGCAGGGTTGTGCTTGCCTGTCTCTCCTCCCCTGCTCCCTGCCAGTGGGTGACTTCTTTTTGCCACCCATAATTAGCCTCTCCCAAGGCCTGGCTGTTGCTGGGCTCAGGCAGAAGATTTTACAGCCACTGCCTCTGCTCAAACACAGGAAAAAAACCTAAAGTAATCCCTTCCTCAGCTCAAGGAGCAGATTTTAAACTAGTTCCTGGTGCTGCTGAGGCAGGGTGGCTGCAGGAGGGGCCCTGGGGTGGGGATAGAGGACAGGGGATGGAGGATGTGGTGTCAGGTCCCCATGCAGAGGAAGGAATCAAATCTCTGCCCTGTCTCAAATGCCATGCTGGGCTCCTCTGGGACAGAGTTATTGCTGAGGAGGAAGCTGACCTTCTCCTGTGTTTATGAACTGAATCTCTGCTTCACTTTAGGTTTGATTTCTCCCCTACCCCCCCTCCTGCTATACTCCAAAGGAAATAACATTTTCCTCATTTTTCTCCTTTGCTGGGATTTTTTTTTTTTAATGCTGCTCAAGATGAACAGGATTCCTTCCCCTCAGCTTTCTGTGCTTTATCCTTGGCTTGTGACACTGAATGTTGCTTGCCCACGTTTTTGGGGCACCAGGGATATTCCAGCTGCTGAGGGTGAACAAATTCTCCTGGAGCTGGGAAAAAACCCCATAATTATTTTAGTAGTCAAACTCCAGCAAGTTTGATAATTAAAAATTCTCCTCACTTCCCTCAGTGCCACATGGATCTGTCCTTCCTCCTGGCTGACTTATCTCCAGCCTTCCCTGGCACAGCTTTTGCTGCAAATCCTCTCCTGCAAGGGCTGGTCTGGAACATCTTGAGAGCAGCGAGTCCTTTGGAGCCCTGTGTCCTTTTCCTTCCACTTCTACCTGTGGAGAGCAGATTTTTGGAGGCTCAAGGGCTCTGTCTCTCCTGTGCACAGGTCCCTTGGAGATATTTGAAGGCACTTTGCTGAAGTTCACAGGCGATTTTTGAAAACCTTGGCCATTGCATTCATGTATATATATATATAATATATATATATACACATAAAATATCTGTTCTCTCTTCCCTCCTGTTTTCTTTCTCTGTCAGGAATCCAGCTGTGCAACATGTGGCACTTGTAGGGCTTGGAAGGCAGGAAGATCAAGCAAACACAGAGCTTTCAGCAAGGAGAGATAAATTTCCAGAATAAATTCAAGCCACGCAGGGCCAGTCTGTTTTAGTTTTAAAGCCCTGCTGGTAGTGATGTGTGGGAGCTGTAGATATAAAGCCAGGGAGAGAAGAAGAGTTTATTTGTATTATTTCTGGCACCTTAGTAGAAAGAAAACCCCAGTTCTGAGTTCGTGGGGCTTGGCACAATGTTTGTCTGCACGGTCAGGAGCAGGAACTGCCTGTTGAGCTCTGCTCGAAGGAGAGAAAAATGGAAATATCTGCCCTGACTGTTGTAACTGGGACAGGAAAGTGCTGGATTTGAGGGGCTGTGTGGGATGCAGATGGCCCCAGAGGAGGAATATTTTGTCATGGATAACCAGTGGGTTGTGACAGGGATTTTACACCTGCGTGCGCCGCTGCGGTTTTATCTCGGCGCTCGGGCAGGAGCAGAGCTGGGAGCTGTGGGCTCCCTCCTGCAGCAGCTGCTGGGCATTTCCTATTTCCTGCACACACACAGGACAGTCAGAGAATGATTTGGGTCAGAAGGGATCTTAAAATTCTAGTTCCTCCTTCAGGGATGCCTTTACTAGCCCAGGTTGCTCCAAGCCCATCCAACCTGGCCTTGGGCACTTCCAGGGATCCAGGGGCAGCCACAGCTTCTCTGGGCACCTTGTGCCAGAGCCTCACCACCCTCACAGGGAAGAATTTCTTCCAAATATCCAATCTAAACCTGCCCTCTTTCAATTTAAAGCTATTCCACCTTGTCCTATCCCATTTTTCCCCCAAAAAAATCCCAATCCCTTTTTTTCCTTTTTTTCTTTTTTTTTTTCTTCTATTTACTACTCTGTTTTTGCTTTTCTAAGGTAAAAATACAAGTAAACCCAGAAGTGGCCCCTGGATGCACTCCCCAGCTCTGTCCCCAAAAGCACAAAACACTGCTGTTTTCAGCCTCATGCCACCACTAACAACCCAGACTTCATTTCCACCCGTCTTTTCCTCTAGCCCAAGCTAAAACATTACAGCCTCTAACTCTTGAGTCAAAGCTCAGCCCAGCCTCCTGCCTGAGTGACGGCTCACTCAAATCCACCTGCAGCCAGTCCCAAAATGTGTCCCAGGCACGCAGGAGCCAGGACAGGGCTGTGTTTTCCTGAGGGGAGGTGGAGCACAGGTGATGCTCTCCAGGAGCAGGGAGGATGGAGCACAGGTGATGTCTCCAGGAGCAGGGAGGATGGAGCACAGGGAAGGTGGAGCACAGGTGATGCTCTCCAGGAGCAGGGAGGATGCTCCTGCCTCACATCCTGACAGCTGGGACTGCATCCCCGAGGGTAAAGGTTTTTGAGCACAGCTTTACAGCTTTTCATTGTTTGAGGCTTTTGTGGCATTCCCAGTGCAGCTGTGGGATGCTGTCAGGGGAGGGAAGAGTGGAGAGGTGGAGGCAGTTGCAGGAGAGGTTTAGGAGCTGGAGTGCACATCGGTGCAGCTCTTGTGGGTTTTGCTTTTTTTAGCACCCGGGCATCTGCTTAATAGTGTTTCTTCAGGTATTAAAACCTGTGTTGTCAAGGCCTCCGTTTCCTCTGAGCAGGGTTTTATGAACAGAGGTGACCTTTGCACTCCCCCCACATTAAAAACACCTCTTGTCTCAGCCACAGGTGCCTTCATCCTGCGTGAGCAGAGATGAACAAAGCAGATGGTGCTTGGATCTGGATTAAATTAAGAGTTTTGCTTGCAGCTGGCTTAGCAAACAAATAACTTTCTTCTGGGCAGCACAGCCCAGGTCTCAAACCTCTCAGTGCAAACTGAAGTGTCCTTTGCAGCCTGCCCAGCTCATGTGCCCCTTTCTGCTGCTGGATTTCTGTGCAACACCTGTCCTAACACAGCTAACGCTTTGTGATGATGGATCTGCAATTATGAGGCTGTGCAAACAGCTAAAACAATTTCATCCCCCTCCCTGTGGCTGCTCTGGGGTGATTTTGGAGCTGCTGATAGCACGATTTGTGCAGATGAAGGGTCAGCTCCGTGAAGTGCAGGGCACCTGCAGCTTCCATCTGTGTCTGGGTGGGCCAGGGGAGATATTTCTGGAAGGAAAAGTGGAGATCTTGCCTTTTTCAGGTGTGTTTGCAGCAGCAGCCAGCTGCCCACACGGAGAAGAGCGTGCTGGCAGTGTCTCCTCCGAGGCTTTGGGTGTGGGGGAGCACAGGGATGAACTGCAGAAAGCTTTAGCAGCAGAGCAGCAGGAGCAGACACCTCCTCCCTTCCTCCCCCCAGCCTCCCAGGCTGGCTGCCAGCAGCAGGACTCTGCTGTATCATTTCAGGACATGCTGGATGCATCCCTGCATCCCACAGCTGAGCAGGGTGACCACTGAACTATTTAAAGTCACTCCAACAGTGACACTCGGGTGTGTAATGCAAATTCTGCTGATGCTGGTAAAGTGCTCCTGCGGGGGATGGCTTTAGGACTGAGGGGAATTTGTCACTGTGAGCACTTTTGGGGGTGTGTCCCTCAAACATGCACCAAAGGAGATAAGAATAAAGAAAATCAGAGGTGGAGGAGGTGCTGCATGCCTGGCTCTGCAAAATAAAAATTGTTGCTGTGGCACTGAGCTAGGAATTCAACATGTGGGATGAAGATTTATCTCTGTGTGACCTTGGGCAAATCTCAGAATCACAGTTTGGTTTGGGTTGAAGGGACCTTAAAGACCATTTTGGGCAGGGAGAGCTTCCACTGGTGGAATATCAAGTTCTCCTCCTCTGTTGATGAGCCCAAGTGTTGTCTGATCCATCTTAGGAGCAGTGAAAAAGGCAAAACTTTGCAATATTTCTGCTATTAAATGCTCAACTTCGTCAAATTTAGACAGATTTTTAGCCATGGCCACAAGGGAAGGAGCATCCCAAATTTTCCTCCCTGCCACCTTTTCAGTGAGGCAGCAGGAAGAATACAACCGAGGTCAAACATAGGAAAAAAAAAGTTAGAATCGGTAACTTGCAAAAAACTTTTCCCCTAATTTAGTTCTCAGCATTGCCCAAGTCATTCTGAATGCAACTTTCCACTGTGCTGCTAGCCTGAGGCAGACACTGAGCTCAGGAAATTGTCCCCTGAGTGCTTCAGGTCTGTCAAAGTAATGAGGGCCTTAAAAGTGAGCCTTGGCACAGAACATGTCAGACAACCTGAGCTGTAGGTGTTGCTGCTGATGCTCGCTGGAATTATGCATGCACACAGTGCCCTGCACGGGAATTGCATCATTTTGGTGCAAAAAGAAATGTGTCTGAGCAGGATGGAGTTGTGTATCTCCCTGCAAGCACGGTGTGTGTGTGTGTGTGTGCATCAGCTCCTTTCTGATCTGCTTGTTAACAAACAGAGCACGGGATTCTCTCCTCACCCATGTGAGCGCTGCTCTGTCTCCTGCCTGCCTCTGATCCTGCCCATAGGTGTCCTGTCCAGCTCAGCAGCAGCTCCAGACTCTCAGGCATGATTTGGGATTACAGTAATTTCACAACTATAAGGAGTACCAGACTATAAGGCGCACTTTTTTTTGTAGCGAGGAGCG
>VRYO01002253.1:1820034-1856329 GCA_009812075.1 Sialia sialis
AAATGCTGTCACCTGTGTCACATCATTGGAAGGTTGAGTCCCTTCCAGTTCCACAACACCCAGCCTTGGGGACTCACATCCCTGTCTGCTCCAGAAAAGAGAGTTTAACTCCGGTCTCTGGATTTGTAGGTTATTTCCATGACCTCAAAACTCCATTCTCCTTTCTGTGACGCTGAATATTTGTGTTCTTTCACTCCAGCCTCTGTAGCAAATTCCTGGAGGAGCTGAGAAATCATTACAAACCTCTCTGCTCTCCCTTCCAAGCACAGAGGAGCACAGCTCTGACCTGCTTTTGCTGGTAGAAAACCAAGTTTGAAATGCAGGCAGAAACAACATCCACATGCAATTTTATCACATGGAAAGAGCTGGGGGAAAAAAGGAAGAAAATCTCACTCATGGCGTGTGTTAATCCCATCATTTAATACATTTTTGGCACAGACACAGGTAACAAGGTGATGGGCAGCATCTGAGGGCCTGAGAGGAATAATCTGTGTGTTGTCCCTCTGTAACTTAATTCCCTTGCAAACAAACCACTCCTGAAATTAATCTCTTTATTTGGGATAAGCTGCAGCTTGTGCAGGGATCTGTTCTTTTTGGTGAGCTCCAAAGTAAAGCTGCTGTGGTGTGGGGTGTCCCCAAAGTGAGACTTGCCTTCAGCTTGGACAGGTTGTAAGTTCAGGGAGAAAGGATTTAGCCAAAGTTAGAATCCAGTCTTTGTTGGGGGAGCTGTTGACAATGTCACTTGTGTGGGTTTTCTTGCTCCCAAAGAAAAGCTTCTACCCATGGTAATCAGGGTTTATTAAAGGAAACCATGAAGAAAAGTCTTTAGATGAGATTAAAGGGATTGTGTAGCTGCACTTGGTGCTGAATTGCTCCGTGCTGGCGTCTGCCCCGTCAGCATCTCAGCCCAGCCTCCTGCATGAACGGCCTGAGTGCGGAACACAAACACAGGAGCGTGCTGCCTCGTTAGCTGGGCTTCATTAACCACCCTGGCACTGCCAGGAGTCCTGGGTGCTGCTGGCTGCCTCCCAGGTGGGCAACTCACCCTGTCCACCTGCCAGGACCTACTGTCCATGAGGATGTGCTGGGTTTTCCCTCCCTCCCAGAGCTGTTTTTGGTTGTATTCAAGGATTTAAATGTGAATTTTTGCTCTGAGCTGGACCCAGAGTGGGATTTTTTTCTACAGATTTCTGTATCCAGGCTCTTCCCTGTGACTTTGTGGTGTCCCTGCTGCCACATGGGAGCTGGTGACGTGGCTCTGTCTCACACCTTTGATGGCAGGAGGGCTGTGTGTGTGTGTGTGTGTGTATGTGTGTGTGAGAGGGGAATGCTGTTGTCTCACGTTCACCCTGTGACGTGTTCCTTTCGGGAGCTGTCACTGGAGAGCTGTGGATTTGTCCCAGGCTCCAGTACAGGGACATGACCATGGATTTTGTGAGATTGTCAATCAAAACCCAGCTCTCCCAGCTCTCTCTTTCCCCTCTCCCTGCACACTTCCTTCCCTCTCTCTCAACTGACACATCAGTCCTTTTTGTCCTCTTTATTCCTGATTTATTCCTACTTCCTCAGGCATAACTCATCCTTGACTTTGTCCCCTTGAACGCTGCTGAATTTTGAGGATGTATTCATCATTCTCTAACTTTCTCATCTAATCATCAGAGTTAAAACACACTTGGAATGTTTCTTCCTCTGAGACTCTTTCACATCCAAACTATTCTTGTCTGTAACTCTGCGTATTTACCACAGATTTTCATGTTCTGGAGTCTTGGGATTGTGTCCTGGAGATCCCTGAGCAGAGCTAAACTGCAACCTTTAACTCAGTGGTCTCAAACCTTTGCTGGAAATGCTCAATAACAAAAACAAAAGTAACCAGATTGTGTAGCACCATAAATTGCTGTTCTCCAGGAGGAAACCAGTATTTACAGCAAACTCTGAGAATTCAAGGCACTTTCTGGGGAATGTGTTACTTGCAAGCCATCAAGTTGTGACTCCACAGGCAAGACAGTAGTGTGAAACCTCCTGTGACTCTGAGACCACCCTCTGCCATGGATGAAAGCCTGTCTGGAACAGCTGGATTTGCTCTGGGACCTTCCCAGGGACCTTGGATGTGGCAGGAGCCATGTGGAGGGATGATGTGGCCTCACACAGGAGCCACATCCCCAGTGCAAAAGGCAGTTTGGGGTTTTTTTTTGGAAGCAGCCAGCTCAGAGCCTAAGCCCAGCCCTTGCTGGCTGTGGCATTTTGTTTATTTGCTTGGTTTTTAGAATATAATTACTCTCTTGTAGACTCTGTGTCCATGGCACTTTATTGTTGCCTTCCCAGCTGCTGTGATTCCTGCCATCCAGACACAGGGAAAAAATCCATCCACATCTCATCCCCTTCTCCTTCATCCTCTCAGGGGTTGTACAAACCTTCCTCTATTCTGCAGGCTAAACATCCAGCCCATTACCTCTGCTGTTACTTATTAATTAAGCCAAATTATAAATGATAGCCCTCAGAGGCTCCAGGAATGATTTGGGCTCCAGGACAGAGGGTACAGGGTGAGCAGATGGGAGAGGAGAGAGGGCCAGCAGCAAGCAGAGAGAAAATCCTGCTCCTGGGGTAGCTCAGATGGCTGCTGGAGGGTGGCAGAGCAGCCCCAGGCTCCTGCTCTCCCTGCTTTGTCCCAGAAGGGACATCCCTGGTGCTCTCAGACTGCTGGTGCTCTTTCCTCTGCTGGTGAACTTCCTCCCCTTTAAGTTCAGTGTTTTGGAAAGTACCCTTGCCTGCTGTAAAGCCTTAGTGGAATTTCTCACTGGAGTCTCTCTGGTTTCCAGATCAAATTTGCTGTCCTTGCCTGGAGGGATCTCAGAATGGTTTGGGCTGGATCTAGCAAGGTTCTCCTCACCATTCCCTTCCTCTATGAATGACAGTCTCAAATCAATTCTCACCTGTATGGGCCTCGAAGAATTTATGTCTGGAGTCTGTCTCTTCTCATTTTGTGTTGGCTGTTTGTGTTAATGGGCAGATTTTATCCCATTTTTGCAGGTGCTGTGATGGATTTTGGGCAGAGGGCTGCTCTTGGAGAGAGGGGAAGCTCAGAACCTCTTCAGTCTTGGGGTTGCAGCAGTTCCCATTTCTCTGCCCAGCAGCTCTGCTGACTCTGCAGAGCAAAACCCAGCAAAATACAGGGGTAAAACAGATACTTGGAAAGAATAATTTCTTCCTAGATCTGCCTAGCTCCTGATCAAACCAGTGCCTGTTGGAAATGTGGATCATCACTCATCAGTGATGGGAGCTCAGGGTCGCCGCGTGATGTTTCTGAGCACAGCACTCAAACAGGGACAGCTTCCCTCTTCTGCTGCTCTCTCAAGGATGGGCTCTTGGGAAAGAGGAATGGTTGTGTGGGGAGAGCTCATCCCACCCCTGCTCTATCCATCATCATAAAGGTTATTAACAGCCTACGTGACCAGCCTGCCTCTCCCCGCAGAGCTCGCAAGAAACTCTGCACTATAAGCTTGGTTTTATTAAATATTTGCTTGACCAGAGAGGCAAAGCAGAACAGGGTAAACATGACTAAAGCAAATGTGGGCTGACCTTTGTCCATCATCCATCCAACTCCTGCGGCTGCTGCAGCAGGGAGGGCAGTGGGAAGTGAGGGTGATCCTACAACAGCTTGGAAATTCTGGCTGCTGTGCAAGAATTTTGAAATATTTGGGGTGGCATAAAAGTGGTGGCTGCTCTACAAGCTCAGACTTATCCTTTCCACTATCAGATCTAATCAACCTACAGGTCAAAGAATGTGGGATTTATTCTCCCTGTTATTTTTTGAAGTAGATTTTCAGTTCCACCGGCGTTAGCAGAGCTGCACAGATCTGAAAAAGCTGCACATCCAGACCTGTGTCACTGTCACATCTTCCTCCCTGCTGGGATCTGCAAACAGGGATTTTTTTTCCTTGCCTCCTACTTGTGCGAGCCTGGCTGTCATCACTGGTTACAGCCCTGATTTCAGCAAAGTCACTCTGTGACAGAGGGGTTGGGACACTGCAGGAGCAGAGCTGTGTTTGGCTTGTGTCCTCTGTAAAATCAAGGGCAGCTTTGTGAAGTTCTGATGCGGATGATAGAGGGATGAAGGGCCTGGCCATCAGGTTTGTGTGGTCAGCACTTACTGAGGAGCTTGTGAGACCTGAGCTGGTACAACTCCACCCATGCTCTGTGGGGCCATAAAGGGGAAAAGATGTTCTTGATAGCGAAGCAACCAAAAAAAGTGAAGGAAAAAAAAGGATGTGGCGAATAGGAAGAGGTGTTTCCATGGGGCTTGGTGATGTGCCCACCAAGTGTTTGAACCCCATGCTGCCCTCATCACTGTGATTAAAACCTGGGGGATTTTAAGGGGCTGAGTGGTGCAAGGAAAGCCTCTTCCCTCTCTTTGGAAGGGCACCAGGCTCATTGGATCACTGGTTTTCCTAATTCACATTGCTTCAGGCTTTATCACTGCTGGCAGATAAGCAACCCCTTTCTCCTCAGTCACCTGAGAGTCCCAGGAGAGCTGAATCTCTTTTAGATGATGTTCCCTTAGCTGTGAAGTGTGTGGAGAGTGTGAAGTGTGTGGAGAGCGGAATGTGGTGAGAGCCCAGGGGAGGAAGGACACCCAGTGCTCCGTTTGCTCCCAGCCCTTTGCAGATGTGGCAGTGACAGCTGGCACACCACAACCCCTGGCTCTGTCTCTGGAAGGCACAGAGCTCCTGCTCCAACAGGATTGAGATCTCCCTGAAAGGATGTTAATGTCACACCAGAGCTGGCTCCTTCCCTGCAAACTTCAAGAGAGCTCAGCATCCATCCAGCCCCATCCCTGTGGGCAGATCCCTGACCTTCTCTAGGCTCCAGTGCCTCATCACGAAGAGCAGGATAATAATCCTTCTCCAGTTCTGGCGGCTCAGATAGCAAATACACAGCTGGGCTGGCGCTGGCGGTGCAAACAGCAACGCTGGGGGATGTTTTTACCATGACCCTTCTGCACGTCCAGCCAATATTTATGCTGCACCATGGGGCATGTGGCTGTGGGATGGAGAGGGAAAGGGTGCTGATTTATTACCCTGCTGGGTGATTTCTGCTTTTTCTCCCAGCATCTTTTCTGTCAGGAGGGCTCCCTTTGTGCTGGTTTTAAGTAGAGAGCTCAGAGCAGAGAAAGGGAGGATTAGCAATTAAATATGCTCTGATGATGGCATGGTTGTGAAGGAGGGAGGAGGAAGGAATACTCCATAGTAATGTACTTTTATTTTCTTTTTTCTTTGCTTGTAGGACAGAATCTGCCAGGGAATTGGTGTTTTGAAGAGTTTTACAGCTCCTAATCCTCGTTGCCTTGGGAATACAAACCTCTCTAATCATGTCGCCAGCCATGTGGAAATGGACTTGCCTGGTTTCTCACCTCCTGCTGTCCACCACAGTGTCACCTCTTGGCAGACAGCAGCCACCCCATCCAAAGAGGCCCTTCATCACCTTCACTGGAGAGCAAGCAGAGGGGAACTTCAACCACCTGGTGGTGGATGAAAGAACTGGGCACATTTACTTGGGGGCTGTCAACAGGATCTACAAACTCTCCAGTGATCTGAAGGTCCTGGTGACGCACGAGACTGGTCCTGACGATGATAATCCCAAATGTTATCCTCCCAGGATAGTCCAAACCTGCAATGAACCCTTGACTCCCACCAACAACATAAACAAAATGCTCCTCATAGACTACAAGGAGAATCGGTTGATAGCCTGTGGGAGTCTGTACCAGGGCATCTGCAAGCTCCTGAGGCTGGATGACCTCTTCAAGCTCGGAGAGCCCTTCCACAAGAAGGAGCATTACCTCTCTGGGGTGAACGAGAGTGGCTCTGTTTTTGGAGTCATTGTTTCTTACAGCAACATGGACGACAAGCTGTTCATTGCCACGGCTGTGGATGGCAAACCGGAATATTTCCCCACCATCTCCAGCAGGAAGCTCACCAAGAACTCCGAGGCTGATGGGATGTTTGCCTATGTCTTTCATGATGAGTTTGTGGCCTCTATGATCAAGATCCCCTCAGACACCTTTACCATCATCCCTGACTTCGATATCTACTACATCTACGGCTTCAGCAGCGGGAACTTTGTCTACTTCCTGACCCTGCAGCCTGAGATGATCTCCCCGCCCGGCTCCACCACCAAGGAGCAGGTTTACACCTCCAAGCTGGTGCGGCTTTGTAAGGAGGACACGGCCTTTAACTCCTATGTGGAGGTGCCCATTGGCTGTGAGAAGAACGGGGTGGAATATCGATTGCTCCAGGCTGCCTACTTGTCAAAGGCTGGAGCCATCCTGGCCAGGTCTCTGGGCGTTGGCCCCGAGGATGATATCCTCTTCACAGTCTTCTCCAAGGGGCAGAAAAGGAAGATGAAATCCTTGGATGAGTCTGCTCTTTGCATCTTTGTCCTGAAAAACATCAATGACCGCATCAAGGAGAGGCTTCAGTCCTGCTACAGGGGAGAGGGGACGTTAGATCTGGCCTGGCTCAAGGTCAAGGACATTCCCTGTAGCAGCGCGGTAAGTGAAGCCCCTGAGCGCCCACCTTGCCCTCCTTGTGTATAAACGGGTTTTGTCTTCAGATAATCAACCTTAAGGCTCAGATCAAAGAACTGAGACAGCTTTGTCCCAGTCCAGCTCACCACACCACTCAATTTAACCAGCTCCTGCCCCAATTAGCTATGGACAAGCTGATGAAGGTATCAGCAGACATGCTGTGTTTGCTGATGAGCTAAACTGAGGGGCTTTGGAATTTTTAGGAGGAATATGCCTGTTGTAGCTCAAATCACAGAGGTGGAATCACTTAGACCCAAGTGTACTCTCGGCTCAAACCTAAACCAAAAAATGCCCTTGAGATGTTACGGCTTGTGCCCATTTCTGTGTATGCTGGTGTAATTTTGTTTTCCTGGGCTGGAGCTGGGGCAGGATTTGTTCAGGGAACTTTCTGAAGCTAGGGTTTCATTTCTTCCAGGGCTGAGAAGCTCTGGTCATTAACCAGCCCCTCGCCTTCCTGCTCTGCTCTGAGAAATTAAGGCCTGGCTGCAGATCAAGGATTAAACACTGCAAGATTTAAGGGCAGGACTGGGGAAGAGGCTGGTCTGTCTGACCTACAAATGGTCTGGAGGAATTGCCTCGGTTTATTCTGAGTGCCATTGCAGGGATGTGCACAGGGCTGGCTTTGATGGCAGGCACAGACATGGGCATTACAGCCAGCACTGCACCCAGGGCTGCAGGAGCTGCTTCCCCGGGCTTTGATTCCCATCCTTAATTAGCTCTTTCAAGTGAGAGGCGAGTCTGAGCAAAGGGAATAGGGAGAAACTGAGCAAAGGGAATAGGGAGAGTGCTTTCTTGCCCTGTAATCTCCAGGCAGGCAGTGCTCAGGATGTGGGATTGCTGCTTCGTGCTCAAGCCTTGTTTGCTGGGCGATTCTTCTGATGCTCCTTGGTGGGACAAGGACAGATCATGAGGAATGTGGCTGGGAATCTCATTGCAAGGACACTGATCCTGCCTTACTCTGCCCTAATTCTCCTTTACACCCCTCAGTGTCCTTGCTTGACCTTGCCCTGCTCTCATTCTCCCACACCAAAAGGACAAGTCCTTGATTTTAGTTGGGATCTCTTCTGCCTAGACCTGCAAAGCTCCCTGTGGAGCACTGCACAGCGAGAAAGGCTGTGCCCAAATCTGGCTTTGATTTTTTTTGTTTAGCCTCAAGGCCTGTGCACATTCAAAGAGCTGTCTTTAGATTTAAGCTGGGAGCTTCCCACTGGAGTTTCTTTCCTGGGCTCTTAAGCCTCTCCATGCATTTGCATATTTGCTCTGCTTGTGCTCCACACTAACATTTACAGTGCTGGACCTCTCCAATTAGCAGGTTTGAAACCTCTCAGTCCTGCCTTCTGTGGCTTTAGACAGCAACAAAAAATGCCAGCAGCCTTCTTATGTCCCATGGGGTGAGTCCCAAAACAAGAAAACTGAGTAGGGACAGGACTGCAAAGTTTGGAGAGAGAGAACACGGTGGGGAAAAGTTAGAGAATGTTTATGAGTGTGAATCTGAGACGCTGCAAAAGAGCCTGGAGATGCTTGAATTAAAATCAGGAAGTCTGAAGTGTGTAACTAAGTAGGCTGTCCTCTCCTTAAATGAGCCTACTTCGAGCTGCTGGCAAGCCCTGCCTGAGATCAGCTGTGCTGCCCCAGGGAAGAGGAATTAGTGCCTTGGCTGCTGAGAGGGGTTGCAGAGCCCAGCCACTAAGCCTGGAAAAGATTTGGTGGTTGGTGAAGTATTTTGGAGGCGGGATGTGTGTCTGTGAGAGCCTGGTCTCCTCTGCTGATGTCCTGCTTGCCAGCCAAGCCCCAGCACTGCAGCTCTGCCACTTAGTACATGGGTTAGAGGCAGCTCTAAAACCAATTACCAAGCCATCAGTGAGCCTTTCCCCGCCTCTGTGTGCATGGCAAATGTTCCTCTGCTGATGCAAACAAAGGCTTAACCTGCCCGTGGTCCAGGCTGGAGCTGAAATTCAGCTTGGCTGTCCTGCCTTCAGCAGCTGAAGTTCTGAGTGAGAACAGGCCTGGCTGATGTGCTGGGCACTGAGCATTTCAAAGTGACCCAGGAGAGATTTGGATTAGGCGTTAGGGAGAAATTCTTTACACTGAGGGTAGTGAGGCATTGGAAGAGAAGCTGTGGCTGCCTCTGGATCCTTGGAAGTGTCCAAGGCCAGGCTGGACAGGGCTTGGAGCAGCTGGGACAGTGGGAGATGTCCCTGCCCGTGGCAGGGGTGGCACTGGATGATCTTTAAGATCCTTTTCAACCCAAACCATTCTAGGATTGTTTGTGGTATCAGCTGGATTCACTGCACTATCCTTGCCTGTCAGGTTTGGAAAGGCTGACCTGGAACAGAACGAAAGGAATAAAATAGGAATTTATTGAAAGGATTCACTTTGGGCAGTGCAAGAGCCTGGTCAGGGCTACACCCAAATCAAATCCCAGATGGATCCTGGTCACGAGTTTTACACTTTTATGAGTTTTGGTTCATCTTGGGGTCAATTGTCCAACCACAGCTCCAGTCTCATCCCCCTGGTTTGCCCCCTTTCCCTCACCATTATATCTGCTTTTTGGGTACTGGTTATCCTTGATTCTCTAGCTAGAAAGGAATTGTTTTGTCACTGCCCTATGAACAGAACTCACTAACACCTAACATGAAGTTTCAGAGTTACACACTAAGCAGCAGAAATTCTGAAAAATATAAAAGCTAAACCCCAAGGCATCACTGGCTTTTAGTAACAAATGTTCTTCTAATTTTTCTAATATTTCTAACAGGGCAATAACTGACCCAAAGGGGATCCACATGACAGGATGTTTCTGCTTTTTCCTTGGTGTAATCCTTGCTCAAGGTTATTTCAGGGCTAGAGAAATCTGCTGGGGACCACTCCCAGCACAACTCTCCTAACCTGCAATGTGCACACAAATAATTCCAGGGATGTGGGGGAACAGTGCTCTGGTCCCCAGCAGCAGATTCTGTAGCTCCTCTGGTCTGGTTACATCTGGAGCTGAGGGGGTTGAGGTCAGGAAAGACCTTGGCTGGACAAATATTCAGTATTAAGCAGGAGGCATTGGGTCCCCACACGTCCCAGAGAATTGTCTCAGTCTGGTTTGCAAAAGTTAGGGCAAAGATAAAACCAAAAAAACCTCAGTGTGATTCTCCCATGCCTGTTGTAGATATCAGCGGTGTGGTAGCAGAATTTCTAGAGTGGGAAAGGTGAAAGTCCAG
This sequence comes from Sialia sialis, assembly GCA_009812075.1. Classification (NCBI taxonomy): domain Eukaryota; kingdom Metazoa; phylum Chordata; class Aves; order Passeriformes; family Turdidae; genus Sialia; species Sialia sialis. Next base: position 1,829,821 of record VRYO01002253.1, read on the forward strand.
AGATGAAGGGAGAATCCTCCATTCCAATCCTCTCCCATCCCTGTGTTACAGCTGTCCTCACATTCATCCTCAGCATAAATCATACAAAAAAAAAATGATAGATTTTAATGTCTGGGCTGTTGATTTGCAAATTGGTGATGTTCACTCAGGTGATGAATGGTCTAAGGTAATACCTCTCTGCAAAAGCAGGATAATAGCTTATATTTAAGCAGTACACTTGACCCCAAATGCTTAGAAATTCATATAATCCGAGAAAAATGAGGCTGGGAGAAAAGGATTCTTATGAGGTCATCTGATTTGCCCTTCTGCCCTACTTATAACGTGTCTGACAGATGTTTGTCTCACCTGTGCTTAACCTCTGGCTATGGAGATTCCTCTCTCTCCCTAAAATCTGTCTGTGCTGTGAGGAAGCTTTCCCTCATGTGGAATCTAAATCTCCTCTCTGGATGCTGAAGCCATTCCTACTTATACAGTCAGAGGGCACCTTCAAACCCTTTGGCTCTGTGGACATGCAGGGGGCTGGCAAAGGCAGGGCTGTTCTCAAGGGGAAAAAATAGACTTCTTAAAACAAAACAAAAAAACCAGCTTCATGTTGGGTGAAGAAGGCTGTGGTTTCAATGTCCTTCATAAACTTTGTAATTGAGCAGTCTGATGAAGTTATCCCTGCTCATGGCAGGACTAAATGAACTTTTAAGGTCCCTTCCAACCATTCTCTGCTTCTGTGACACTGTTGGGAAATGCTGGATTTCTATTAAAAAAAAAAAAAAAAAAAAAGGAGGGGGCAAAAGAAGGCAGCTTGAGAGGAAGATGGAGATGTAAATGTGCCATTTCTGTACAGGAATTGATCATTGGGGGATTTGATGATTGTCAGTTCCATGAAATGAGATTTATGGGTGCATTTTGAAGCCTGCTGAGAGTTCCACTCCTGGGATGCTCAGCAGATGAGGCAGGGGAGCCTTCCCCTCTGCCCTGAGCTGCAGTGAGACAAAAAGTGTGGATGAGGAAGAGGAGGGTGCTGGAGACTGACCCCAAAGCAGCCTGAGCTGTCAGGGCTGTGGGGAGATGGAGAGGAGCAGGGATCCTGCTGGAACTTTGGCTGACCATGAAGTCCCAAACCTGGGGTGCTGCTGGCATGTGACCCTGGCTGTCATCTCAGGAGCTGCTGACATCCCAGGGCTGCTCTCTGGGAGATCCTGGTGTCCTCTCCTGGGAGATCCTGGCCTCCTCTTCTGGGACATCCTGGCTTCCTCTCCTGGGAGATCCTGGCCTCCTCTTCTGGGACATCCTGGCCTCCTCTCCTGGGACATCCTGGCCTCCTCTCCTGGGACATCCTGGCCTCCTCTCCTGGGACATCCTGGCCTCCTATTCTGGGACATCTTGGCCTCCTCTCCTGGGAGATCCTGGCCTCCTCTCCTGGGACATCCTGGCCTCCTCTCCTGGGAGATCCTGGCTCCTCCTGAGCCTGATCTACCTCCTGTCCCTGCCATCAAAAGGCATCACCACCACCACTGCAGCTCCCACCAGACATGCACCAATATCTGTTCAAGATAATCAAAGTGTCAGTCCCCAACTCCTGCCTGGCTTCTGCCTTTTGCTGCTATTTTCTTTTCCTTTTGGCAGGAAATGGGGTTTGACTGTTTAAATTGCTGCATTCAGTCTCTTCCTGTTTTTCATGGCAGCGCTGTCACTTGGGGGAGAACAGAAATGTTTTCAAAGCTGACTGGCCAACAAAAGGCCTTGTGTGAAGAGCTGGGCAATATTTTCCCAACACTTTGCTACCAGAAGTGGATGTTTGGGTCCCAAGCCATTGTCTGATGAGTGGCTTGGCTGTAAAGGCTTCCTGTGGCTGATGGTAACTCCCAAAAATCTCTTTGCAGATGCTGCTGGTGAAATCTCTGAGAGCCCTGCACCCTCTCCATGCTCTCTGCTCTCTCCTGCGGTCCCTGCTTCCCCTGCCCATCCCTGATGGCCACCAAGCAAGCACTGCTGCTGTCACAGGGTTTAGCTGGATTCAGAAGGAGGCTGTGGGTTAATCCTTCCCTTCTGGGCATGTTTGGAGGCCAGCTGGGTGCACAGACATTTTCCTTTGGCAGCACAGGGATGGCCCTTGGGCTCCCTCCTGCTCCATCCCACCAGGGTAGGAAGGATAATTTCCAGCTCAGGTGGTGCTTGGTATGGGACAGTCAGCTATGGGAAGGGCAGAGATAGCCAAGATTTTTCATCCTATTTAATACTTCTCCTCCTTCCAGGGCTTCTGTTTGCAATCACTGGTGTTAACAGGGATTTCTCAGCCTGTTTCACATCCCTCTTCCTTCCAGGCTCGTGTTCATCATCCCCAGTGGACACCAGGATGGGCAGCAGCAGCAGCAGGTTGTTTTACAGGGGCACAAAACCACAATTTGTAGCCCAGGCACTCCTGGATCTTAGTGCAGTGCCCATCTGTTGCAGGAGGAGGGAAATATCTTCCTTGCTCTTACATTCCTCTCTGGCATGGTGGGCAGAAGAACAGGGTCATTTAGAAAGAAGGACCAGCTGGAGCTGCTGGAAAGAAAGGATGTTTCAAGGAAAAAAGTCACTTTACAAGCAAAAAAAAAAAGCAGAAATTGTCATCCCTATTTGCCATTTCTCCCATTTCCCCTTAAAAGTGAAAGTTTGAGGAAAAGGGAGTGTTAGTTTTTGCTCAGTCCTTGGGAAGAGGAATGTGTGGAAGGAGCTCCATGCACTCCAGGTGCTTTGGCATTTTGCTCAGCCAGCCCTGCCCATTTCTCCTGGCTGGATTGGTGAGTACGTGACTCTTTCCCAGGGGAATGGATCAATCACAGGGATGAGTTATCAGCTTAATTTTACCTCATATTCTCCCTGTGTGCCAGCTGGGCTGTCCTAAGCCAATCCCTGTATGTGTCAGTGCCACTGGTGCTTGCACAACAGCACTTTTTGCTCATCCCAGCTGGACAGACCACGCACAAGTTTTGTGTACACATCTTTAAACCACATTTTACAGGCTGGTGTTTGTGATTCAAAAGGTTTATGGACAGCTGAGGTCAGTTCTTGGTCAATTTTTTAACACTGCATTCTTCTTCTTCCTCTGAAAATGCAAATAAGAGCAGGAAACCCCTGCAAGAATGACGAAGTTGAGATTTTGGAAGGGCAGGAACCCTCAGAAATGCTGTAATGCCTGCCTGGGAATGCTCACTGGAGACTGGGAGCCGGAGCAAACAGGCTGGTGGCTGCCAGATCTGTGTTTGTGCACTGGGTCACCTCGGTTTGTGTTGGATGGCGTGTGTGCCCAGGGAGCCACAGCTGTGATAAGAGGTGACAAGTGTCCTCCTGCTGACACTGAGGGCTGCAGGGGGTGGAATCTGAGCTGGGGGGGGAACAGGGGCACTGGGGCTCTGGCTTGGGGTCTCTGCAGCTGAGCTCTGATTTGCAAATCTCCCCCTGCGCCTTCTGCCTCTGTCAAGCCTGAGCATCACCTCCCCTGCAAGTCTGGCTCTGCTCTGGGGTGAAAAACAGTTCCACAGAGAGAAATTCCATCTTATCTCCCCACGTGAGGAGCTCTCTCCAGGACACAGCTGGTGTTTCTCATGGCTGTGGTCAGTGCTGGCCAGAGATGTCTGGGGCTGTGCTCCTTGGGCTAAGAGAAACTGAGTTCATGTCTCCAGTGCTCCCAGTAAGGTCCTGGCCCCTCTGAACTGGGATTGGGAAATTCTCTCCTTGCTTTCACTGTGAAGAAGCCCAAGCAGAATGTGGGTTCATCTCTTTTCCCTGGGTGATGGTTTTCTCTTCTCCCACATGCCAGCAGGGATGAGGACAGGTCCTTGCTCTGCAAAGTGCTCTATGCTCCAGGCAGAGGAAAAAAAAAAAAAGTGGCTTTGGATGCTCTGAGGGAGAGCAAAACAAAAACTCTTAATCCCCTCCATCAACAGAAGCTTGCACTAAAGGTCTGTAAAGCAGCGCCTAATTGCGTTGAGAGGATGATTGCATTTGAGGTGTTAAGTAGGTTTCTCAGTATTAAACACCTGTCCTTGAACGGAGACTGCCTGACCAGTGGGTGCAGAAATAATTCTGGCAGTAATTAATTACCTTCACCCTGAAACACCGCCACCCTGAAACCTCTCCTTCCCAAATCCTCCTTGTCCTGGGGGAAAAATCCCCAAACATGCATTGGAAGCAACCTTCTCAAAACCATTTATTTCCTTCCAAAGCATGAACCAGGAGGAATCCCTCTGCCTTTAAGTGGCTGGGTGCCAAAGCCTCTCACAGAGCTGTTCTCTCACGTCTGGGTGACCCTGCTGACACAAAATGTTCATTGAGGGCACAGTGGGACCCGAGGCTGCAGAGCTGCTGCTGTGTCTGAGATATTCCAGATATTCCACCCCATATCCCAGCTCTATTCCACCCTGCATCCCAGCTCTATTCCACCCCCCATCCCAGCTCTATTCCACCCTCCGTCCCAGCTCTGCCCTGAGCAGCTCAGCATCCCCCAGCTCCTGCAGGTGCCCCGTGTGCAGGTGAGCTCAGCTCCAGCCTCTCCATCCCTCCCTGCCACGCGGACAAACTCCATTTATTTCTGGGAACTGCTCCTTGCTGCTTCCCCCTGCTAGCAAACCCAGGCTGTTTTCTTCTGTGGTCGAGGCCTGCGGTCGCCTGTGGCTCAGCTTTGCATTTTTGGAGGGCTCCACATGATCTCCTCACATTCTCTCCCTTGCCAGGAGCTCGGCGACGCCGCAGACCTGACCTGGCGGTGCTCGCCAGGAGGTCGCCTGGCAGGCCAAGGGGAATGCTTGTGCAAGAAGGGAATTTTTATTTTAAAATTTAAAAAAAAAAAAAAAAAAAAAAAAAAAAAGAGGCAGAAAGCAAACCCCAGATGTCCTGGAAGAGCCAGAAGCAAAATGACTCCAGCTCCCTTGGTGAGGCTGATGCTATTTAAAGCAGCTGGAGCAGGGGAGGTTGCACAATGCCCATTCTGTTGAGGAGGGGGTGCTGGGTTCAGCTTTGCTCTCTGGATAAATCCTGCCCAGACCAAATCCTGCACAGACCCTTCCTCCCTCTGCCTGATGCCAGTGGAGCTGTCGGGGTGAAACACAGGGCAGGGTCTGCCTCAGAACTTGGAGGCTCAGTGAAGATATTCAGCCTCTGGGAGCAATCTGATGCACATGTCTATTTATTTATATTCCAGCAATATAACAAAAGACTTATTTATTTTCCCCCTCTCTGAAATTTCTCTGTTTATCCAAATTGCATTTTACCTGGTAGGGTAACACAGATATTGGAAGACAGGATAGTGTGGAGATGGAGATGACCAAAGCTGTTTTACTCACAGAGAGATGCCTGAATCACATCTGACCATATTTCTGCCCCAGACATTCCCAGCCTGCCCCCTGCATGGCTTTGCTGTTGTAGGGTATTGTTTTTGCTCTAAGTTTGTTTGAGGAGCATTTTATTAGGGATGGGACAATCTTTGGGTAACCTGGCAACAACTTTAGGACAAAATTTGGTGTTTGCAGAGCCAACATCTGGTTGTGTAGCTGCATCCAGGTTCAGGATGGAGCTGGAAATGTTCAGGGCCAGTTTGGATGAAGCTTTGAACAACGTGATCCCGTGAAAAAGGCACAGGGTGGGACTGACTGGTCTTTAAGGTCCCTTTGAAGCCAAACCATCCTAGGATTCTACATTTAAAGAAATACTCAACACCAGGAAAGGCCAGACACCCAGCTAGGACTGGAACTAAATGGTAAAGACAGAGTTTCCTCTGTTTCCTCCCCGCAGCGCTGGGAGCCGTGCAGCTGATGGAACATGTGGGTGACATTAAATCGGGAGGAACAACATTGCATTTCCCCGTTTCAATGTCATTACCCCGTCGTTGTCAGTGATCCAAAATATAATAGGATTTGTCCAGCTGATTTGTCCTGTAAACAAGCAATATCAGCCAGGCACGTACTTAGACAAGGAGAGAGAGTGGGAGAGGCACAGTGAGGGAATAATAAAAACTCACTCCTCTTATGAGGGAATGACCACTGGGGTCACTCTTGGGTTGGGATCCCATGCCAGGGAACACAGGGCTGTGATTGTGACGTGTCCCTGCTCCCAGGGCTGCCTGCAGCCTCCCAGTTGCTCAGACTGGGCAGAGTTGGAGCTCCAGTGAACGCACACTGCCTGCACAACCACTCTGAATTCCTCAAGCACCACGATCTGCACAGATAAGCAGCGGCAAGCGGGAGATTTTCGCTTTCAGGGCTCGAGTGCTTTAGTTTGTTGTTTAAACTGATAACCAGGCTTCTTTAAATTCATCTTCTGTGAGATGATGGGAGCAGACACATCTCGATTCTCCTCGATACCGATGCCAGGCCTTGATCTCGCCTCTCTGTTATTTGTTGAGCAAGCCAAGCTCTCACCATCTCCCGGTGCTGAAGAGCAGCAGCACATACATCTCACTCATTACAGCACTTAAATCACCTTTGCAGGACCGTGGTGAGGCTTAATTAATGCTTTTAAGAGGCTCAGGGTTCTCAGGGTGAAGGTGTTGCCTGCATGCAAAGCAGCCTTGTTGTTTCATTTCTGCTGTTGGTGTGGGTGGCACTTTGCAGCCCAAATGAGGATTTTTAATTTTTTTTTTTCCCCCTGTGTAACAAAATAATAATTATAGCAATTGTGGTGCAGTGAATTGCTGGTGGTGCCATCAAAGGGAGCCAGACTTTATCTGACCAGGTGCTGGTGTGCATTCAATAGGAGTGAGGGGGCTGATTAGGGAAATGTGACATCCTTTAGGATAAAATGCAGCACCTTCTCTCGAAGGTGTCTTTCTGCTTACACAAAACCCCTTTTCACTTAAGATTTCCTCTCTCTGGGACCCATTCTCTTTGTCTCAGCTACAGCAGCACCAGAGAATATCAGTGCTGCTGTGTTTCAGGTGTGTAACAGAGCTTTGCTGCTGGAATAAGTTCTTACAGAAGAGCTCTAGCAGCTTATTTGATCAATACTTCCCTTTTGAAAAATCCCTAAATGCTTATTTACCCAACAGTCCATGGCAATTTCAAAGGCAGAGTCTTCCACACTCAATAATCTCTTTTTTTTTTTTTTTTTTGGGGGGATGTGAAAAATTTTAAGTGAATTTTTCAAAGCCCTGATCTGAGAGCCACAGAGATTATACTCCTCTGTTTATCCTTCAGTGCCTCATCCATATGATCCTCTGAGCCAGCAAGGGGAAGTGTATGGGACCACAGGAAAGCTCAGCTTCCTTTTACTCCTTTTACATCACACTTGCTGCTCCTCAGGTCCTTCTGGCTTGTAGGAACGAACCTCAGTGGCCACACAGCTTTGGGGGGTGATTTCACCCTGCCTGCACAGCTTGATGCTGAGATTTGGAACCAGGATGCTGGAAATTTTCTGAGGAGATGGAAAAGCAGGAGGGAGATTTGGCTGTGACTGATGTTTGGGATTTGGAATGGGAAGATCTCCATGAATTGAATGTTTTATTATCTTGATCTGCATTGCTGCTGGAGGTACAGTCCCTTCTTTGTCCCTACATCAGACTTTTGGGGCACTGGAAATACCACTTAAATCACAATATGACTTTCCTTCGTGGGGACATGAACAACTTCCCTTTAATCACAGCATCACAGCTTGGAAAGGACCTTAAAACTCATCCAGTTCCACCAGGATATCTCTCACTAGAACACACAGCTCAGAGCCCACAACATCCCAGCGCTGTCCTAGCAAAACTGGGAACCAGAGAGGAAAAACAAGCAAAAAAAAGAAAAATAAAAAATCTTCGCAATTGCATCACCATGGCTGTGACAGGGTCAGCAGATGCTGAAAGTAGGGCTCTGCATCTCCAAAGTGTGGCACAAAAAGCAAAGAAAGCAAACTTAGTGCCGGAATTGTCTAAATTTTCTAATATTGGGCTCCAGAAAATTTGTAGGGGCTCACTGATGGGTTTAGTTTGTGCACATCTTTGGGCAGTGCAATCACCCAGAGAGGCAGGAGGATGCTGGATTTAAAGCATGAATTTACAGCACAATCCCTTTTATCCACAATCACTGATGATCACCCAGCTCTGCTGAGCAAAAGGCCTGGAGACTGAAGGAACCTGTTGCTCTCTGCAAGAAAGGCAGCCTCCCCTTCAGGAAATTGCAAATTTTATGATGTGGAGGAACATGGTGTGGACTGTTGGGAAGCCTTACACTCCCAGCAGAGCAGGAACATAAATGCAGGCATAAAAAGTCTGTACTCCATTAAGATTCTGCAGCACTCTGGAAACTTGACACCAGTCCTTGAACTGATGCTTAAACTACAGACCTAAAAACCAAATGCCTGTACCAGTTCTAATCCATTTGAGGAACTTTCCCTCTTGTTCATGCGCTCCTGAATTGTGTCTGAATGAAAACCTCTCAGCACAGTGGGTGCAATTTCCCTGTAATTGGTAAAGTTGCTGGAACTGCACTGTCATTTGTTTATGGTGACATGGAAGTGCTCAGTAACCACTGCTGTGGGTGCATAAGTGAAAGGCAGCGTGCAATTATAATGTATTTCCAATTGCTGGCTCTTTATTCAGCTTTTATTATATCACAGAGCACCCTGGGGAGATGGGGCTGGGTATTTTTGGATGTCATTAGACTCCAGACCGACTGCTGAAGAGGGGGTGGTTGGTGGTTTGTGCTATCTTTGGTCGCTGCCCATCTTTTTGTCCACAAAATTTTGAGCTGCAGATGACAAAGACACAACTGGGCAAACCTACAGCTTTTTTCCTGACCTGCTGTCAGGAATGCCTGGGGTGGGGAGGGCATCAAATTCTGGGAATTTGGCAGGGGGGCAAAGCAGAGGGGTGTCCATCCTGCACTGGGATTTCACAGCAGCTGGGTGAAACGTGACGGTTCTGCTGAAATTCTGTGGGGAGGAAGGGCAGGTGAGCCAAAATCCATTGATTTCACAGGAAATCATGGCCAGGAGCAGAGATAGCGCAGGAGGTCAGAGGGAGAGTCAATCCAGCTTCAGGAATTCCAAATATTAATGCTGTGGGCAGGGCAAAGCAGTGTCCAACCAGGAGTTCACCTTGCACTCAAACCATGCTCAAACCACCAAGAGAATGTGCACAGGCAAGCAGGAGAAGCTCGAGCCTTGGCTACCATCCTGCTGCTGTTAGAAATTTAAATCCTGTGCTTTGCAGGGAGTTTTCCATTATTTCCAGCTCCGTTCTGTGGGGATTTATGCTTCACCCCTGCTGCAGGTGACCTAGAGCCTAAATTTCTTAGCTTGTGCTTCTTCAGATACCATGAATTTCCTGCTGGGAGGTTTTTCTATGCCTCCCATTTTTTAAATATCCCACTGAGTGCACATGTACCCACCTTCACCCTCACTCAGCCCTTGCAGACAGACAGGAAAGGAGATCTTGCAGTCAGGTGATGGAAAAGACCTTGGATATCTCCTTGCAAAGACTCCAAAACCTTTAACTGTTGATTTCTTGCTGCTGTTGGCTCCCTGGCCCTGCTGGCAGCACAGACATCCATTAATGTGTGCTCCCTCCATCCTCTGCACCAGCCAAGCCTGAGATAACAGCAGAGAGGAGCCAAGTACCTGCCACCACATGAGGACAGGGCTGTTAGGTATTAGCTGTAAATCAAAGGCCAGACTTGGCCACTGGGACAGCCTTCATCCCTGGTGTGTCTGTGGAATTGCTTTGGAGCCTGCTGAGATAGCTGGGGAAAAAAAGGCTCTGGTGCTTTGATTGAGGAGGAAGATTGTGCTGGAGTGGAAGCAAGGAGGAGTAAGGGGTGGCTAATCCTTCATCGAGGATTTTCCCCAAATGTGGATTAGGCTGTGTTTGATTATCAGGGGGTGTTTCAGAGGCAAAGAGTGAAAGCAAATGTTTAAGGGACAATTGGTGTATTATGAGCGCTGTTTGTTACGTCCCCTGATATTTTGGTGCTTGATGGCAGCGCGCTCACTCCTGCTGGGAATGAGATGAGGGCAGGGAAGGAGGTGATGTAACCAAATCTCTGACCTTTCTGCTGAATTTGGGGGTTTTGGGGGCTCAGCAGATCCCTCGGGGACTGAGCCAACGCCAGCCTTGTAAACCCATCCTCTCCAGGAGGGCTTGGATGTGTTAATTATTTATTTGATGATAATCCTGGAGGAGGCAAACACCTGCCAGAATCCTGTAAATCAGGACCACTCTTTTGCACATCCTATTTCAGTGGTGACTGTGACACTTGGCTGTGGTGTCACAGCTGCAGATGAAGCCCTGCTTGGTGACAAGAACAGCACAGCCAGGCAGAGAGGCAGCTGGGGGCCTTGGGGAGGGCATTTATACCCTGGCAGCTGCCAACCTGTCTCAGATAAAGGTATTTTGGATATGCAGAGCACCTTGTAAACCCGTGCTCCTCAGTTTCCTTGGGACAGGGTGATGGTGAGAGATATTCCCTCATTTGCAAATGGAAATTTGGTGGGGGATGAGGGAAATTATTCCAGTCCAGCATTCCAACTGCAGGCCCCCATTTCCTTCCAAGTTACCTGCTGGCTGTGACTTTCTGGGCTGGGTTTTAACTGCTCAGGATGTCAGAACTGCTGATATTATTCCCACCTCTTCAGACCTCCCCTTTGCCTCTCCCTGCTCTCCCAGCCATCCTGGCAGCAGCTTTAGAAATGAATTCATGCCCTCACCTCCTCCTTCATTCTGGAAAGTCGTTAACATGAAATTGCCAGGCAGAGAAGCTCCAGAGAGTTTAACGTGGCTACTTTATATTGCTGCTAGGAGTGTCTGGAATTGAAAATAAACCTGTGCTTGCAACTCCTGACCCTTTCATCATAAATCCAAACTTCCTTACGTGTCTCTCTTTGCTGCAGAAGATGACTGTATTTCTGTCTCTACAAAGGCCTGTGTGCAGCTGAGAGCCACAGCTGTGCAGGAGCAGGGTGGTGTTTATTTGTAGGGTTTTGCTTGCTGGCGTTTTTTTGGCAGATGATCCCCAGAGGAAATAACCCAAATATGTTAAATGAAAATAGTTTTCGTGTGGCGTGTGGCTTGCTGGCCTTGCTCCTGCTCCTGGGGGAGGATTGTCCACATGGCAAACCACAAACTGTGATTGCTTCTCTGGCACCCAACCAGCAGCACGTGAGTGGACACAGAGTTCTGGAATAATTTAGGGTGCAAGTGACTGAAAGATCATCAAATTCCACCCCCTGCTATGGGCAGGGACACCTTTCATTATCCCAGCTTGCTCCAAGCTCTGTCCAACCTGGCCTTGGACACCTGCAGGGATCTAGGGGCAGCCACAGCTTCTTTATTCCAAGACCTCCCCACCCTCATCATAAATAATTTCTTCTTTAAATCTAGTGTGACTCTACCTCCTTTCAAAAATCTGCCTCCTTAATGTTTCTTATAAGGATGCAAATAATGGCAGGAGAAATAAGATGAAATAAATAGGCTTAAATTTAATTTTGTGTCTGTGTGGGATTAGTAGCCCCACTAAGGGTAGGTCTGAATTCAGCTGGAGCCCAATCAGGTGGAGAAGGAACTCCCCAGTGGCAATTAAGATTATAAATCTCAAGGGTTGAAGGCAAATCAAAAGGTTGATGCTGTGATTTTGGAGGCTCCCAATCTCCTCAGTGGGATGGGAGTGTCTGGATGGTGTAGGGAGGCAGCAAGATGAGTGTGGGGATCCTTTCTGCTCTCAAGTGCTTCAGCTGGAGTGGTTGGTTTTGGCTGTGCTCCTCCAAGGGAGAGGACTCTGTGCCAGCTCTGCTGGTTTAATCTCATTTCACGGCTTGTCAGAATCATTTCCTCTGGTTGGGATGGAGCTTTGTACCCTGCACCTTAGGTAAGGTGTCAGCTGGCACCATGAAGTTTTTCATTGCCTTGGTGGTGAAGAAAGCTGTCTTGTTTTCCTTGAAAACTTTCCTCCCTTTCCCTTCTTTCTGCTCTTCTGGAGTTTCCCGCTTTTAGCCTGAAGCAATTCTTTCCAGCTGGTCAGGGCATTAGAGCGAGGATTTGGGAAGTTCGATTGTACCTTTAAAACACAAACTGTGCTCACCTCAGAGCTGAAGAGTTTCTGCTCAAGCTGGGCCTGACTGGAAGGCCTGGATTTTTGGATCTTACATCCAAAGGACAATTCAGGTGGGAAGAACATCAAGTGGCCATGCAGTTGGGCTGAGGGCATCATATTTAGGTTGAGGGGATCATCTGGAGCAGTTTTGTGATCCCCTGGCTCTGTTGGAAGCTGCATTTCCATCTTGCTTGGGTGGCTCCTTCTCTGACACACATTTCCCACGCTGATGATGGATTTCCATGGGTTTCAGATTTTTTCCTGGACCTTTTTGCTGACATTTTGGACTAGCAGCATGCTGCCTGTGCTGGTGGAGCCTGCTGATCTGCTCCCTAATTGCTCTTTGAGCTGGTGTTTTAGCTCTGCTAAAAAGGGCAGTCCACAAACACTAATGACTCCTGCAGGCCAGAGCTCAGGCTTAGTTGATCCCTCCTAATGGCTCTTTGAATTCCTCCTAGGTTTTATGTATTTATAAACACATTTAGGACACATTATTCTTCTATTCAGCAAAACCATCTGTAATTATTGCCCGTAATTGCTGGGTGAGGATAAAATGAATCAACTATCAGGCTTTTACAGCTCATGAACTCAAGCAGGGAGCATCACATTTTTTAGCTGCTTTTCCAGGAAGATGTGAGTTAAGTCAAAGAAAAATTGTCATGGTCCTTTCCTACTGGTATATCAAAACTAGGCAACCTTCCTGTACAGTTAATTATTGCTTTTCTAGGCCTTACTCCAGCAAAACATTTTAAGTGGCTGCTCAACTTGAAATCTCTAAGTGGCCCCAGAGAAGTTAATCAAGTCCAACTGCTCTGGCAGTTGTGTGCTGGGATATTTAGGGTTTTATTTGATTTATTCTCTGGATATCTGCGACCTGGATTAGCTTCACCTGCCTTGATGGTGCCTGAAGGTAGAAGAGCTGCCTACACAAGTTCCTGCTGTATTTCTGCAACTGTCTAAAGTCCAGAGAAAACCCCTTAGGGATAATTGGACATTACATTGATTGAAGTGAAAGGATCCCAGTGGAGCATCTAGCTGTTGAAAATATTGAGTTCAAATGCAGTGGGTGTTGCAGCTCGGTAGTGAATAGTGGTTTTTCTTTGGTTTTGGGGAGTTCATGGATATCTCCAACAAAAGCTGGAAAGGCCCCGTGGTAGCTGCGGAAGCTTCCTTCTTCTCCAAAGAATTTCAGGGAATTACAGCATCCCAGTAAGATGGGAAATCACAGAATGGTTGGGGTTGGAAAGCACCTTAAAGAAAGATGGGTGCTGATGCAAATGGCTTGATGGGTGTTAATGTTTTTGAAATGGGACTAAATGTCTCTGCCAACCGAGAAAATTTCTTACAAAACCAGGGAATTTTAGCAGCTCCTCCTGACCTTTAGGGCTGGACAAATGGGTCTGGGCAAATCCCCCCAGCCCAGACAGCCTGAACTGCTGGGCTTTGGGGGAAATTAGAGTTCAACGCGGGGATACCTGGTAGGTGGTTTGGGAAGGTTGCACCTTCCTGGTGCCTTAACAAGGGGAAAGGAAGAGGATGAGCTAAGGATAAAACGAGGCTGCATTCTCTGAAACCTCGAGGGATAATCTCCATGGGAGAATGCCCCAGTGGACTCTCTCTCCCTCTGTTTAATAAATTGCAAAACTCCTCTGTCTCCTTTATGGATGTTGGCTTTTCACAGTGTGTTTTTCCCCACACCATCCATTCCCACCCCCTACCATGGGCAGGGACACTTTCCCTTATCCCAAGGTGTTCCAAGCCCCATCCAACCTGGCCTTGGACATTTCCAAGGATCCAGGAGCAGCCACAGCTTCTCTGGACCATGTGCCAGGGCATACCCACCCTCACAGCCAAAAATTTCTCCCCATCTAAAGCTGCTCTCTGGTGGTTTGAACCAATTGCCTCTTGTTGTGTCTCTCCATCCCTTACCCTGAGTCCTGCTCCAGCTGTCTTGGAACCCCCTGAGCTACTGGAAAGGGCTTTAAGTTTATGGTATTTAATTCTTACCACAGTCCCTTCTGCAGATTTGGCCTGGGCTGACCCTCTCTTGCTTGGACAGTGCCTGGACACTCCTTAGAGGGTCATTATTTCCAAGATGAAACAAAAGCAACCTTGCTGAGTTTAAAATTAGCAGAGGAGTGTTTATTTAGGCTTCACAGATGTGATCCTTAGTGTTGGATCCAGAGGACAGGTCAGGGTCTATTTTATTTGTCAGTGCGTATTTAGCTCTGAATCTTACTCTGGATCTAGTGGAACGGTCTGATTTTTTTTAATTTTTTTTTTTTTTTTTTGACAGAACTTAGGTATGTTAAAGACATTTTCAGCAGACTTTGACTTGATTGGTGAGTCTTGACTGGTAAAACTGACTGGTAGAGCAGTAGGAAAAAGGCTTAATGTAATGTATCCTGCTGGGCTGTCATTCAAGAGAACCAACTTTCCAGTTCTCCTTCTGGCTGTAACTCATTGTGCAACTTTGAAGAGTTTTTTTGGGGTTTTTTTTCCACCTCTTTCACCAGTCTTCCCTGATTTTTGTCAGCCTGCATAAATTACAAGCACATTATGCAATGGAGGGCTGCTTCCCAAATGGCTAAAAAAAATTGGTGATTTCAGCTGTTTTCCCTTTTCTTCTCTCTTTCTTTGCAGCTGTTAACAATTGATGACAATTTCTGTGGCCTGGATATGAATGCCCCCTTGGGAGTATCGTCCATGGTGCGAGGGCTCCCCATTTTCACCGAGGATGGGGACAGGATGACCTCAGTGATTGCCTACGTCTACAAGAACCACTCCCTGGCTTTTGTGGGCACCAAGAGTGGGAAGCTCAAGAAGGTAAGACCCACGTGGTCCTCTAATTCAGATTTTCATGTTTTTATGGTGATTTAAGTGCTGCATCGAGCATGAGCGCGTTCCTTGTCCTAAGGTGCTCTTATTTTGAGGACAAAAAATGGTTTGGTTGGCAAAAAAAAGCTGTGTTTCACCCTCAAGGGACAGAGATGATCTGAGAAAGGATAAAAACCTCCTTCCACATGGTTATTCACCAGGAAATTAATGCTTCAGAAGTCAAACCGCAGCCCCAGTCGCGGATGGACGTGATGTAATTTGCATTCAAGAGAATTTTCTGTGTTCAGACCATCTCTAATTGAGTCATTGATCTCAGGGTGCCTGTGCATGCTGGAGAATAAACTGACTGGGGCTGAAGTTTGGGAACCAGGATTCTTGCTCTGGAGATCTTTCTTCGGAGCAGTGTGTGACCGGGCTGTGATTTCACTACGGGATCGGTGGCCGCCCCACTGACGTCAGGCTGTGTTTGTGCTGCAGGAAAAGGCTTGGCATCAAAGCCAAGCTGTGTCCTGAGCCACAATGAGCTTTCTGTTCGTGCCTGATGCCTCACAAAGAGAATCAGGAGTGTGGCAGTGCTCCTCTCTGGGCGTTCTCCCTGGAAATGTGGTGGGGTTTGCCTTGTGAAGCGCTCAGAAGAGGGATTCTCTACCTGTGGCTTTCCCAAAGGAAAGCAGAGTTGTTGGAAGTGAGCTAAGGATGGACACTGCCCCTGTTTCAGCCCCTCTGTGCCAATCTATCACTGCTGGTCTGAATGTTCAGCCCAGGAGTGTGGGGAAACATTTCCTGTGCCAGGAGCTGGTGGCAAGGGAGGCTGTGATGTTTTGGGATGTTGTTTCCTCTTGAAATCCCTTTTGCAAGTAAAGATTTCTGCTTTGGGGCAGATAAAGTGCTGTGGAAAGGTGACCCACTGTGGCTGGTGGGGAGTGAAGGGAGTTGTTTGTGGATGCTTAGGGATAGTCTGGAATCTCTGCTTTTATTCCTCTACCTGTCTCTTCACTGGTCTGGGTTGTAAATTCAGATGGCATTTCCCCCATGCTGAGGGAGGAATGGGATCCTGCCCGCTGGAAAATGTTCCTGGCTTTGTTGGAAGCAGAGGAAAGGCTGCTTGTGCTTTTGAAAAGAAAACATGGTAGTTTTTTCTTTATTCAGGCATGTGAAAAAGGAGCCAAATTGTTTTTTTTTTTAACAGTCATAATAAAAATAATCTCCTCCCCTGGCTAATTAGGTTTTGCTTTCCTGTCATGTGTGATATCATGATAATCTGTGCACTTCTCCAGTCAGTGTCTTGGAGGGAGGGAAATGGGGTAGCTGAGATCTGAATGGTAAACATTGAAAAGACCTGAAGACTTAATGACTGCTCTCCCTGCACTCACAAGCTTTTGATTGGGGTTTTCTTTGGCTTCAGGAGAAGAAAACTCAGCCACAGCTCTGTCTCTGCCTTTCAGGTCGCATTGCAGAATCCAAGATGTGATTCCTTTTTAATAGGGGAAAATAGGAGAGAAAGCTTTCTGTGCTTTATGGAGTGTGGTAGGGAGCAGGGACAGCCTTATAGGGTAAAGAATGAGGAGAGGAGAGCTGAAGTGGCTGATGCAATTGGAGAAAGGGAGTGAAATGGAGCTTTTTCTTAACGTGCTGAATATTCTGCTTCTGGTAGTTCCCATAATGGGTGAGTTGCAGCAGGGCTGGAACCTTGGGCTGAGATTTGCTCAGGTGAATAGATCTCCCCCAAAGAGGCAGAACGGGGCAGAATGGGGCTCCTCTAACTCCGTGTGATTGTTTTGGAGCAGTTGATCCAGACTCCTGGAAAATTTTAGGTCCTGGAGGTTCAGCCCAATCCTTGCTGTGATTTCTGCAATCCCAGACTCTGCTCCTCACATTGTCCCCCGAGGGTGTCTGACCTTGGGACAGCAACCTGTCACCTCCTCTGGGTGCTTTGGCACTCAGGATTTCCCTTGGATGCTCCCTGACCTCTGGCTTGGACATTTTGATGCTTTGTTTTCCACCTGGGCTCATCCATCAGGTGCTGCAAGGAAAATGCAGCTCCAGCATAACCCATGATTTTAGCATGAAGTTTTTCTGCTTAAAACCAGTGGTAAATCGGAGTAAGCCTTGTAGGATTAGATGAAACTCCTGGACAAATCCCAGGAACAGGGATATTTTTTTATTATTTTTTAAAAATTTTGTTGGGTCCTACCAGGCATGTCACGCTCTGCTGCTTCTCCTGGTGCAGTGCAGCTCCTCGGTCAAGCTGCAGTGGAATATTTTGGATGTCATGAAAGAGGAGTTCTGTGATTATCCCCAAGATAGCAGGATTTATTCTGTGCTTGGAAGACTCCCTGCAAGTCATTACAAGATGATTTTGGAGAAATTTTGCTGCCTTTTTTTTCTTTTCCCTGCAGTTTCTGTATTTTCCTCTCCGTGTGGGTTTTTTTTTTTTATGTATCAAAGTGGCAGACTGTGTATCAGATTTTGATTTATGTGATCCATGAATGCTCTGCAAAATACCCACAGTCATAAAGCAATATCTGTTAGTTGATACACAAATGTCACATGTGTCAAAGGAATTTATCCAGTGGCACACACAGCTGAAGGAAAATATTGTGCTTTACAGGAACATATCATTAAAATGAATACTAGCAGAGTATCAAGAATTTGCCCATGTAACCAAGACAACAAAGAGAGAAAGAAAAGGAAAAAAAACCCAAGATAGAGATAGGGTAGGAAAAGTGTGAGTGAAACCAAATGACACGGTTGGCCCCAGCTATTTCACTGCCCCAGGCAAAATCCATTTTGCAGCCCTTGCTCATTCACCAAACTCCATGTGCAGTCCATCAGCAAGGCACAGAATAATGTGCTGGAGGAATATTCCCTCCAATTGTGCTGCCTTGTCCAGCCTGGCCTGCAGAATGAAGAAATAAATAGGATAAAAATGAAGAGCTGCGGAAAAGGAAAAAATTCTCCTGTTCATATCTAACACAGAAACCACTGCCCTTGGATTCAAGGTTTAACGTGGGGTTTGTGGTTTCTGAGGATGGAGAAAAGTGGTTCAACTCTTTGCTCTGCCAGGAACTTCTGGTGTCGTGTCTCCATGGCCCATTTTCTCTTCCTGCAAATGGCAGGGAATATTTTCCTTGCTTGAAGAGTGCTGCAGAAAATGAATTTACTAAGTGCTGTGAGGTGTGTGATCATCTCAAACAGCTTAACAGAGCAGGTGGGATGGAAAAGCAGCTCCTGACCACTTGTGGCATTGTTTAATGAGAAATATTTGATGTTGCTGTGCTTGGGTTAGAACCCAGTGTGTGATTTCCTCCTGAGCTGGCTGTCCCATGGTGTTCCCAATGTGTCTGCACCACTCTGAGTGTTCCCACAGTTTTATTGCAATCCAGGGATCCTGATGGGCTTCCTTGGCTGTAAACCCCTCTGCACCCAGGGGAATGCTTCAGGCAAAACCCATGGCTGAAATGCAGTTGGCAACCCTGGGAGTTTTTGGTGATTTCTTCAGGAGATGCAACAAAAAAAAAAAAAAAAAAAAAAAAAAAAAAGAAAAAAAAAATCCTCACTTGAGTTTCACAAATGTCTGGTTTGTCTCCCTCTAAACAGCACAGGAGCTATTCCTGGGGATGTTCTCCCTGAAAACCACTTTGGCTTTTTATTTTTCCTTTGCTCACTCTCTCATTCTCCAGTGGCAGGAGAAAAGCAGGGATGTACCCATGAGCTTGGTTTGGAATTTTTTTTTCCTGGTGCCACTAGTACCTGGCATCACTAAGGGAGTGTAGCAGCATTCCATATTCCTTGGATTCCTTCCCCAGGCATTTAATTTATGGGTTGTTGCTTCTGTGCAGATCATTTCCAGTCAGAGGAATACAACTCACCTGCAATTATTCTGTGTGTAGGTGCAAGTGTAATGGGAGAGTTGAGCTCACAAATGCCAGCCTGGGAGCAGCCCCAGGAAATGCATTTCTCACAAAATAAAGCTCTGGTCTATTTTGAAATGTTTATTTGATAATGGAGTAGTAGAAATTTTCATGTATTTGAAACTTCCCCATAAGAAATTGTTTGATTTCTTTTTATTCCATCCAAATATTTCACTCAAAGCCTTTTCTGTGCTGAATTCCTTGCAGAGAGAGAGAACTCTAGCTTAAAAACCAACACTCTCACTCAGTGGGCTGTATTTCATTTTTCATCAAACGCAATCAGTTTGTGGTCTTTGAAGGGGTTTTAGATGTGGAATGTCGTGTGGGGTGAAGGTTTTCATTCAGATCAGGCAGCTCTGAAATCTGGCCAGCACTTCCCACCAGGTATCAACTCTGTTTAGGAGAACATCCTTAGTATTGCCCAGCTCCATGAGTTATCCATCCTCTGAACCCTTGGGACCCCGCTTCCCTCAGATCCAGAGACAAAGCAACACAGGGAGAATTTAAAACCTCAGAGCTGGGATTTGCAGTTCTCGATTTGGCCCCTCTCACAGTGGTGGTGGGGAGGTGCTGAGTTGTGAATGGAAGTGTCCAAGGCCACGTTAGATGGGGCTTGGAGCACCCTGGTGGAGTGGAAGGTGTCCCTGCCCTTGGAATTGGTGTCCCAGTTCTAGCCAGATGATTGGAATTTTCCTCCCATGCAAGGAGATGGAGCTGAGGTGGCAATTCTGGGATTGCCAAGCAGGGAATATCAGCCTGGTGGTAACTGCAGGCACAGCCAGAGATCCCCACTGCTTCCACAGGCCAGGGTGTTTCTGAATACACACAAAAGCAGAAGCCCTGCTCAGTTTGGATACTCCCTGGAGGGAATTCTGCAGCTGACAGCTCTGTGTGAGCGCCAGCAGGGAAACTCAGCTCCCTTCTCCTTCCCTCTGCTGCCTTGAAAGACTTTGGGGTTCTTTTGAATTCTATTTTTTTTCCCCCAGCTGTTTGGCAGGTGGGCTTGACTGCTCTGAAAACACGCTGGAGAGGCTCTGGCTCCTGCTGAGATGATGTTTTCTGCAAGAGGGGCTGGTTCACCCTGGCCTCTCCTCACAGCTTCCGAGCCAGCAGGAGTCCGGGTGCTTCACTGACTCGTGATGGAGCGATGCTGACTCCTGTCAGAATTTGATGTTTGCACTGTCTGTGTCCTACCTTGATGTGCAGCTCCTCTTGGAGAGGTTGTTGCCAGCTGAGATGCCTGGGAATGAGTTAATTTTTTTTAAAGTTGTGGTTTTGGTAGCTGTGGTGGATTTGGTGTTTGGTACTCGTGTTGGGTGAAAGGAGCGGTGGGGATCAGTGTGGACACTGGGCAGTGGCACAATTTCTCCTTGTCATGTAAAAATCATTGCCTAGTGATCATAAAGTCCTAAAACATCACCTAAAAATGAATGGATTCTGTTCCCCTGGGTGAAATCAAAGATGCAGGATATGCAAACAGGGGACAGTGGATGGAGGGAAGGCGATCACCTTGCTCCATTGCCAGGCCATATCCAGATACTGCACCCACTTTTAGGCTGCACAGAGAAAAAGCTTTGTTGACAACCACAACAGTTTCAGGAAAGGGTCAAGAGTTTGGCCAGGAGCTGCAGAACCTGTCCTGAGAGGAGGGGATGAGAGAAATGAGCTTATTCAGGCTGGAGATGAGAAAATGTGGAGGGAGCAGGTAACAGCATTCCCATGGCACAGGGAGGTTATTGAGGAGCTGGAGTCTCTTCATGTTGGGAGTGAGGAGAGGGTGTGGAACAGCAGGTGAAAGTTAGCATGAAAAAATTCCAATTGGATTTTTTTTGGTCAT
Source organism: Sialia sialis (assembly GCA_009812075.1). Taxonomy (NCBI): domain Eukaryota; kingdom Metazoa; phylum Chordata; class Aves; order Passeriformes; family Turdidae; genus Sialia; species Sialia sialis. The sequence goes on from VRYO01002253.1 coordinate 1,850,451, forward strand.
GAGGACCTTGAAGAAGCAGCTCCCATTCTTGGAGACTTTCAGGGCCAGAAGGGACAGAACAAACTGGTTTGATGTCCTGCTTTGAGCAGGAGGTTGGGTTGGAGACCCTGTGAAGTCCCTTCCAGCCTGGCTCACCCTGTGATCCATCCCCTGCCCCAATCCACACCAGAGGGCCCTGCCCAGGCTCTGCTGCTGAACTGCTGCAGCCAGCACCGGTTTGAAATACCCACCAAGGGTTCCATCCCTGCAGGTGGCTGCTTTGCCTCTCCCAGCCCTCATTTCCCTCATCCCCATTGCTCTGGCACTTCCAGCTACAACTTGTCCATGTCTCACACTGCAGCTTGTTGCAGTGTCTAACTGCAGTAGGAAAACTCTATTTTTTTTTTTCCACCCTGACATGAAGGCTGCTGTTCCTGGGAAGAACTGGAGCCTGCTTTTTGGCAGAGAGCAATTAATTTTCCATGTCTCTCCTTCAAGTACTCCTCTCTGCTTTCTGACTACTCAGCAATCCCTGTGCTGGTGTGCAGGGCTTGGCTGAGCTGTGCTTTCACTGGGTGCTTTTCCTACATGTGTTGAGTGCTGCTCTTTTTTTTCTTCTTTTGGATATTCTGTTTTAGCTGTGACTCAGAGTCTTGTCAGAGAGGGAATCTTGTGATCATGCAGTGAGATTTGCAAATAACTGTCTAATCCCTCCAAGCTCCACACCAGCAGTGCTGCTCAGTGGGATTTCACTCCCAGCTCCAGGAGAAAGAGCAGCACTGCAGCCGGGAAAGGCTGTGCCTTCACCCCTTCCTCTGAATGCAGCCTGCATTTGACAGCTTTGCAGAGCTGGATTTGCCCACAGAGGGCTGAGGACGTGTGTTGTGCAGGCAGGGGGATGTTAGTGACAAATCCAGACAGGAGGAGAGAGGTGACAATGTCCTGCTGCCTGCTCCTTGCTGGAATCCATGGATCCTGCAGCCTCCTGGGGACAGCTGCTGGTTGTCACCTGCTCTGTGGTGGTGGCAGGTGATTTTCTGCATGGTGTCAGGCTGTGTGCCCATGGAAATCGTGCAGGGATGGGATACAAGGAAAGGCAAATTCCTTCCCATGTCCCTCTGGTCCATTTGCTTCTCTTTGTCCCTCAGTTTTTGGAGAAATGCTGTGGCTGGAACATCAGGTGATGAGCTTTGGTCTTCACCTGCTCCTGCTGCTCTCCAGGGTGACAGAGAGAGGCTCTTTAGCTCTCCACTGAATGCCCCATGGATGCCCAGCCAAAAAGGTTCTTGTGATGCCTCCCTCCTCTCTGTCCCCTTCCTTTTTGACTGGGATAATGGCTTTTCAGGAGCCGTGGAAGTGCCTCTTGCATCTGCCTTTGATTTGGATGCCTGTTGCCTGCTGACCCTTCTTAAGGGAAGTCAGTTTAAGTGCAGTTCTCCTAATTAGTTTTACTGTAATTTAATCTTTTGAAATAATTTTATCAAAAAGAGGAAGCCTTCTCCCCACTCCCGTATTTTATAGTCGTGTTTTCATGCGTGGTCTCTGGGTTCATTTCTCTGTTTCCCTTGTCCCTAGATAGCCCATCATTTGCATATTTGATTAAGCTCCATGTGTTATCAGCTGAAAGAGCCAGTCCCTGATAAGGGGCTGTGCATCCATCTCTTCTTTTCACTGTCCTGCACTCCATCCCCCTCACCACCCTGCTGCTCTATCTGTGCCCAAAATCCCCTCCTCAGCCTCTCCAACCTCTGCCTTTGGCCAGGTGCTGATCTCAGCCCCAGCTGCTGGCAGGAGGAATGCAGACATCACACTTTGCTGTCCTCAGGAAGGGATGGGCACTGCTGGAGATGTGAACCTTGGCAGTGAGATCCAGGTGCAGTTTCCTGCTCCATGGGATATGGGAATTTTGTCCTGAAGGGCTCCAGGCCCAGCTTTGCTGGGTGGTTGAGGGAAGGGATTGTCCTGCTTTTCTCTGTGTGCAATTTTGGATGCCACAGTGTAAGAAAGATAATTATTAAACCATTAGGTGTCCAAATGAGGGCATGGAGATGGGGAAAAGCCATTTGAGGAGTGTCTGAGGTAATTTGGTTTGTTCAACCTGGAGAGGAGGAGTCTGAGGGAGATCCCATCACAGTCTGCAGCTTCCTCCTGAGAGGCAGAGACTGATCTGTTCTCTCTGAGCCCAGGGAACATCTGGAGCTGTGTCAGGGAAGGGTTAGGGTGGAGATCAGGGAATGGGCAGAGCTCCAGGAGCATTTGGACAATGCTCTCAGGGATGCACAGGGTGGGATTTTAGGGTGTCCTCAGCAGGGAACTGGATGATCCTTGTGGATCCATTCCAGCTCAGGATATTCTGTGATTCTCTGAAGCTCTCTACAGGATCCCATTGTGCCCATGGGGAATGTTCTGCACTGAAGTTTTGTGTCCCCACTCTTTACATTGGCTCTGGCTTTGCTGAGTCTCAGCTGGGCTGTTTCCTGCAGGTATTTTCTGCCGTCTGGGCTGACACCTTCAGCTCATCCCCCAGGGAATCACTGCTGTGCAGAGACAGCAGAGTAGGGGCTGAAAACAGAATTGCCACAGATGTGTAATTTGAAAATGTATTTTGGGCAAATATGTATATGAATGCAAAAAAATCCTCTTAAGTAAACACATGCCACGGAGGTTTTGTTCTCTATTGCACCATGAAAACAATTTCCCCCAGCCCACCTCTAGGAACCCTCTAATTTGAAACCAGCTGTGGGATCCCCCTGAGGAAATACGGGGGAATGCTCATTTAACAGTAATTTTCTCCTCCTTACCGCTGACGTTTAAGCTGGGGGAGGCTTTGTTTGGTTTGTGACCCATAATTAGGCATTTGTGGCGGTGATCAGAGTCCAACTCCTGGCCTGGCAGAGTTCATAGCAAACAAAAGTAGTGCAATTAGTGTTGCTGGAGCTGGAGAAGGGATCACAGCTTGCAGGAGGGAGCCTTGGAAAAAGAGCTTTTCCCTCAAATGACAACAAAGTGTAGGAACCAGAGGTTTGATTGACGAGCCAGCTTTTAATTAGAAGGCAGAAAGGAATCCTCCCTTGGTTAGGATAAGCCCTGTGGGGCTGGGGATGGTTTGAAGATCTCTCTGCACAAACCCCATGTCCTGGTGTGCAGAGGTTGTGAACCCCTGTGAGGGAACTTGAGTGCCACCAGCTCATCCAGCAGTTGTGAATGCTGCAGGGATAAAATCCCTCTTCTTTCCAAGTTGGGCCCTTGTTCTTCTTCCATTTGGATGCAGTGACTCTCAGGCTTTGATAGATTGCTGGGTGCTGGACTTGTGCTGGATTTTGTGAGCCCCAGCCCATCTGGTGTCTGAGGGAGTGAAGATGTGTGTTGCTGTGGGACTCAGGGATCTGTTCCTGCTTGTTCTGACACTTGTCTTTTTGTTTTGACTTGGTTTTTTTTTTCCTTCTTTAACCTCCCAATCCCTGCCAGTGGCCTCTCACCTCTCCTAAATGGAACCATATGGAAGAGCTGCAGGTTCCTGGCCCTCTTTGGAATTAGAAAAGCTGTGATTACTGGGTGAGTAGTGTAGAAATATGAACTGAAGGCTAGACCAGGGCAGTTAATCAAAGATGAGATTTGCCAAGTCCCCCTGGGATGCTGTGCTCTAAAAGAATCTTCCTGGCTGTGACAGCAGCAGCTAAACCTACAGAGGACTGGAACCTGGTGGTGTCAAATCTAGGTTGATGTCAATGATTTTTTGTTCATGATTGCTCGGATTTTTTCATCCTGGCCAATGTCACTGTGGCACCAAGAATGGTCTTTCATCCTCTAAACTAAAAGAGGAATTGAATTACCAAGAGTTGGAGTGATATTTGAATTCAAGACCCTCCCAAAAATGGGTTTTCCAGCTGGGTTGGTGTGTCCATACTTGACTAGGGATGGCAGGACTGTATTTGTGGAGATGTGCCTTAATCCCATGGAACATCACCCCAAGAGCTGTTCATCCAGCAGGCACCAAGCTGGGCTCTCCCTTGGAGCAGTGCTGGAATCCAGAGGAACACTCCAAAGCCCTAAAGAGAGATGGTTTGTGAGCCCAGGGGGTGCCAAGAGAAACAAAATCTGGAGAGGGAATTTGGGAGCCAGTGCTCTGTGGGTTTCAGCTCTGGTTGCATTCAGTCGTGCTGAACGTGTTCTGCGGGTGATTCACAGGGCTGGGCCACTCTGGGTGACAAAGCAGCAGCTCCTGGGGGGTTCTGGTGGCTTTGGGGGGATTGTTTTCCCAGCTGATGTGGCAGAGAACCCCAGCACACCCCATCTGTGGCACCCTGGCAGTGCAAACCTCAGGGATGAGCTCTGGACTCATCCTTTTCTCTTTTTGTAACTTTAGTACTGAACTGAAGCTAGCAATAAATCCCAGTGATGTCAGAGGGAAAAGGTCATCCCGGAGACTGGCAGAGACCACCTCACCATATGAATTTTTCAGGACCCTTCCTGATGAAATCTAATTAAACACCACCACTGGCGCTGTGCAAATCTCCCTGTGTTTGTCATGGGGTTGATCAGGGCTGGGTTATCAGGGGGAGTTTTTGTGGGATCTGCTGGGGTGGATGTGGTTTCACACAGCACTGCCACTTTGATCTTCCCCCCTCCCCACTGCTCATAAATTTCTGTGGGTTTCTCTTTGTGTGCCAATAATTCATCTCCTTGTAGTGCAAGGGAAGATGTTGAGGATAGAGAGAGATCTGGAGTGATAAGGACACTTCTGCCCTTCAGACACCACCTGTGTTCTGGGAAAAGATGGGATCCTGGCATATAGTGATCTTGGAGTGTCTCCTACAATGAGATTACTCACTTTGTTATTTGCTTACAGAACAGAGCAACATTTTACAGGAAATAAATAAACCCACCCCAAAGGCAGCCCCGTGCCAAATCAGAACTGATTGCTTCTCCCTCCTCTCTTTTTCAGTACAACAAACAAGCTGTGGAAGTTGTATGGTCCATGAAACAACCATTTGTAGTTATTTGACCTCCTCCCCTCCCTTTCCCTCCTTCTTGATTTTTGTTTAATTAGTTCTCTTCTCACTGGTATTTCCACCGTGTGATGGAAAGTCAAAATCTTTTGATGCTTTCAAGCCCCTTCTCCCCCTATAATGATGTAAATTAATTCCCCAAATCCCACCTAATTTCTGAATTTTTAGGTAATTTTTCTGTTAATGGAGAGAGATGGGAAAAAAAAAAAAAAGAAAATGTTTCCAAATTTGTATATCTCTGTTTTCCTTGCACGTCTGTCTTAGTCTGCAATATGTGAAGAGGTGGGAGATCTTAGGAGACTGCTGCCTTTAGTCTCTTTGTTCAACTTCTTCTGCCAGGTTAGCATTTTTGTCTGCTTGGAAGCTGGAGGATTGAACTCACCTGGGAGCCCCAGTAGTGAAATAAATTATCATAATATAGCAGGAAAAGAATATATTTTAAGATGGTGAGCAGTGCAGGACTGCCCTGGTGTATTACATCTGTTCATTTAGAGATGTAAAATGTGGCTTTGGCTTTGGGGCACATGACTGGGATATTCTCGTTTCGAGGGGAGGGGGCTGTTGGGATGCAGGTAAATAGAATGCAAATACAGCCCCAAACACATCCTGACACTGATAGCAAGCTAAAGCTGAGCGCTGATTGTTAATTCATGATTTCTTAAGCCAACCTCTCAGTTTTTAGAGGAATCTTCTTCTTAGGGGACTGGCGGCGCAGCAAAGCAGAGGTGCAGGGCAGGAGATTGGAAGATCTGTTGTAATTAATATTCCAACACTCTGCCTTAACAAGTTGTCAGCACAATGGGTGGAAGTGCAGGTGCAGGGCTGTTCACCAAAGTGTTTTATGCCCTTCTCTCAAAAAGGGATTACAGTAATTTCACACCTCTATGGTGC
>VRYO01002253.1:1867167-1883672 GCA_009812075.1 Sialia sialis
CACAGTTGAGTATCGGTGTTAGACCAATACTCATATTTTGGTAAATCATGTGTGCTCCCAGAGCCGTGCTGTGTTTGTTCCCTTGCCTTTTCCTGAGAGCCATCAGGGTGTCATTTGTTATTTATAGCAGCTGGGCAGCTGGAGCATGGCTTGGGTTTCCATCACCTGCTCCCCTTCCCTGCTCTGAGGGTTTCAGGGCTGGATTTCAGCCTGGGCTGAGGTGCTGACCCTGACCCATCGCTGCCCTTGGCCACAGGGCTCTGTCCTCATCCTCTATTTCCCCTCAGGGCAGAGCCTGCAGGGGAAGAAATGCAGCAAGGACCTGAATTATATATTGCAGGGTGCTCTTAGTAAGGGCTAAAGGGAATATTCTTCAAGGTGGTTTCATACCCCCAAGCTTTTTGTGTTTGCCTTGAGCCAAACCCACTTATTCTCAATAATAATAATAATAATAATAATAATAATAATAATAATAATAATAAGGATTAGCACCATTTCTATGCAGTAGCAGGCGATGGGCACTGTGCTGCCCTCTTGAAAGTCCAGGAGAACTTTTTGGTGTCCTGCAAATCAGTGTTGAGCATTCCTGAATGGCAGGAGGAGAAAATCTCTGTTAAACGGAATCAGAATCTTCACAGGGGAGGTCCTGGGCTGCTCTGAGCTGTGGTTTTATCTCACTTCTTCTCCCTGGGGGGAGCAAACAGCCCCACCTGCCTCTTTTCCCTCCCTTATCAGCAGCATCTGGCATTATCACATTTGTTGTATCTCCTCCTTGCAGTGCTGATATGAGAGGACATCTCCCAGGGTTGACACAGGATAAAAAAGTGGGGAATTAGCAAAGCCTGGCTGCATGAGCCCCCAGGAGTGTTTCCTTTCCAGCCTGAACAGCAGCCCCATGGTGCCAGGAGGTGACACACTCCTCCTGCCTCTTCTGTGGCTCTCTGCTCCTCTGGGGGATGCAAACTCTGACCACAGGCTGGCAAGAACCAGGAGACAGTGGCCAGAGTAGCATGCAAAAATAACTTTTTTTCTTTTTTTTAATTTTTTTTTTTTGGCTGGGGAGGCTGCTGAGAGCCAAGTTTTATTTTTTGTGCCTGTGAGGAGGGGTAACAGAGGTGGAAGGGTTGCAGCCTGATTATAGGATCCCTTTCCCTGCTTTTTTTAGTCCCAATTGGAAACAGCTCCCCGCAGTGGCTCTGCTTCAAACCCTGCTGCTTGGAGCTGACTCTGCATCCCAGGGGAGATGCCCTGACTCTCCAGAAGTTCACAACCTTCCCTCCCTGCCCCTTGCAGCTCCTGGAGCTGCAGCACTCCCTGGAAAATCACTGTGAGCTCCCTCCTTCCTTTCTCAAAGGGAAATGCCCTTTGTCATGCTCCCAGCTTTTGTTTTCTGGTTTTTTTTTTTTGCCTGAGCTGTATTGGGGTGAGCCTGCCAGAACATGATGAATAAGTGAGGAGGGAAGTTGTGCTCGGGGTGTGCACAGGCAGGGAAAGCAGGCTTGGTGCTCAGAGTGCCTTGTGGAGGGTATAAAATCCCCTTTTTATACCCCCTTTACTTTTATACCCTTGTTAATCCCTGATTTCTTCATGACTCTTCACTGGTCTTGTGTTTCCCCAGACCCACAAGGTCTGCAAATTTTGGTGTCCTATCCTGATATCTGAATGCCTAACACATTTCTTGCTTCTAACAAAATATTCTCAACACACAGAGTTCGTGACAGTTTTGTGTCACCTCTGCCACCACAGCATCCCATGGCTCTGGTTTTCCCACTAAAAACCAGAAATGTTTAAAAGGGCAGAGGGGACAGGGTAGTCATTCACTGCCACCAAACACACGTGGCCCTGGGATTATTTTTATTTAATAAGTGATTTTCCCAGGAGATTTAACGTCTGCGATGTTGAGGTGAAGTTTCTTAAAACCATCTTTGCAGAATTGGCTAATGAGGAGCACCTTTGTCTTCCTGGGAACATCTCAGCTCCCCTTCTACTCAACTGCTGCTGCTTTTTCATTTCTGGAGGCCAGGAGTTCTCAGTGTGTCTCTGTGCCACACTTTCCTCTGCTCTCAGCCTCTGATGCATCAGCCAGATATTTTTTTTTCATCTCTTTTGCATTTTATCCCATTCTCCCTCTGTCTCTGAGCCCCTTGTCACCGTGATTTCAGTCATGCTGTCCCCAGAGGGTCATTGCCAGTCACCTCTCTGCAGTTATTTCTGCACAGTTGGGACTTTGTGATGAAAAACAAAACTCTCCATCTGCCTCATTCCCAGAGCTGCTGGATTTGTTCCTGATTTCTTCCTTGGCTTCATTTCAAACCACAGCAGGTCAAGGAGGGAGGTAGATCAATGTCCTCTCCAAAATGTGAGCTGCTCCATGTTAGGACTTTTCTGACCCCACATTTCTAGATCAGGATTTGTTGAAGGGTCGGGGAGCAGAGCTCTGCCCCGTTGTGGAGAGATGTGGGACTGGAAAGGGAATTTTGGGTCAAATCTCTGTCCCTGCCATGTCATCCCCTTGTGGGGCTCTGATTGCAAACCTTGCAGGCTCCATCCTCACCTTCATCCGCTGCTTCTGCTTGCCCAGCCCAAGGGTTCCTCACTGCTGGGTGCCACAGGGATGGAGCTGGTGTGTGGGACAGCTGGGGGGAGCTGGACCTAAACTGAGAGCCAGGAACTGGAACTGAACTGAGATCTAGGAACTGCACATAGCAACTGGACCTAAACTGAGATCTAGGAGCTGGAACTGAACAGAGATTTAGGAACTGGACATAGGAACTGGAACTGAATTGAGACCCAGGAACTGGACACAGAAATTTAACCTAAATTGGGACCCAGGGACTGCGTATAGGAACTGGAACTGAATTGAGATCCAGGAACTGGACATAGGAACTGGACCTAAAGTGAGACCCAGGAACTGGACACAGAAATTGAATCTAAGCTGAGATCTAGGAACTGGATATGGGAACTGGACCTAAATGGAGATCCAGGAACTGGATATAGGAGCTGGACCTAAACTGAGATCCAGAAACTGGACCCAGAAACTGGACCTGAGCTGAGATCTAGAAATTGGACCTAAACTGAGACCTAGGAAGGTGCCTCCTGCACCAGATGTTGTCCTTGCTGGAGCCCAGAGGTGACATCCTAGGGCTGGGGCACTTTTTTACTCTGTGTTGGGAGACAAGATCCCACCAAACAAGGAGAGGGTTTTCATCTGTCTGCACAAAGTTGGTGAGATCAGGATCCCCAAAGGCTGCTTTGTGCAAGGTGTCTGCAGCTGCTCCTCCCGGAACGGGGGTGCAACCACAGCCCCAAAGCCACAGGTGTCACAGAATCATTGCCCCAGAATCATTTGGGTTGGAAGAGACCTCCAAGGTCATCAGGTCCAGCGGGGACCACCTTGTCAACAAAAGCAGAGCAGAGTGCTTCCTCCATTTGTTCTACAACACCTCCAGGGGTGGAGATTCCAACACCTCCTTCCAGTGCTTGACAACCCTTTCCTTGAAGAAATTCCTCCTGATGTCCAACCTGAGCCTCCTCTGTTTGCTGTGATGGGAAGAGACTCCAGCTTTGGAGTGATGCTTAAAAATTTCCTCAGCTGTGGTTTTTTTTTTTTTGTTTTTTTTTGGTTTTTTTTTTTTTTGTAAAGTGCAGCACAAACTGTGCATCAAACGTGTCTTTTCTATAAGTGCTTCCACCAGGAATATTTGCTAGAGGTGTGTGCTCACCTCAGAGCAGCCAAATTTGCTGAAGGGATTTATTAGCAGACAATATGAAGTGTGCTCCTGCTGCTGCCTCCTCTCATTTCATGGTGCAAGACAGGGTTAGCTTTGCCTTTTTTGCTTCGTTTTGGGTTTTAAGTGCTCCTCTGATGGCTGCTTTTTGTTCTGCTCCATGTCCTGGGGGAGCTGACTCAGCACACAGCACCCAGCCTCTGCTCAGAGTAATTTGCACCGGTTTTGTTTGTTATTTTGACGACAGCCAGTTCTGCTTTGCCTTTAATTGACAAGCAGGAAATACCTCGTGGTCTTCTCAGATAGCTGAGCCCATTGCTTGGAGGGGAAGCTCGTAGGAAACTGGTGTTTGAGTGATTAGCAAACAGAACATGATTTTGTTGCAAATGTAGCTCTTGATACTGGAGGTGTCAAATACTCTGAGTAATGATCGTGTTTTAAATAGAGTTTATAACTTTCTTCTCGTGCCTACACCGCCTACTGTATCTGCACGGTGGAATTTCCACCCAGGGTGGCTGTGTGTAGATGATGTCTCTGTATAATTACACCTCCAGAGGAAGAGAGAGATCTGTCCCTGTTTATTTTTAAATATTATCTATATCTGTGTGTCTAAAGAGAGAGGGTTTTACACAGATGGAATCTCTTTCAGGTCGCATTTCAATAATAATTACAGCTTAATGACGCTGAGGCTGTTTTATTTTATCTTGTATTATTTTAGCTGCTTCTAATAACTGCTAATTTCCCAGCCACAAAGGTCACGGTGTGGAGGAGAGTAAACACGTCATAAACTGGTTGTAGTAAATAAATCCACTCCTCAGAAGCCCTGGTACTGAGCACAGGCTGGGAAAACAGCCTTGCCCCTCATCTTCTGCCTGTATTAATTGTGTAATGAAAGATCAGGCTGTGCTAATTGATTGACGTGTGGTTAAACTCTTAGTAAGTGGTGTGTAGCTACAGGGCCCTTTTTACAAGACCTGACCCAAAGTTACTCACTGGTTACACCTCCACTGATGCCTTCAGCTTGGATTTGTAAAGCTCCACCACCCACCCCCTTCCTCCTTGCTGTTGTGTTTGGATGTTAACGTGTCTGCTGAGATTTTCCTGGGTTTATTTCCTGCACTGGAGGAAAAATCAATCTGCTCCCTGTGCCATGAAATGTCATCTCTGATTGCTTTTGGAGGACAGGAGACAAGCTTTGGATAGACTCAGTACCACCAAAATCTTACCCTAAAACTTGGAACTTAAAGAGTTGATTCAGTTTTGTTTTGACCCCTGGTTGAAGAAAATTTGATGTGCCACAGAGGGCTGGGGGAGCTGCTTGGTGTAAGGAAATTATTAGAGAATCCCAAAATATTTTGGGTTGAAAGGGACATTAAAAATAATCTTGTTCCACCCCCTGCCATGACAGGGACACTTTCCACTGTCCCAGGGTGCTCCAGGCTCAATCCAGCCTGGCCTTGGGCACTTCCAGGGATCCAGAGGCAGCAACAGCTTCTCTGGGCACCTGTTCAGGAAATTTAGGAACAGTCTTTGATCCACAGTGCCAGGGATAGAGCTTGTGGAGGGTGATGATCTGCTGGCTGTGCCAAGGATTAACTGGAGAGGGAAGGTAATCCCAAGGCAACAGGTGGGATATGCTGAATCTGCAGGACAGAGAGCCCATCCCAGGGTGAGGGATTGAGGTGCCAATACCTTCACACAGAGCAGTTTGTTTTGGGTGTGTGTCTGGGCTGTGTGAAGCAGTCATGGTTTGGTTTTTTTATTTGTTAGCTGAAAGGGTAAAATGCTGGTCCTGCTGAAATTGCTGTTGGGAGTGAACAGCCCTGGGGACGTCTGCAGGGATTCTGTGGAAGTGGAATGAAGCATCTTTCCTGGTGAGAATGCTTGTGGGAGGAGAGGAATGGATCCTTCTCACCTGCTTCCATCCTGCTTTCTGCACCGCTGCTCACATCTCAGTTATCTCCACCACTGTGTTGTGTTTCCTCCCCGCCTCCCAACTCCTCTCCACCAACTGTGCTGGCTCTGGAGGAGATAAAGCACAGCCTGACACATTTCTGTCTGCTGCTCTCCCCCTGCATGGCTGGGCTTCTCACACCTCCCTGCTGGGAGGAGCAGCTCTGCTGGCTGCTCGTGCCATGCCATCCCTCTGCAAGCTGGAGTTTTGATGTGAAACAGGGAACAAACACCCTTTGTGCTGAGGCAGGAAAAGCCTTCCTCTTCCAGGGGGTTTCTGGTTGAACTGGCTGCTTGAGCACCATTTTCAGGTGCCGGTGCATTGAGGGTACAGTGATTTCACAACTATAAGGCTCACTGGACTATAAGGCGCACTTTTGTTTGCAGCGAGGATCCGTGTGCAACAAAGTAATGAATTAGTAACGGAATTGCGCGATTGCGGGGTTTACTAGCAGGTGCTCAATTTGCAAACATTTTTCACGGATTGGTGCAGCCTTCAAATGCAGCCCCAGGCACCCTCCCCGTGCTGTGGGCCCCGGCACTCCCACCCATCCCTGGTGCTGGCTGGCACGGCTCTCAATTCCGGGTTGGTAAATTTTCAAACTCTGTCCATATATAAGGTGCACCGGATTATAAGGCGCACGTCTGAGTTGCGATCAAAATTTCAGTCAAAAGGATGCGCCTTATACATGTGAAATTACTGTAAATGTTTCTGCAGGTCAGATATTGGACTCAGATGGAGAAGCTCTGAGCTTGTCCCACAACTCCGATCAAACTCTCAGTTGTGCTCGATCCCTCGTTATTCCACCCAAACCATCCCATGGCTCCTGCTTTCTGTCTCCTCACCTGCCTGGGGTGATGGGGTGGGTTTGGGGTGGGTTTGGGGTGGCTGGGATCTCTTTGGGCAACAGCAACCTCTTCTCTCACACACCTCTATTATTTCAAGCAATAATTTCACACACCTCTATTATTTCAAGCAATACTTTCACACCACCTGAAGGGATTTTTTGCATCCAGAGAACCTCCTGGACAGGTCCTGGATATGCTGGGGTCTTCCAGGCCCCCATTAGGGCCCTTCCCTCCTTCCTTTTCCAGTTTGGAGCCCCCAGGGAGAAGGAGTGACAGGCAGTGCTGGGTGAACACCCTGCTCGTGCTGCTGTTTCCCATTGATAATTCATCCCAGGATTAGCATTCACAATTAATTCAATTAAAGAGGCCTCATCACTCATTTATGAGGAAGGGAGGCTTGTAAAGGGCTGTGCACAGGGAACATCTCTTTGTGTGCTGAGGATGGAGCTGCTTCCAGCTGGGTGCTGTTCTTGCGGTGTCTCTGATTCTGTGGGGATCTGATGTGTAGTGATGGAGCAGGGAAACCTCACCTAACACTGAGCTGTGCTTTTGCAATGTTTTTTGAAGTTTCTAGGTCAAATCTAAACAATTTTAGTGGGGAAGTGCAGTGCAGGGATCCCTCCTGGGGGTGCACGGGTGTGTCTGTCTCTGGAATCCCCAGTTCAGCCCTTCTAGCTTTCATAATACCCCACATTTTATGTTTTCCTCTCCAGCTCTGTGATTAAAATGCTTTTTGGGGTTTTCTCACCTGATACATCCTGCCTCTCACAGATTTTAGCTCTCTGTCCCTGTCCTCACTTGCATCCTGCCCTGCAGACCCTCTGTCCTCTCCAGCCAAAGCTGGTGATGATCATCACAAGAGCTCTTCTCTCTCTTCCTCATCCACACTGAGTCTGTGGCTGTTCTGTCATCAGGGAGAGAATCTTTACCTTTCCAGATTCTGGCTCAAAAGCTTTTTCTTGGAATGAGCTGGGAAGGGAAGGAAATGCTCAGGTTTTGCACTCAGGAGGGTCTGGATTTTTTGGGATTTGGGAAATTTGCCTGACAGTGCAAAGATGTTTTAAAAAAGATGATTACTTCACCCCAATGCCCTTGGGAACTGGGTAAACACTCCTGGTAAGTCAGAGTCCACCAAATGTCAACAGGATTGTGTCACCTCATGGGCAAAGCCACCTGTGAAAATGATTTCTGGGTGACTTTTGCCTCAGATTGCTTTTCCTCCTTTCACTGTGGCTGGCTGAGGTTCTCCAGTCACCATCACAGCTCTGTGGCACCTCCAGGACGATGATTATGGAGCACCTTGCTGTGCCCAGCTCAGGCTGGCAGCTGCTGGCACTCCACATTTCCTAGAAGTGACTTGACAGGGAGCTGTTCCCAGACTCTGTCCTTTTCCTTCCTTCTTTCTGAGCAAAAAACCATAATTTTGACAGGCCAGTGATGCAGAAAATAACTTGCTGCTCTCCAACTGTTGCATCCTTTGACCCCAATTAGAATGTGGTGCATGTAGAAGTGTCAGCTTCTTGCTTTCTCTCCGCTCCTCGTCTCTCTGACCAAAATTCCCATTACAAAGATGACACCTGAGTGCTCCATAGGGCAGAAAGCACCGCTGACCAAAGAGACAATCATAGTGGATGTGAAGTGCAGCTCCTCTGGGGTTTTTCTGCTCTTGGTTTCAGGACAAGGAGCAGGAAAATTGTCAGGAAGGAGGATGGTGGAGTTCATTGATGGTTGGGCTGGATGATCTTACTGATCTTTTCCAACTGTGATGATTTTATGATTGAATAAAATATTCCAGGCTATGGGAATATTTCCCCTTCACCTGCCTGTTTAGGGGTGGACCTACAGAATTGGCTTGTGAATTGAAATGTAAAGTTTCAAGGCCAAAGCCCTGAAGTTGTGGCTGCCCCTGGATCCCTGGAAGTGTCCAAGGCCAGGTTGGATGGGGATCTAAGCACCCTGAGTGTCCCTGCCCATGGCAGGGGGTGGAACTGGATGATCTTTAGGATCTTTTTCAACCCAAACCATTCTGTGGTGCCTCTGCTCAGGTTATCTGCATGAGACATCCAAGGGGATGGCAGCAGGGCACAGTTCCAGCCTGTGACTCATCCAGTCTTTCCCCACTGCTGCTGTAATTCAAGTGGAAATCTCAGGAGATGGTAAAACCTTCAGGCATGTGAAAGATGCCAGGATTTAAGTGCATGTGAATGAATCCAGGGCTCATTTTTGAACTTGGGAAAACAGGGTAGGCTCTCTGTGATCTCATTGCTTCTGCCTGCTGCCATGGAGTGACAGAACAAGGAGGAATGGCCTGCAGAGAGAAGGTTTAGATTAGATATTAGGGGAAAAATTCATAATTGAAAGGGTTGTGGTGAGGCCCTGGCAGAGGTTTCCCATCCTTGGAAGTGTCCAAGGCCAGGTTGGATGTGGAACCTGGGAAAATGGAAGGGGATGGAAGGAAACTACAGTAATTTCACAACTATAAGGCACACTTTTTGCAGCGAGGATCTGCGCACAACAAAGTAACGAATTAGTAACAGAATTGCTCGATCGCGGGGTTTACTGGCAGGTGCTCAATTTGCAAACATTTTTCACGGATCAGTGCAGCCTTTAAACGCAGCCCCAGGCACCCTCCCCGTGCCGTGGGCCTCGGCACTCCCGCCCGCCCCCGTCTGTTGTGGCTCGCACTTCTGGGTTGGCAAATTTCCGAATTCCGTCCACATATAAGGTGCACTGGAGTATAAGGCACACTTCCGGGTTGCGATCAAAATTTTAGTCGAAAGGGTGCGCCTTATAATCATGAAATTACTGTATCTTAAAGTCCCTTCCAACCCAAACCATTCTGTGATCTTAATGGTTGGACTTGATGTTAAACGTCTTTTGTGACCTAAATGATTCAGTGATTCTGTGATTTTTATCGTGGTAAAGCTCAGGGCCAGCACAGGTGAGCATGCAGAGCAGAAGGGTCCATCAGAGCTCCTGCCCTCCAGGTGGGATTTCCCTCCCTGCTGGGTGCCCTGGAACTCCTGTAACCACAGAGGATGGTCCTGACTGTGACTTCCCCTCCCTGTCAGACCTTTAGCATGTTCTAGACACTCCTGCTGGGCTCCTTTGTGCTCTCTCTGACACTCCCTGTAGGCAGATACTGAGTTGAAGGTGGAATATGCTCCTGCCATGGGGTGATGGAGCTCGCTGCAAGGGTCACTGCATCCAGACTTGCCTTGATCCTGCTCCTGGCATTGAGTTTTTCACCAGGCTGCTCATCCTCCCCTTCCCTGCAGTGCAGGGCAGGGAGGGTCCCTCACAGGTCCTTGCTGGGAGGTGAGGGAAGAGTTCCAGAAACCCTCCAGTGCTGCAGCAAGGAAGATCCTGCTGGCTGGAAACTCCATGAGGAAAACCCAAGCTGTGATCAGAAAGCTGTTACAGCAGTATTTCTATTTGAAATAACTGGAGGTGTCACCCATGCCAGAAAAACCCCAAACACTTTTATTTTTGGGGCCCTGCAGCAGCTCTTTTGCCCGTTAAACAACAGCAACAACCACCACAGCTTCCAAAGCTGCTGAATGAACAGACTCCTCTCCTTGCTTTGTTCCTGCTGGGTGAGAAGCAGGTGATGCCAAGGCGTTTCAGAGTCTCAGCTCCAAGGAGGTCTTTAATCAGGAGGAATCATGTAAGGTGTGAGTGACAGGAGTAATTGTGACACTGATTGAGCTGTGGTGGCTCCACTCAGAAGACTTTTGTCTCTGCACTTGGGATGAGTGGCAGATTAAAGATCTGCTTCCTGCTTTTGTGCCATGAGAGAAGGAGAAATGATGTGGGAGGGAAGAACTGAGCCCTCAGTCTCTTCATTCAGTCTCTTCTGTATTGGGATGATGATGCTGGCATGAAGAAGAGTCAGAAATTCCCTCTATTTCTGACTATCTTCCCCAGAGATGATAACCAGAAGCAGAGGGAGAAAAGCTCTTCTGGCCACAACAAACCTCTGCCTTGGCTCTCTGGCCAGAGAGCTCAGAACGAGGTGAAAAATTGCAGCAATGTTTATTTTACAGAAGATAAGCTTTAAGCTGAATGTATTATGGTGTTATGGCTGACAGCAATCAGGGATTTTTTTTTTTCCCCATAAAATAAGAAAATAGCTGCCCAATCTCCAGCTTCATTTTAACCTGAAAAATGTTGGTGGCTTGACAATGGCTTGAAAAAGGATTTCTGGATGAAAACCTAATGAATGGCTCAAAAGTTGATTAAGAAGGAGGGGAGATGCTAAGTCAAAGTTTTCTAGCTAGAAATAGTGATTTATTATCCAGCTATCTTTGCAAATGACAAAATAACTAATTAGATACAATTCATCATCAGAACTTTAGGCTGCCACGGGTGTAAGATGGAAGGTTTTTTGTAGAATTCACGGTCTCATATTCTGATTTAAATGGAGCATGGTGTGTATTGAGAGTTAGTCAAACGCACTGAGGTGCGGGGAAAGGCTTAATAAGATTCTACAATTCTGACCCCCTATAGCTTGTTTTTTTCTGATGAAGGATTGGAAAAGGGAGTTTTGCAAAGATGTTTTATATGGTAGTAGTCTTTTCCCATAAAACATCAGCCGTAATAATTATTTTTATCCAGATCCTGAGGCACAGAGAGATCAAATGACTTTCTCAAGGTCAGACAGTGAGTCAGAGGAAGAACCAGAGAGTGAAGGCGAGTTTTGTTTCAGAGACTGTGGGACATTCTCAAGTAGCCCTCCCTCAGATCTCCAGGGCTGGATGCGCTCCATCTTTCTGGGTCTGATGTCCCAGCATCTCCTGTGCCAGTCAGGAGGATTTCAACCCTGGAAATGGATAATCCCAACCATTTCTGGGTTTGGGATCAGCATGACCTTCATGAAGCTGTTGATGATGAGCATGTTGTCCTTGGTGGGTGAGCTCCCCAGGGATTATTGTGGTGATGAACTGTGGCTTCTTCAGTGGCCTCTCAGGACTTAAAGAGAACTTTTAAAAAAGGGGAGAGTGATTTTTTTTTTCCCCATGGGCAGATGGTGATAGAACAGCAGGGAATGGTCTCATACTGGTAGAGGGCAGCTTTGGATTAGGTGTTAGGATGAAATTCTTTATTCAGAGGGTGGTGAGGCCCTGGAACAGGTTTCTCAAAGAAGTTGTGGATATCCCATCCCTGGAACTATTCAAGGCTGGGTTGGGTGGGGCTTGGAGAAATGTGGACTTGTGGGAGGTGTTCCTGTCCATGGCAGGGGCTGGAACTGGATGATTTTTAAGGCTCCTTCCGACCCAAACCATTCTGTGATTGCTGTTTGGCTGTCACTCAGCATTCAAGGTGGAAATTGTGGGAAGGGATGAGGCAACGGCTCTCCAGGGATAACAGACCTGTCCTTAATTTCAAATCCCCACTGGATGACACTCAGAGTCTTCCCTGGGATCCCCTGGAGATCAAAAGCCTCTAAGTGCTGTGACATTCCTGCTGCAAGGACACTTGTAGTGGTGGATCTTGCGTTTCTGCTGCTGGCCAGTGCAGGGGAGGGATTTGCATTGTGGCCTTTTTGCAAATCTGTCTGCTCAGCCAAGTTCAGCAGCAGCAGCTCCCAGGGGACACATGAACTGTAGTGGTTGCTCGCTCTCTCAGTGAAGTCAAATAAGTCAACCGCATTCCTCTCTGGACATTGTTTGTGTCTCCAGATATCTCCTCATGAATTATTAGCTATGGACAAGACTTATTGCCAAGATACTGGGCTTAGTTTAGTCTCCTGGTCACCGCAGGTTTCTTTCCAAATATATTTTGTTCTGAGTGCTCCTCCCGACATTTCCCCCCCATCTCTCCCTTGCATTTTGCTGGTTCTTGCTGTCAGGAAGTTATCCCTCATGCTCAGGCTACTTCTTATCAGTCTGTCACTTTTTCAACTCGTTGGGCTAATAGTTCTCCCAGCACAAGAGTTGTCTCTCCGTGTCCTTTTGCCCTGGTGTCCCCAAGGGAGCCTTTTCTTGCACTACAAGAGGGTCAGACTTGATGACTTTTTCTGCTCTCATAGTCTCAAAGATTCTGATCTGACCTGCAATGAACTCTGGCAGAATGAGCAAAAGAGTCGATTTTATAAAACAGGATCGTGGAATCATTCAGGTTGCAAAAAACCTTTAAGATCATCAAGTCCAATCCTTCCCTCAGTGCTGCCAAGGCCACCACTAGACACTGTCCCAAAGTGCCACCTCCACAGGAGCTTTTAAATCCCTCCAGGGATGGGGACTCCACTCCTGGCCTGCTCAGTCTGTTCTCAGGCTTGACAACTCTTTCCATGATTTTTTTTTTCCTAATACCCAACCTCAACCTTCCCTGGTGCAACTTGAGTTCATTTCCTCCAGTAAGCAATGAGGATATCAGAGTTCATAAATCCCAGGGGTTTAGACATTCTCATAAACATGAGAATTGTATCCATAAAGACATGAAATGATCTTTTCTGTCCTGGATGTACATAATTTTTGGGCACATGGGGAAAGCCTGAGTTATTCCAGCACTGAAACAGTTTCTCAGATTTGCAGCAGAGTTTTCTAAGCATGTGAAGACACAGGGAAGAGAAGGCAGGAATAAAAACAACACCAGAAAGATGATTTTTTTATGCTCATCCGAGGAACCAGGAAAAGGCTGAAGGCCCTTTCTGCTTACAGATCCAGTTCAGGGCTGAGACACCACTGAAATCTTCCATACACCCCATCCATTTAGGGCTGATGAAGGCAGCAGTTCCATCTTGGCTCCAGATGTGCGCAGATGTTGAGTGCAGCCGTGCTGTGTGCCATCATTTGGCATCAGCAGCACTCTGTGCATCCCCAGCCTCCTCTCCAGAGGACACCTCAGCAGCTGGACTGCAGGGGAGAGCAGCACTGCTCAGTGCTGATTAAGCACTAATGTAATTAATTGCCTCTTACCATCCCTACATTACCAACAACGTCAGCGTGTCAGGAACTATTTACAATATAACTTACACAAATGTCATTTTGCTACACTGAGCACTTCATATTTCGCAATTCTCTGCCACAGTAATAAAATCAGTCAGCCAGTCGGAAGGGAAACACACCCAGGAGATATCATTATTAATGGCACTGGGCCAGGCTTTCCACGAGCTGTGTGGGAGGCAGAGGAGCAGAGAGCAGCTCATTCCTGCATTGAGATGCCCTCAGGTCTCTGCACGGGGTCACTTTGAATCCAGCTCAATGAGGGCTCAGTTACCCAGTCAGCAAAATTTGGAAGGGTTTGTCAATGATCTCCTCGTAGTTAACATCAGCCCAGTGTGTTACCCACTGCACAATATGGTTTTAAAGGTCTCAAACACGGTAATTTCACAACTATAAGACGCACCGGACTATAAGGCGCACTTTTATTTGCAGTGAGGATCCATGTGCAACAAAGTAACGAATTAGTAACGGAATGGCACGATCGCGGGGTTTACTGGCAGGTCCTCAATTTGCAAACATTTTTCACGGATTGGTGCAGCCTTTAAACGCAGCCTCAGGTGCCCTCCCCATGCCGCGGGCCCCAGCACTCCCGCCCACCTTTGGCGCCGGCTGCCGTGGCTCTCACGACGTGGCTCGGCTCACACTTCCGGGTTGGAATATTTCCAAACTTTGTCCACATAGAAGGCGCACCAGATTAAAGGCACACTTCTGGGTTTAAATCAGAATTTCAGTCAAAAGGGTGTGCCTTATAATCGTGAAATTACTGTAATTTCCACTTGTTGTGAATTGAGTGTTTCCTGCAGTAAAAGATCTTTTCCCTGTGCTTCCTGAGTAACATCCTGAACCTTGACCATCCAAAGGCCCCTTTGCCTCATGAGCTGGGGATTCTGCATGGTATGAATTCAGGTGGCTTTGGTGCCCTGGTGCTTTGTTTTAAAGTCATTAATTAGTAGATGGATTGGATCTTGGCATCCCTAATTGGTCATTTACAGGAAGAGCTGATCTCTGACATTGCAGTCCAGGTTCATTGTGGCCTTGCAGCTCTTAGAGGGCTTAGAAAAAAAGGGACAAGGTGACTTTATCCACAGGCAGAGAGTGAGGAGGAACGGCTTTAAACTAAGAGGAGAGGTTGAGATCAATTGTTAGGAGGAAATTCTTCCCTGTGAGGGTGGGGAGGTCCTGGCACAGGCTGCCCAGAGAAGTTGTGGCTGCCCCTGGATCCCTGGAAGAGCCCAAGGCCAGGTTGGATGGAACTTGGAGCACCTGGGATAGTGGAAGGTGTCCCTGCCATGGAAATGGGGTTGGAACTGAGTGATGTTTAATGTCCCTTCCAACCCAAACCATTCTGGGATTCTATGGTTCATGGGGTGTGAAGACAATTAATGAAGGTTCCCAAATTAAGGCAGAATGTGCTGAGATATCCTAAAAGTCTTCCATGAAGTTCCAGCTCCCAGTGACAGCAGTGCAAAAATTCCTTCTGATTTCCCTGGGAGCTGCACAGATCCTGAAAAGATGTTTTGTATCCTGTTGTCTTCTCTGTTGAGAAGGAAGACTTTTCACAGTGCCACATTTACAAGGGTTGTTCTTTTGGCAGAAAGGCCCAGCTTTGTAAAACTGGGATCAAATAATTTCTTGCGGCTGTCCCTCTATTTTCCTCTGTCAGATCCTAAACCTCTCTATGTCTGCTGCATCAAGATCCAGGAATATTTGTGAAGGTGTGTGAGACCCATCATTATGGGCAAATGTGACAACATTTGAAGGTATTTTGCTGTGGTTTCAGATCTAACAGCAGCCATGGCAAATTCACATTAGTCTGTTAAAAAGAAAAAAAAAAACACATAAGAAAAAGAAAAAAATCCCAGCACTTGATGGATTAAATAGTGCATTGACTGCCTAGAGCATTGGAGGTCTGGGTGGGATAAAAATGCACATGCCCATCTGGCACACAGCAAATACTGAAATTAGAGGAATTATATGAAATGTAGAATTTGCCCCCTCTATCCCCACTTTCCACTGTCACATTCTGATTCCAAGGCAAAGCAGTCATAAATCACGTACAGAACAGGGAAATGTAGAGTCCAACACAGGTGCCTGGGCTCCTGCAAGCTCTTGAGTTCTTGCAGAAGAGCTGATGAGCAGAAGTGGCTGCAGAGAGAAATCTCAAAGGGTTCAAATCAAGCAGAAGTGTCAGTCAAGTAGCCCGACAATGCCTGGAAATCAGCGCTGAATTCTCCAGGAAGAGGGTGAGGGGAAAATGATGCCATTTGTTTGCAATTCTAATACAATGAATCAACAGATCACTTGCAAAGTGCTCCCGATGCAAATGTGAATAATGGGTGTGCACAACCTGAGGCTGGGAGGAGACAGGGGATCTGCATCCAGGCTTGGCTGCTGAAATTTCAAAGTGGTTTGGTCAAGCTAAGATGGACCTGACATATCCATAAAGTCAAGTGCTGGGAGAGCACAGAAGTGAAAGATCTCAGTTTTTGCTGCTGAAAAGGAGGTTTTGGTAAAGAAGGAATTGTTCTGGAGTGGTTAAATGTTTGGTTAAAACAGCAAATATGGACACGAGATATAAAGTCTGAATGGAGTAAAAATCACCTGGAAACTGAGGTGATTCTCCGACAGTTATTATTCCTGTTTTCCTTTCCTGCTGAGAAATCCAGCTTTTAGCAATGTTAGATTTTTATTGTTGTTACTGGATTTTGGTGGCTTCTTTCTGGGGGTGGAGAGAGCCATTTCCATGGAAATTGGATAGAGATCAATTGTTCATTGTATTTTCTGCTGTAAGAAGGATGGACTTTTGCAGGGAATGAGTCATGTCTGGATGAAAATCTACAAGTTTTAATTATTTTCAAATTATTATTTTTTTCAGTTATAACAAGGAAAAGTCAGAATAAATCAATTAGGCTGCCACAGGAAAATAAGTGATATGGGATGAACTGCTGTGGATCTGAATAAAACTTCTGAGCCAGGTGACCTCAAGGATTACCTGGGATTTGTGCTGGTTTTGGGAATTGTTCTATGG
>VRYO01002253.1:1905731-1919144 GCA_009812075.1 Sialia sialis
AAGAGACACCACCCAAAACCCTCCATCTTGTCCCACACCTGTTACTGTGTTATAAAAACCTCAAATTTAAAACCCTTCACATGTGAAATCACACACTTCTATTTAACGACACATCTGTGATTTTAACTCCACCGCTCAAATTTGGAAGCTTCTCCAAGGCCTCAGTGTTCTGCTGGGGTTCAGTGCCAGAAAGCACAGAAAGCTCAAAACTCCCACATTTGTGGGATCCAGCACTCTCCAGCCCAGCTCTGTGATTCTTTCTGAGTGTTGGTGAAATAAAATGGGCCAGGAGATGAGCGCTCCTTTGTAAGGCCTTCATTGAAAAATCAGCTTGGATGGGGAGCTCACAAGGTCTGTCACATGCATCACTGCTCCCAATGACAAGCCACAGGAGGAAAAGTGCAGCTCTGTCTTTTTAGGCAGAGCTTGGCCTTCTGTCCCCACAATAATTCCATAAAGTTCAATCCTACCTCATAGTCCAGGGCGCCATGTTGGTAGGATACTGTGGTGATGGAATCAAGGCAGCTTAGGATGATGAATTCTTATTCTGAGCTGTTTTCCCAACCTGAGAACACTATTTTCAGTTCCAGATGCTATTTGGGCTCATTGTTTTAAATAGTTTTTATCTCCAAATACTTTCCCAGTGTCCTTTGCACCCAGTCATTTGCATATGAATCGATGATGTCACTCTCCTCACAGGCGTCATTTCAGGGGAGCAGCGGAGGCATCACCCAATGGAAGGGAAAGGGCAGATATGTGAGACAATTGGGGACTGAAACAGATTGGGGTCAATAATTTAACATTAACAATTACCATTGATCACAACAGGGTGAGGCTTGAAATTTAACATCAGCAATTAACATTGAAACTGAAAAAACTTAGGAACTTGTTCCCAACTGGTGGGGTGAGGGGAGGACACGGCCAGGGTGCTCTGTGCTCCCCACGTGTGTGTCCTGCAGGGATCCCCTCGGTTTCTCCATCTGTGCTCCTGCAGACTCTGACAACTGTCCCTGCTCTCTGCAGAGGAGGTGGACAGAGCCAAACAGCTCCTCGCCCTTTGGCTGTGAACTCTGATGCTTTTTAGCTCCTCTCTTGGTGTGTTTTCCCGTTATTAGTGCTCCTTGCCTCTTCTCGGGGGTGTTTTCCTCCCTCCTCCCTTCTCCCCCATGTAAAGTGGTTCCAGAGGGACAAAATGTTGGCGTGAGAAGACTGAGGTCTGTTTTTACTTTTTGAGGTGACATCTTCTCTGTCACTTGCCATTCCCTTCAAGAGCTCTGATGTTGTGCAACCCATGGGGTTGGGGTGGCAGCTCCTGCTCGGGGGCTGTCGCTCTCCCCATCTGCTCCCTCCACAAATCCTGCCCTGCCACACCAGGGAAAGAGCCTCTGTCCTGATTTTGGGGAGATTCTGGCCTGTTCCACCTCTCACATGAGGACAAAGTACCTCACTGTGACACAAATCAAAGCATGTAGGGTTTTTTTAGGGATTGATGAACGACAGGGTTTTTTCATGTTCATCTCCTCCAGTTCTGACATCAGCAGCAGGGAGGCTCCACATTTGCTCCTTTAGTGCTGGAGTCTCAACTGGAGTAACTGGTGTCCCCCCCAAGTGACTCCTCATGGGGTAGTTTGGGTGTTCAATGTGAAATGTGGAGAAATTAAGTCCTCCCCCGTGGCTGATTTCCTTTTCCTGCCTCTCATGTGCAGCTTTCTCATCTCACAGTCTGTTGTTATGGAAATAATACAATTACAGTCACAGTGAACAAGGAGGAAACACAGTCTGTCAGGGGGAAGAAAAGCAGACCAGCTTTTCGAAGGTTTGCTGAAATATTTGGTGAGAGGAAGAGGAGGGAGAGACACAAGTGCCATGGGGCAGACCTGCATTGGTTTCCAGTTCTTATCCCCCTTTCCCCCCAGCATTCACATAATTATTTTTTACTCTTCTGTAGCTAATGGCCAAACCTTGGTGAATGTGAGTTAATACTTCTTAGTCAAGCCAGCAGAAGTGGACAAAGCAGTGTTCTCAAAACAATGCAGGTCCCCAGCCTGCAGCTGTGGGCTCTGATGCTTTTCAACTTTGGCTCTTGATCTATTTCTTCTCTTTGTTAGTGCTCCCTTAATATTAAGGGGGCTGCTGGCACCTCCTGTCATCATCCTTCCTTTCCACTTTCATCCTTTCATTTCCATCCTTCCCTTCCACTTACATTCTTCCCTTCCATCCTTCTCTTCCATTTCCATCCTTCTCTTCTACTTCCATCCTTCCCTTGCACTTCCATCCGTCCCTTCCACTCCCATGCTTCTCTTCCATTTCCATCCTTCCTTAACATTTCCATCCTTCCCTTGCACTTCCATCCTTCCCTTCGATTTCCATTTTTCCATTTCCATCCTTCCCTTCCATTTCTATCCTTCTCTTCCATTTCCATCCTTCCCTTCCATTTCCATCCTTCCTTTCCATTTCCATCCTTACTTTTTGTTTCCATCCTTCTCTTCCATTTCCATCCTTCCCTTGCACTTCCACCCTCCCCTTCCACACCTGTGCTTCCATCAGCTGTTCTCACAGGTACCTGCTCCTAAGCTGCCTCCTGCCACAGAATTTCCAGCTGTCCACTCTTGCAAACGTCTGGAATTTCTTCTTTCAGACCATGGTGCTGAGAGTGGTGTGTGGTGAGGTGATGCCTGAGATCCTGTGGTGGAAGATTGATTGAGGATCCCTGTGGAGCCCAAATGTTGCTGACCTTTCCAGACATTGGTGCATTTGCTAAGACAGTGTGAAAAAGGATGTGAGACCATGAGGGATGAGGCAGAGAGGAGTTGGAGGCTCTGTTTGAGTGCTGATTATCAAGCCTGTAGGATATAAGTAAAAATATTTTTATTTCTTGTGCCTTTGTTCAAAAAGTCTGTAAACAGGGAAGGTGAAACATTAATTTTAGCAGTCCTAGGGACTCTGGAAGCATCTGACTTGGGGTGATCACTGATTTCTCTGAAGATGAAAATGTTCTTTTCTTTAAACTATTTGCTGTCAAGCAAGGGCTTGAATGGCTTTGATTGCTCAGGCCTGGGGCAGTGACCCGTTCCTGAGGCCAGTTTGCAAATGACTCCGTGCTGTTCCATCCGACAACATTCATTCCTCTCTCCTCCTTCCACCCCAAAAAAATGCTTCAGGGAGAGAAAGACAAGGAGAAACAGAGTGGAAGCTCTAGAAGGGTTGTCTCAGTTCCCAGCAGTCACATTGCTCTCGTCAAAGCCAGCCAAGTGGAACTGGTGACACTCACCAGAAGGGCTGCTCTAAATTAAACAAAGCTGCAGAAACTTTGTAAACAAGAGCTGATGGCTCCAGGCCACAGCAGGGAGAGGTGACAAGTGTGGTTTGTCCCGTGGAGGAAAGCATTGTGGAGCAGAGCCCTCTGACATGGCTCTGCTAGGTCTGCATCTTCCATGGGTCCCCCAGTTTGCTGGAAAAGCAGATTCCATCCCTGGAGGTGTTCAGAACTGAGCTGGAGCTGGGCTTTGAGCAGTCTGGTTGAGTGAGAGGTGTTCCTGCCTATGGAATTTGGGTTGGAAGGAGATGACCATTAAGATGACCATTAAGATGACCATGGAGGCTCCTTCCAACACAAACCATTCTGGGTTTCTACTCTGGGCCAGTGTGAGGAGCTGGGACTTCTATGTGAGTTGAACAAGAAGATGTGCAGGTACAAAACAGAGTTGATGAGGTTTTGTTCAGGGAATTAATTACAGTAATTTCACGATTATAAGCCGCACCTTTTTCATTGAAGAATCCAGCCTACCCCAGTAGTGCAGCTTATATTCAGGTGCGGCTTATCTATGGACAAATCCCAGCGAAATGCCAACCCGGAAGTGAGAGCCGGCCAAGGAGGGCACCTGGGGCTGCCTTTAAAGGCTTCACTGGTCTATGAAAACTGTTTGCAACTTGAGCACCTGACACCAAACCCCGCGCTGGTGTGATTCTGTTAGTAATTTGTTACTTTGTTACACATGGATCATTGCTTTAAAAAAAAAAAAAAAAAAAGTGTGGCTTATATTCAGGTGCGGCTTATATATGGGCAAATCCCGTGGTCTACCCAGCTACCAGGAGGTGCGGCTTTTAATCAGGTGTGGCTTATAATTGTGAAATTACTGTACTCTTGGTTTTGAGTGTCCCACCCTTTGTTTTTGTGAGGACATTTACCCTATTCTGGGTTACAGGACAGGGATGGGCTGGGATAGATGCTCATCCCGTTTACAACTTTTTTATCCTGCCTGACCAAACCCAGGTGTTGTCTGACTCCCTAAAAATCCCTCTAGAGGGTAGGAAGAGGTTGGATTTACCACTCAGGTTATGCTGCTCTGTGGTTACCTGGCTCTGTGGAAATGCCCTGCATTATGTTGATTTTTGATGATTTCTTCTGGCTTATGATGGTATTTGATGATTTCTTCTTAGGTTCTCATACAATTGTTGGAGATACTTGGAGGTTTTTCCCAACCTGAACCATTCTGTGACGCTGTGACCTGGTGATTTGGTTTGCAGGCACTGAGGGCAGGGAAGGATGAGTTGGAGTGTCCCAGCAAATTGCAATCTCATTTTCCTTGTTCTGCTTCCCCTCTTTCCAGCTAGAAAAGAATCTCTCTGTTGTGCAAGGTTTATCATGCGTTGGCTGTGTCATCCTGGAGAAAACCACTGCCTCTTATGACTTGGAGGATCTTTCAAGATAAAAGAGTCCTGTAAGAAAATGCTTTTACTGTTGAGCATTTCATTATAATTACAATTTATTTTAAATCAGGTCTTACACCAAGAATTTAATCTACATTTGATTATCCAGAGGATTTAAACCTCTTCAGCTCCCGTTTTAACTTGCATAAATAAAACTCCTATCTCTCTTAACTCATATTTTCCAGCAAACCCTCCTGGTAGGGAGAAGTTTCATTACTGTGCCCCATTTCCAGAGCTATTGGCATGAGGATATTGTGTAGAGTATAACAGACAAACACAGAGGTAACTTTTTCCTTAAAGAAAAATCTCCATGGCTTCTTTTGTCTGTTTGTTGTTTTTTTAGTTTAGGTTTTTTTTTCCTTTTTTGGTTTTTAATTTTTTGTTTGTTTGGGTTTTTTGTTGTTGATTTTTTTGGTTTGATTTTTTTTGTTTGTTTGTTTGTTTGTTTGTTTTTTTGTTGGGGAAAACACTTTATCTTGCTGATGGACTGCATTACTCAGGGTGCCACCTTTCATTCCAACAGATTGCTTAAAGGAGGATCCTAAATATTCCTCTCTTGAGGGGCTCTTGCCAAGCTCAGCGCAGCCCTAAGCATGCAGTGAAAAAGTGGGATGGGAAATGAGAGTCAGGAAGGACCTGAGCCAGTTGCTGGTCTCCTTATTAACAATTAAAGTTTGAGGCAGCAGAAGAGGGATGTGGTTGTCTCTGTCTGAGACAGAAAATTGCTTCTCATTTCTGCTGGATCCTGCCAGTCCTTGCCAAGGGCAGGGCTACTGTGGCTTACCTGGAATGGTTTTCAGCTGTAAATGCCTGGGATAATGCTGATTCCAGAATGTGGAGGTGAGGAGTGAAGATATTTGGAATGTTCTGCTCAGGTCACAGCTTTGAGTTCGATTGTTCCACCAATAACCCTCCTGCCACAAAGGTTTGCGTTCCATTTACTGGAAAACCACCTGGTATCACTAAATAAATCCTTTTTGCTGTCCATCATCGACAGGTACTATAAAATATTGAATGCAACCATTAGATAATTATATGTCTAATTTATTATTTAGCTGTGTCCATTTCCACTGTATAAAAGCAGCCTAAAGACAGGTTGGTGAGTACAGTAACAATAAATTTATGATCTTCTAAATGTCTGATGTGGGTTTAGCCATAGTGATTCCAGACTGATGGAATGAGTGTGTTAAATCTTCAAGAAGAGGTGAAAAAAATCTTCTGCATCTCCAGACAGAACGCAAAACAAACGGGCCCCCAGTTTCCTATAGAAATCTCTTCATAGGATCTGAAAAGAAACAGCAAAATCCCGGTTAAATACTAGTTAGACACAATTATTGTTCTTCCTTTAATCTAATTAAGCCTTCAATTTAGTGAGAAAAGCAATTAGCATCTGAAAAGCTGAGAGGGGTGGTAGAAACAGTGGAGGAGGCAGGTCCCACACAGTGGGAGAGAGGGAAAAATGCTCTCAGTACCAGTGCAGAAGGGAGATGCCATCACTGCATAGAGCCATGAAACCAATTGTCTTTAATCTCAGTGAAAACAGGAATTCTCAAAATCCTCAAATTGAATTTGAAAATATTTTGTGAATTTACAACAAACACCAGGAATGAAAAAGTTAAAAAAAAAATGGAGAAGAGGTTTTTGTTTTGTTTTTTTTTTTCTGTTCGTGATCATTTTTAGCTCATTTTTGTGGTAGAGTCGTGGTTTTGTGCTAACTCTGTAGTTTCCATGAGGAATATTCAGTTCTTTGGATGAAATGTGCTGTATTTTGGAATGATCCTGCATGGAATGATCCAGGGGTTTGCATGGATATCTCGTAGAGCAGTCACAGCAGAGCTTGAGTTGCTTCCCAGAGAAACAAGAGGATGGAAAGTGCCAAGGTCTGGTTTCATTTGTGATTTGTTGGAGTGTGGAAAGTTTGGTGGAAGAAGTGATTGCACTGGAGAGGCTTCTGGGCTGCTTGGGGCACAGATTGGGGGGATGCTGCCACCAAGGCAAGGTCCTCACTCAACACAGCTTTTCCTTATTTAATTTCTCTGCAGAAAACCCAGCATGTTTGACAATGTTTGGTAGAGATGCTGGGAGAATTTTTTTAGTGTGGTGGTTGTAGGAAAATACAATTGGTGACTCAGAAAATGGTGAAAGGAGTAAGCAGTTAAGACTAGGAAAGAAAAAAGATTGGAGGGAGGGACTTTATTCCCAATAATAATTGGGACAATATTGGGATAAATATTGGGATGATAATATTCCCAACCACACTTGGAAATATTATTCCAAGGGTCTTAATTCCAGGACATGAATGCAGTGATTCCAATGGTATTTTGAGAAAATATTGCTGCATAGGGATGCTTTTGAGAGATGTGACCCAAATCCATATTATGTGGGATGTGGAGTTATCCCATGATCCATGGGGTGGCACTGAGGGATGTGCTGGCCAAGCAGTGAAGAACTTCCGTAAAAACTGCCAAAATGTGAGCCCAGCTCAGCATTAAGAGGATCTCAGCCTGGAAAGTGCTTTCCACACACAAATGTGCTTCAGAAAGTGTCACAGAAGTAATTGAAAAACATCAATAACCATTGATAAAAACACAGGGCTGGACACGCCTGGAGGAACCTCTGTCCTCAGGAAGCGAAGAGTGAGAATCCATAAAGGATTGAAATGAATTGTTATTCTCCTGCTACTTCAATGAGATTCACGGGGAAAGTTGCTGATTTTTGCATGAAAAGATGACCTTGTCCTGCAACCAGATAAATCTCTGAAGGCTTTCCACCATTGGAATTGCTTTATTGGAGCTGTGCAAGGAATTTATTTGGTCCTCAGTCAGGCAGTTTTGCTGGAAGCAGTGAGCTTAGCTGAAGTTAGGGATCCCAAAGCATTAATTTTCCTCTAACTTTTAAGCTAAAGTATTTGGGCTGGGTAAGCATTTGGACAGGAGCCTTAAAACCCCAAAGTGGCAGAAGTTGGAGCAGTGGAACAATGGGGTGCATGGTGATTTCTGGAATGTGCTGATGTTTTGGCAGGATGTTCAGCTCGAGTTTTTGAATTTTTAGTCCCGACTTCCTTGTGGTTGTTTTAAATGGACAGTGCCCCACAGCCAAACCAGCAGAGTGGGGTTATGGACCTCAGCATCCTTGCCAAGTCCAGCTTAGGCCTTCAAAACAACTGGAGTGGGATTAACTGTTCTTTGGGCATTTTCAGAGTTCTTGGATTTATGGACTGTTTTCTTATTGGCGCTGTAATGCACAATGTTTTCCTCATAGCATCTATGGATTACTTTACTTTTTTTCTCACCTTTTTATGTGGCTGAAGAATGTGCCTGTGGACCAGAGAATAAAAAACACTGAGTCTGATCTTTTCTGACCATTTCCACCTCCCATTCCAGCAATTGGTCAGCTGGGAGAGAGAGGATTCCTTTAGGAATTCTGTGCCTGTGATGGGAACTGTGTTTGCACTCAGACCTCCTGTGGGCTGGCCCGTGGAACAGTCGAGTGTTGTTTTCAAGTGGTGTTTCCTCAGATAATTTCTTTTTTTAATGCTTCTGCTTAGTCCACGCTGGAATCCCCACATTTTTTCCTTTTCTCTCAGATGTGTTTGATCAGAGGCTTTCATGTAACTGCTGGGAAAGGCCTCCCTCACCAAAATGCCTCTGTTCTTGAAAGCTTTTTTTGAAGGATTTAACACAGAAGACCCCTCCACTGAGCCATAGACCTGGTGGTCCTAGGAGAGACCCTGATTCTGCAGAGATTTCTGCTCTTGCTTTCACCTGGCAGTGCCACCTCGGTGCCCTGAAAGCCCAAGATAAAGCCCTGACCCCATTTAGGACGAGGTCTATACTCCAAGCTTTGTTCTTTGCCCCAGCAGAGTCCCCTGTGCAACTTTGGGAGGAGGCTGTAAAAGCATCTGCTGAAGCAGCAGCTCTTTAAAGAGATCTCTGGAATGTTGTAAATAGCTCCTTCCCTGGCTGTTAGCAGAGATCTCAGCCCCAGTGTTCTGGGGATTTGGAGGGTTTTCCTCTGGCCTTTACAAACCTCAGAGCACCCCGCAGGGCTGAGTTCAAGGGTGGCTGAAGTCCCCTGTGCTCTGCAAGCAACCTGCACTCCCTGCCCTTTGCTGAGGAGAGCTTTCAAGGGTGGCATTTCCACATCCAGCAGAAAATCCCAACCTGTGTGAGCAAGGGAGAGAGGAAGGCCAGGTCTCTGTTCATCCCACTTAAAGGAAATCTGGGTGTGGATGAGGATGCAGCTGCAAATTCCCCACTGAGCTGAGTTTGGGTTCTGGGTCTTGACCCTGCAATGTCTCAGGGCTCAGGAAATGAGAGCTGGGAGTGGAATGGGAACTGGATGCCCAGCTCCATTTGGGATGAACAGGCAGCCCAGATGTGTAAATCCTCAGAGATGATGATGTGGGTAATGCCAAAGACAACCTGTCCATCCCTGACCTCTCTGCTGTGAGCCAGGCTCAGTGAGGTTTAATGAGATGAGGCTTTGCCCTGAGCCTGATGCCCGAGACAAACCCAGTTTTATTTCCAGTCTGCCAAAGCTGCTGCAGCTCTGCCTCAGCTCCCTGATGGCAGATTCCTGCTGGTGCCATACGGAGGCGTCTGGCAGAATTAAACAACAAACTTTTCATTTTAACCAACTTCTGGCCTGAGGAGTTCTGTACCTACACTGAGGTCCTAGAGGATGTTAAAAATAGCTAAATATAGTAGCTCTGTGCAGAGGGGCTCATCCTCAGCTGTGCCATAGAATTACAGAATATCCTGGGTTGGAAGCGAGCCATGAGGTTCATTGAATCCAACTCCTGCACAAACACCCCAAAATCACACCCTGCCCCTGGGAGCATTGTCCAAACTCTCCTGGAGCTCTGGCAGTCTCGAGGCTGTGCCCATTCCCTGGGGATCCTGTTCAGTGCCCCACCACCCTCTGAGGGAAGAATCTTTTCCTGATATCCAACCTAAACCTCCCCCAACGCAGCTTCGTGCCATTCCCTCAGGTTCTGTCATCTCAGTGACACTTGGATGTACACCAGGGTTTGTCTCTGCCAAGACCCAGAGGATGTTTCTCTGTTGAGCACCCTCATTGCTGCTTCACAACCTGCTTTTTATCCTCAGAAGTTCCAGTTGGTCCATTTCTTTTCCTCTCTTTTTTTTTTTTTCTTTCTTTTTTTTCTCTGCCTTCTACACAGAAGTGTGTAGAAGCAATTCTAGAGAGCAAGAGGAATAAGGGGACTAAAGCTGGTGGCTTGGGACTTGATAAATATTTTCCCTCTGGAAGATTAAGTGTTCGCAGAAGGTGTGTGATTGATTCCGCTGGTCACTTAATTGAAGCAAAATGAAAAGCGAATTTCCAATAAGTAAAACCATTATTCATCCAAGATCTCAAACCTGCACCCAGGCAGCCCTCAGCAAAGCTCAGGCTCTGTGTGAGTTATCTGTGGAAGGCTTGGGAGGATCTCTCTTTTTCATTCCTGTGCACTGGGTGCTGCTGGGGCATCACAACATAAAAATGCTGCTGGGGATTTTCATTCAGCTTTGGTGGGTGCTGTGAACACTCAGACATTGCAGTGCCAGGAGATCCAATAAATATCCCAGGAGATGGATGGCTGGAGGGGAAAGTGGAGTTGGAGTCCACTCACTCTGCTCCTTGACATCTTGGGGGAAGTTCTGCTTGGTCAGAGTTTCAGTGCTGGGATTTGGCTGCTGGGTTTCCAGCACAGTAAAAGGAGAGGAATAAAAAAGACAAGCGTGGCACTTAATTGCAGCTCCTCCTGGGACCAAATCTGTCAACCTTTAAACAGTGACATGACAGCAAACAACACAATACTCCATGCAGATGCAGCTGGGATGGGTAAAACGTGCAGGCAGAAGCTGGATTGGTTTTTGTTTCCATTTGCATTGAGCCTGGAGTCCAGGAAGGCTGCAGGCAGCACATCCTTGCCAGGCACCGAGTGCCAAATCTACCTGGCCAGGACCCAGGACTGCTCTTCCTGAATTGTGTCATGAGACAGGAGCTGCTGATGAGACAGGGTGACAAGGGCTTGCCAGGAATATGGCAGGAGGTTTTGCAGCCAGGTAAAATGTCACTAAAGGATTCCACAGCCCTGGAAGTGCTCAAGCCCAGGTTGGATGGGGCTTTGAGCAACCTAGGATAGTGGGAGGTGTCTGGAACTGGATGATCTTGAAAGTTTCTCCTGGCTCAAATCCTTCTCTTTAATTCTATGATATGGTTTTATGATTAGTGTTAATAGAGGGGTCTCCTCTCTGGGGGGAAATTCTGGGCAGCAAAGGATGGGCTGCTCTCATTGAGCAGCTGCAGTTCCATGTCAAAGCCCAGCATAATCCCTTCAGAAATCCTGCTGCAGTGCATGTGGGCAGGGTGGTGACTTGTTAGGAAAATGATAGGAGTTTGGGGACTAAAGTTTAATATATAGCTGCTATAAAAATATAATAATCATTGCCTCCACACATGCAAGCCAACCCCCACACATGGTTTGGATCAGTGCTGGGGGTGGGTGTAGTGACCATGCTGGAGAAGCAGAGCACCTTCAGCGCTAACACCACATTTCCAGAGCTAAAATGTGATCCCAGCAGCCTTAAAAAATGGGATATTCATCTTTATTCAGAGCCAAACACGAGTAGGGAATGTAATTCCAAGTCCTGATGGGTGCAGCAGGGAAATCTTTGAGCTGAGTGGGGATCCCACAGTTGAAAACCCAACCTGCAGCAGGGTGTTACTGATGATATTTCTTATTCTGGCAAATGGATTGTACAGAGATTTCAAAGCAAATGCAGAGCTCACAGAATTAAGGGTTGCCTTCAATGTGAGACTGAATTTCTGGGGCTGGATTTGGTTGTGCTTCCTCTGGCAACCATCCCTGCTCCTCTTTCCCTGCAGCATTCCAGTTCAGACTGCCAGCACATCCAAGCTGAGGTGAGCTGAGGTGCCCAGACCTGCACCTTGTGGAGCCCTTCTATCCAGAGCCAGAGGAGCTCAGGAAGCCAAGGGGACACAGCTCAGGGACCAGCTGTGACCATGGGCTGTGTGGCACCAGCATTACACAGCTCTGCCACTTCACTCTTTGGTCATGAGCTCATCAGCTCCCCTCTAATATTAATGTAAAACCCCACAATGGCAGGAGAGGTTTTTTTGGGGGTGTATGGAGTGTGTTTCATTAAAATAAGCAGGTCCTGCTCAATTCTAATTCCACAAATTCATCCCAGTGGTATCTGAGACAGGTGGGCTGCTGGAATGCTTTGCCATCCATGACACTGGGGACTGGTTTTGGGGAGCAGCACAGGTTTCTCACAGTGCTCCAGGGAGATGCTCTTTGTGAGGGATGGATCATGAACCTCATGTGAGTGCATGTGCAGGTGTAATCAGAGGGCACAGCCTGCACCATGTGTGATGTCAACACGTGTTTTGTTGCATCTATGTATTTGTGTGTTGGCTCACAGGTAGTTTTTTTTTAAATTCATTTGGCTTGGAGGTGTGTTGTGGCCATCAGTGTCTTTGTCAGCAACTGCCTGTTGGAGAGGATGAAACAGGAAAACCTTATAAATATGATTGCCCGGCAAAAGATTTTGAGAATATGGAAACTAAAAGTGAGATTGAAATGAAAGCCATCTTTGAGATACCAAACCTTAGTTACTAAATAACTAGAAGACAATAGTATGGACAGCTAAAAGTAATCTCCTCTTGAGGGAACAATTCCCTCTGCTTGCAGACAGTCAGAGAAGACCCTGCTGGCTTGGCAGAAGGGTCCAAAGAGGAGTTTTTAGGGTTTGAAGTGTAACACAGTATGGTAATGTAATGATTCTTATAGGCTGTATGTAAATGCTGTAGGAATTTGTATCTTGTATTAGATTGGTTGGTGAAAATTAGAATATTCAACACAGATGAAGATTTATTGTATTGTAATGGGAACCTCGCTCTCTGAGCTCTTTCTCTCACCCCTTGCTCTATTACTCTTTGTTTTCTTACTGCCCTGCTCTGAGCTGTGGCTGACAGCTCCAATCAGGGCCCTTTCACCCACGCCCTTTGCAATAAACCACAAGTTCCAAAACCTAGTTTTAAAAATCTCTCCATCTGTCCCGACCGTCCTGCCCACCATCACTCCTAGACCCGCCCTTTTCATCCTTGGGTGGAAAGGAGCTCAAAGCCCTCAGCCCAAACCGCTCCAGCCCCCTGTTTCTCGGAGCCTGTCCACTCCCTGGCTGTCTCCACACAGCCCCCAGGCTGCTGAGGAAAGAGGCAGGTGAGTGATGGCAAAGTTAGTTGTATTTTCCAGTGCCTTTCCCTTGGCGCCAGCGCCATCGACCTCGGCTGAACCCGCGGCACTCACAAAAATGAGAAACATTTCTCATCGCTAGCCTGGGCCCCAGGCTCTGTCATTTTTTTTTCAAGAGGAATGCTTAAACACCTACCAGGCTCCATGTGCTGAGAGAGGCAGGAGAGGAGGTCCAGTGACACCCAGCTGAGCTCCTGGCGACTTTGGGGTGAAGCAGGAAAAGGAGCTGCTGCCCTCAGCAAGGCCAAACCAACTTGTCCTCACCTCTGAAATTTGGTCCAGTAACCTGCTGGATTTTTCTGCCTTGTCCCAGTCAGCTCTTGGTTGAAGAGAAAGAAAGTAAAATTACAGTAATTTCATGATTATAAGCCACACCTTTTTCATTGAAGAATCCAGCCTACCCCAGTAGTGTGGCT
>VRYO01002253.1:1920382-1938163 GCA_009812075.1 Sialia sialis
TTTTCCATTAGATCAGGTTGCTCCAAACCTGGCCTTGAAAAATGTTTGTGCAGCCTCTGGGTGCTGTGTTGGAGCAGGTTGGTTTTTTGGGGAGGGTAAAAATCACATAAACCCAAACTTTGCCTCTCTTTTTCCACCCCTGTGGCGGCTCAGCCTCTCAGAGTGGCAGCAATCTCTGAGCTCCACTTGGGTCCCTGGAGTCCCATCTCAGCAGGAGAAGGGATGGTAATGGAAGTCAGTGCCACGTTATTTCTTCACTTATTTTGTCCAGCTGGAATGTTCCTGCTGAGGGTAATGGAGTTTCCCCTCTTTCCCCCACTCCTGGAGAGTGTTTCAGAGTCTAATAGATGCTATTCTGAGTATATTTCTGTGGATACCACTCCAGTTTCTTCCAGACATCCCTCATGATAATCAGTCAATATCCTCTTTAGAGCCATTTCATCCTCCTGCTTTCCACCTTTGCTGTTTATCCGAGCTGAGCTCCATAGCTGAGCCTTCCTGAACTCCACACTCTCTTTTCCCAGCCTGCAGAAAGCTGGATTAGCTTTTCAGTAGCCTGGGTCATCTTGTGAGAGGGGAAAAAGAAGGTGTGTTAGAGGGCAACCAATTTATTTGTTTAATATTCTGAGAGCAGCAGCCTCTTGTTTCCTCCGTGGCGTGCGCCTGTGTATAATAAATCTTTTGGGAAGCAGGGGTGGATGGATTGGGAAGCTTTTTTAAAACCAGCCCGTGGTGTGTGGAGTCATTTAGTTTGCTGAACGCCCAGGCTGCAGCAGAGTGCACAGAAAATTGCTCTGGCAGGATCAAGAGGTCTGAGATGTTTGGCAGCACGAGCTGGGCAGGGCTGGAAGTTTCCTGCACAGTTTCCCAGCTCCTCGGTGCTGCAGGTGGGAAGGAGCCTCCAAGGACGTCGCAGCTCATCATACCCAGTTTGATGTCGGTGTTTGCTGCAGTTTGGGATCACACCCAGGTCTCCTGAGCCTCAAACAGGGAGACCTGGGCACCCAGAGCATCCTTCATCTGCATCTAACAGGCTGAGCATGGCCTCTCCCTGCGATTGGCATGACAGCACACGATCCACAGGAGATGCCTTTTCCCAAAAAGCCAGGAGGGGTTTTGTTGGGGAGGATAAAACAGGAAAATATGATTGTAAATATGATTGCCTGGCAAAAGATTTTGAGAATATGGAAACCATAAGCGAGATTCAAAGATGGCTTTCATTTCAGATAGGAAACCTTACTTACTAAATAACTAGAAAACAATAGAATGGCCCGCTGAAAGTGATCCCCTCTTGACTGAACAATTCCCTCTGCTTGCAGACAGTCCCAGGGTCAGAGCAGACCCTACTGGCTTGGCAGAAGGGTCCAAAGAGGAGTTTTTAGGGTTTAAAGTGTAACACAGTATGGTAATGTAATGATTCTTACAGGCTTTTTGTAAATGCTGTAGGATTTGTATCTTGTATTAAATTAGTTAGTAAAAATTAGAATATTCAACACAGAAGATTTATTGTATTGTAACGGGAACCTCGCTCTCTGAGCTCTTTCTCTTACCCCTTGCTCTATTGACCCTGACTTTCTCACTGCCCTGCTCTGAGCTGTGCTGGCAGCTCCAGGCAGGGCCCTTCCACCCACACCCTTTACAATAAACCACATGTTCCAAATCCTAACTTTAAAAATCTCTCCATCTGTCCCAGCCATCCTGCCCACCGTCGCTCCTGCAGGGTTTGTTTTTAGCCCAGCTGTTTCTGCTGCGTGTAAAACTCACCACAAACTCCTCATCTCAATGCCCAAAAGGATGCAGCCACACGCCCCTCCAGTGGCACTAATGACATAATGTAAAACCAAATTAATCCACCTGCTAAACCCCAACATGTCACCAGATAATTATCAGCAACACACAATCTCCTACAAGGAAGATCTTATTCTATTAGAGACAAATTTGCCTTCACTTGAGCTGCAAGAATGACAATGTGCTCTTTAGATGAGGTTTCCAGTCCTGGAGTTAAAGCATACAGAGATTTCTGATAAGCAGCTTTTTTCCTTTTTTCTTTATTTTTTTTTCTTGCCTATAAAACTCTGAGGCTTATTCTGAAATAAGGCGATTATAATTATTTTCAATAATGGTTGTTTTTGCAAACTTGCATCTGGGGTTTAGATACTGTTTAATCTTGCACAGTTCAGAGTTCTTGAAGGTCAGATCTTTCTCTCAGCATAGCAATGAGTGTGTGGAGTGAGCCTGCAATTCCTCTGCAGGAGTTAATTTGGAAATCTCACCTGAGCTGAGTAATTAAGGGAGCCATGATACACTCCCAGGGATTACAAATCCAAGGCGTGGCAGGAAGGATGGGATCACCTAATGAAGGAGCACTGGGGCAATCCCTGCCTTGCTGGGTGATGTGGGATGCAGCCTCCCTCTCCAATTCCTCACTTTTTGGCAGGGAGGATCATTTTGCTGTCCCTCTCTCCTGAGCACCCCGAGAGCCTTCAGCTGATGGGTTCAGATTTTGCTGGATTTTTTTTGGAGTGATGGTACCACCACAGTGCACTCCAGGCAACTGGTGCTATTTTGTGGAGTTTTCCATGTGGATGAACTGAAGTTCAGTCTCATTAAGAGCCTTTAAAAGAAACAAAATGTTACTGTCCCTTTTTACTAGATTTTTTTAGCATTGTTGTGTGAGATCCAGTAGCAGAATAAAGTTTCTCACCCCCCTCCTCCAACCTTGATGGGGCTCTGAGCATCCTGGACCAGGGGAATATGTCCCTGCCCTGGCAGAGGTTGGAATGAGATGATCTTTGAGGTCCTTTCCTACCCAAACCATTCTGGATCACACTGAGAGCTGACTCAGGACCCTCATGTTCTCTTTTCTCCTTGAGTGACAAGGCTGCCCAACCTCAGCTGAAATTCCACTTTCTCCTGGTTTTACTGCAAAGCGTGGATCAGCTGGACAGCTGTGGGATGCTTTAATGGTTCTGATTTTCTTGGAACATCAGCATGAAGCCCTGCCAGGGGCAGGATGGAGGCTGGAGGGAGCTTTGACCAACCCTGGCCCTCAGCATCTCCCTCTTCCAGCAGAGTTTCCAGTGCTCAGTCAGTGGATGAAGGAAGGAAATCATCTCTCTTTCCACCAGGAGGAAAGATTTTCAGTTCACAGGAGTTGATGAGCAGAGACAAATCAGAGCTGTCACCCGGAATCTCAGTGTGAGCACAACCCTGCTACAGGACAGCAGACACTCCACATATGGGGCTGGCAGGAGAACCTGTTCTGAGGGAATGGCAGGAGCAGTGAGCCTTTATAAGCTGAGCTTTGCACTGAGGTATTTGTTTAATAAATGTGTGGCCAGATGTTGGGAAGGCAGAAATTCCCTTTGCACGTGCAGCAGGAGCAGATGAAGTCTGCACAGCCCTTGAATTATGGGGAGAGTTTATGAGCATTTCTCCAGAGACTCAGAAAAACGGGGTTTGAATCATTTTATTCTTTTTAAAGTATGAAACTGTTGAGTGTGGGGACCTCTGTTCTGCCCCAGCCCATGGAGAGGGTAGCAATGCACAGAGAGCAGCAGGATTTCTGCTTCCAAGGATTGGGATGGGGTGTTGGTGTTTCCTTAACCTTGAATACCTGCTCACAAACACCCAGAGCCCTGCAGCTGGAGAGAGCTGAGCTCTTCCCACCCATCAAACATCTCTCTTTATCATGTTCCCAATGTGATAATTAATAAAAGATTTGTGTTAATCGTAAAAGTATTGGAGTTTCTACAAACCAAAATACAAAGGTCTGAAGTGAAGCATAGACCCTTGATGGATGAAAAATATGATCAAATCATTTTGTTTTAAATCCCCCTGTCATGAATATTATGTTTCTAAATAATTTGTATCTACTGCAAGTTTGTAAAGTCAGACTTTCCAATAGTCTGATTGATTTTTTGCAAAATCAGACTTCCTGCCTTTATTTTATCAATGCTGCCTATCTACAAGACCAGAACTTCCTGATTTCTGGTATTTCTGGATTTTCCTCTTGATTTTTTTATCTGCCAAGACCAAGTAGTTTTCTATGAGACTAACTCCTAGAGATGTTCACACAGATGTCTATTCCAACTACTGCTGCTTACCTAGAAAAATTATGACATCAAGAAAACAAAAATTATTAATTACCAACGAGAGACCACACTACGAGAAAAAGCTACCAACTGAAATTCGATGAAGCACAGAGTAGGCAGTGACCCCTCATGCCGACCCAGAGCTGCTTTGCTCTGTCTATATAAAATAAAGCAAACTAAATTTTTGCTACAAATTGAAACTTTTGTTTCTCATTTATAACACCAAAATCCCAGTGCAACCACGGCAGAGTTTGGGGATGCCAAGGCAGGGATCAAGTTTTGCTGCCTGGAAGGTCCAGAGGAGGCCACGAGGATGCTCAGAGTGCTGGAGCTCTGCTGGGAGCCAGGCTGGGGGTGCTCACCTGGAAAAAAGAGCTCAGAGCCCCTCAGAGCCTAAAGGGGGCTGGAAAAAAACTGGGAACAGACTTTTTATCAGGGCTTTTTGCAATAGGACATGCGGGGATGGTTTGAAAGTGAAGAAGGTTGGATTTAGATAAGTTATGTAAGAATGTTTTTTACAGCGAGGATGGTGAGGTCCTGGCACAGAGTGCCCAGAGAAGCTGTGGCTGCCCCATTCCTGGAAGTGTCCCTGGCCAGGCTTGGAGCACCCTGGGACAGTGGGAGGTGTCCCTGGTTATGGCAGGGGGATGGATTAGGTGACTTTTAAATGTCCCTTCCAGCCCAAATCATTCTGTGATCCTGTGACGGGTGGAAGGTTCCTGGATAATGATTGTGCTCATCCCATCTTCTCCACCTTCTAGCATTTCCCATTTCCTCAAAACACCAGCAGCCACCCACCAAAACCCTACAACCCCCCTGGAATCCCTGTCTCTTGTCACTCTGCTCCTGCAGGGCTCTGTGTCCGTGACAAATGCATTGCTGAGGATAACCTTGCATTTAGAGCTTGGCTGTGATTGGAATCTTTCCCTGCTCTCCTGCAGAAAGAAAAGGGTCCCTATGGCTGTGAGAAATGTCACCCAGATGGTGTGACACAGAAAGGGGGGTGCAGGCAGGGTGGGCAGGGTGTTTCCTCCCCCAGGCAGGCAGAGCAGGAGCTCCAGACTGATTTGGGAAGGCGCAGGGGATCAGGCTCTATGGGCAATCCCTTTTCTGAGCACAGCTCACCTCTGTGCTCTCCTCCTGCCTCTCCTTTCTCCTCAGTGACTGATTCCCACCTTCTCCTCTCCCCCATGCCTGCTGATCCCTTCTGCAGTGGCCAGTCTGTCCTGCAGCTCTGTGGGCTTGCAGGTGACCTGTGCTGGGGGACAAATCCTGCTGGGACACTTCAAACACTCCATTATCCAGAGCAAAGTAATTTCACCCCTATGAGGTGCACCCGACTATAAGGCACACTTTTTTTTTTGCAGCAAGGATCCGCGCGCAACAAAGTAACGAATTAGTAATGGAATCGCGGGATTGTGGGGTTTACTGGCAGGTGCTCAATTTGCAAAGATTTTTCACGGATTGGCGCAGCCCCAGGTGCTCTCCCCATGCTGTGGGCCCCGGCACTCCCGCCCGGCGCCGGCTGCCGCGGCTGCCCTCACTGCAGTGGCTGCTGTGGGCTCGCACTTCCAGGTTGGCAAATTTCCGAACTTTGTCCATATATAAGGCGCACCGGCCAAT
Source organism: Sialia sialis (assembly GCA_009812075.1). Lineage (NCBI taxonomy): Eukaryota > Metazoa > Chordata > Aves > Passeriformes > Turdidae > Sialia > Sialia sialis. Next base: position 1,926,100 of record VRYO01002253.1, read on the forward strand.
AAGGCGCACGTCTGGTTTTGATCAAAATTCCGGTCAAAAGGACGCGCCTCATACTCGTGAAATTACTGTAATGATGATCAGGAACCAACAGCTCCCTAAAGGCACTGGGGATGCGGTCCCTGAAGCATTGTGAGGAGCAGTGTAATGTTGTGAGCATTTTGGAGGAGGGCATTTGTTTTTTGTAAAACAAGGCCACACATAACAGGGATTTTTGAGTAGCGCGTGGAGTGACAGGACGAAGGAGAATGGTTTTAAACTGAGGGTGGGGTTAGATGGGATATGGGGAAGAAATTCCTGGCTGTGGCTGCTCCTGGATCCCTGGGAGTGTCCAAGGCCAGGCTGGACAGGGTTTAGAGCAACCTGGGATAATGGGAAGTGTCTCTGCCCATGGCATGGGGTTGGAATTTGATGATCTTTATGTCCCTCCCCACCCCTAAACCATTGAATGATTCTATAAAACTTTCTGTGAGGGTTTATTGATTTTGCTGGGGGGGCTTTTATGCTCAAGAACAGTTACTTTGTCTTCCCTCAGGAGGAAAAATTATGTACTTTGCCTTTTTTAATGAACTTTTGCCTTGCCAGGAGTGTGTTTTTCTGCCATGTTCATTTAAGGAAACCCAAAGCAAAGCCTCCCCACTGACAATAAAGAAGCCTCCCAGTCTCACTCACAGAAAAATCCAAATATAACATTTTATCCACTTGAGCAAACACAAACAGAAGCCCAGACTTGTGGAATTTTCTGTGAATCAGCAACTGGGGTCCCACATAACTCTGGTTTCCCAGCTGCAGGGCACAGAAATTTGGGGTTTTGCACCCAAACCTTGCTGTGACTCAGGTGGGAGCTGGGATTTCAGATCAAGTCTCTTTAACAGGAGGATCCTGAGCTGCCAGGCAGCAGCAAATCCAGTCCTGCTGGAACCAATTTTCTTTGAAACCTCAACCCTTGTCAGTGATATTTTCTCCTTGTGGATTTTCCAGCTTCTCTGCTCCTTTCAGGCTGCAAAAAAGGAGCAGAGGCCAGGCTTGAAGGCTTTGCAGGGCAGGGTGTGTGTGTCCAAAACTCACTGCCCATCTTTTGGTGCCTGATCCCAAATGTCCCCTCATGTTGACAGAAGCCTTCCCCTGCCTTCAGCATGTTTCTGCTCGTGGCTTCAATCAGGCCTCTGCTAATTATTCTCCTTGATTAATTGCTTGGTAATTTTGCTGTGTGTTATGTATTTGTCAGTCCAATGATGCAGCAGCTGCCGTGTCCTCCTGCTCTGTGTGTTTCCCCTGGCCTTGCTCTCCCAGGAAAAGCAGAGGCTAAACAGGGACAATCAGCTAAATGGAAGTGACACTGCTGGCCCCAGACCCTGTGGTCACCTCTGCAATTAAACCTTAACGAAGGCCGGTCCTGGCTGGGCAGGAGATCAAGGCAGGTGCAGCTGATGGAGTTATCTTGGCAGGTTCCTAAGAGCACTGAGCTCCAAATCTGAGCTTGCTGATGGCTTGTTGAGATCTCCCACACTGCTCAGGGCTGAAGAGATGTCCTCATGTAAAGCCTGGCTTGGATTTTCAGGCTGTGCCAGGGACAGAAATTCCACCATGTGGCCCATGGCTGTCTCCAGAGTTTAATTCCCAGCTTGTGTTCTGACAAGGTTTGGGGTATTTGGGCTGGAGTTCATCCCAAATCAGCAGTTTAATTCAGCCCTGGTAGGAGTGTGGACATGAGCTGGTTTAGGAAACAAGAGGAATATCAGCTCTGATCTGATTTATTGCCTTCTACAGATGTAGCCACCCAGTCCTCCAGAAAACAGGGAAAAAGGGGTCTAGACCTGCTCCTCTCCCTGCCAGCAACTGCTCCTCAAAACCTGCTGGGATCAGCTATAAAGCCACAATTTCGGCCATTTTTGGTGCAGTTTCTTCATCATCTTGATGTCCCTCTCATTAGTGAATGAAGTGCCCTCTCCCCACATCCTTTCTTGAGGTTTAAGTCACACTTGGCCAGAGGCCTGAGCATGATCACTGCAAATAAAGCTTGCTCTACTGAGCCTCCCAATAAAGCATCTGTAGTTATTTAAAAGGGCAATTAAAGAACCCTCAGAAGCCTTATGAACCCTGGGAACTCATTGAATTATCCAGAAAAGAGTAAATGCTGTTTTCCATGGAAAAATTATCCAAAGACTTAAGACCGTTTTGGGTTTTTTGTTTGTTTGCTTGCTTGTTTTGCTGTCAAAAATCAGATAGATGGGGGAAATTGAGCTTTTTGCAAGTGCTGCATTCAAAATCCCCATTCCCTGTCCTAATAATGCTAGATGGGAAATTTTCAATTAGCCCTGATCATTATCAACGTTTTGCAAATTAGGGAGACTCAGGCACATGAGCGTAATCATTTGTTTATGGGCGTTGTGCATGTCAGAAAGCAGATTAGGGCTGTCCCCTGGGTGAGCCTGATAGCCTGGCCAGTTCCACTGGGGCCTCTGGAGCTGCTGAACCCCACGCAGACTTGCTCAGAATGAGAAGAGGCTGTTTGTTCAGGATTAATTTCAATTATTTTTTGTGTCTTTAAAGAGGAAATCCTGACACAGATCTGGGAATCCAAGCTGTCCTTGATTGTAGATATTCCTCTAGCTCTGGTCTGCTCTCAAGTTCAGGTGTCATGTGGAATGGATGACTTTGGTTTTCCAACCAGACCTTCCTGCTGTGGTCTAAGACCTTAATTTTTTTGGATCTCCAAAATTAAACTTTGAAATTAAAAGAATCTTCCAAAGCAGAGGAGGAAAAAAAATTCCTCAAACTCTGTGTGTCCTTTATGGTTCATAGGATTGTGGCATGGTTTGGGTTGGAAAGGACCTCAAAGGCCATCTCATTCCAAGCCCCTGCTGTGCTCAGACACACCTTCCACCAGATTTTTAACTGCAGCTTTGATTCAAACCATAAAATTTGGCAGGTGATCAGTCCATAAATACCCTAATTGCTGATAGAGTTTTAAATTAAATGTGTAATGAGATCCTTTTCGTCCTTTTTGTCCTTTTAATTTATTTTTTTTTTTCACTAGACTTACAGCAGGAATTTTTAATTTTTATTTTTATTTTTACTTTTTTCAGTGAATCCAATGGGAAAGGGGAAAAATAAAGTACAACAAATGGGCTGCAGTTCCAGAGCTCGATTCAGCCCTGCTCTTGCTTTATTAATTGTGAGAGCACTGCTGCCCCTCATAGGTGTGGAGCTGGCTGCTCCCCTGGGGGAGCTCATCTGTGTTTGTGTTTGTGAGCAAAGACACGGCAGGGTTGTTTGGACAGATCCTGGGATGCACTAATTAGAAGTTAAAGATCCCCATTCTGGCACGAGACGGGAATGCATTAGAGCAGGGAGCACTTTCTAATGCTCTGACTCCTCGGCAGCACACGCCGCATTAAAGCCCGTGGTGTTTCTTTGATCCACGCCACCAAAATAATTCCAGGGACGAACACAAATGAGGGATAATAACTAATTTAACTGGACTTACTGGAGAGCGACACTGCAGAAGATTAGGAGATCCAGAGCAGACTGTAATTGCTGGTAGATTGGGGTCTGATGCCTGTTTATCTATTCTATTAATCTCTCTCTGCATCTGGCCGTCCACTCCATCAGTTGCCCATTAGCCATCATTTAGCTCCTGTTCCTGTCTTTCCTGCCTTCAGTGTCTCACCCTTTCTGTCTGCTTGTTAGAACAGCTGTAAGGAAATTGCATTCTGCACAGAAGGTAAATGGCAGCTCTGGATGGGCCAGATTTGGGTTTTGAATGTTCTGATGTGACTTTGCAGAAGTTAAGAACCTCTTCAGCATTCAGAGTAGCACCGTGGCAGCAAAGTTCCTCCCCCACCGTTCAGGACCTGTCAAATCATCTCTGTGGGATGCTGGTGCATGAGTGAGGTTCCAGGTTTTGAGATCATGATTGGGATTGTGTTCATTTCTGGGGAAGCACTTTCCCCATTGTAGCTGTTTCTTTCATTTTTTTTTTATTCTCTTCTTGTGATCCTGACTTGGTGTTCAAAAGCCATTTTTAAGGAAGTGCTGAGGGGTGAAGAGCCAGGACAGGGCCAGGTTGAACACTGTGGAATTGCCAGCATTTGCTATCTGATCATCCATCCATCCATCCATCCATCCTCTTCCTATTCCTGCCTCTCCATGTGCTCCTCCCTTCCTCTGCCTGTCTTCCCTCTGCTCTTCTCCTCAGCCCTGGACTGTTCATTTAGACTCCATTTACCTATTCACTGTTGATTTTGCACGTTAAAATCCCTGCCCATCTTTGCTTAGCTAATGGGGATATTCTCTGGATCTCATTTTGTAATAGGTTGTTAATTAGACTTTTCTAATGGGATCCCTTTGGAATCACACGTTGCATCCACAAGAGACCTTAATGCTTATATATATATATTTTTTTTTTTTTTCTTGTGGTAACCAAGGGAATTTGACATATTTTCACTCTGGTCTTGAAGCCTGGCCACCAAGCTCCCAAAAAACAAGAGTGGGGTGGTGAATCCCCCTCTCTGTCATCAAAAACTCCCTCAATTCCTTCTAGAGAGAGCGCACACTACACAGGAAGAACAATGAGATGGAATTAAGCAGATATATTGATGTGTCAGTGTAAAATGAAGAAAACAAAGGCCTTGGAGACCTCTGGGAATCTTGGGCTTGAGTATTCTTAAAGCTTCCATGGATTTTTGCCTGTGTGTTAAAAATATTGTTAACCCCTGAGGAAATTTAGTGCCCAGAATCAATGAACATAACACACAGGTGCCTAATAATGGAAAATGGGATTGATGGGTTGGGCTGGTAAAATCAGCCCAGCAGTTAATTCTGCTGCCACAACAAGCCTGTCAATAAAGCTCCCTGCTGATTCCTGCAAGGATTTAGGGATACAGCAAGGCGTCTGGGAGGACGACAGTTGGGTTTGCCTCAGCAGTGTTGGAAAAAAGGTGGGAATTCAGCTCCAGCAGGGAGTGCGTGTTCTCTAGAATAGGTCTGGGCACTGAATCAGGGACAGCACATGGCAGCACCTCCCACTCCCAAATGCTGGGAAGCTATTCCCCAAAAACCTCAGAGCTCCAACCTCTCATCTTCCTCCTAGCTATTCTTGGCTGATTTGGGGCACACTGACAGACTTTCTGGTTTTTTTTTTCCAGGTTGGTAGACAGAAAGTTTTCACTGCATTTCAGTTCCCTCTGGATCTGACCTTGCACTGATTTTGGAGTGTGAGCAAATCAATCCAGAATTTCTTGGTTTGTCAGGAATGACAGATTCTGAGAAGGAATAAAAAGTGCTTTTCTTTGCCTGACCCTTGTATGGTGGCACTGACACCACGTCTGAAAGGACGAGAGATTTGTTCAGTGGGAGGCAGCATTTGGGAGACTGTCCTGCAGGAAAACATCCCAATGATGGGACCTCGGGAACGTGAAAACATCCAAAATGATGAGACCTTGTGTTTTAGTTTGGAGGACAGGTGTCTGCTAAGAAAAGCAGGAGCCTCTCTTTGAAATGGAGAATGTAAACCCTCTTTCGTAAATTATTATAATTTTGAAATTAAGGGGCTCTCAGGCAAAGATATGGGAATAGGAATAACAGTTCTTTACTGGGGAAGTTAAAATAGAAATACAGAACTACAAAGAACAAACCCCAAACCCTGACAAAGCTAGAATACAACCTGACACTCCGTCAGTCAGGGTTTTGGTAGCAATCCCATTAAATGGTGGCTGCAATCTTTTTGTAGTGATAGATGTGGCTCAGTTGAAGCAGTGCTCCTGTAGACGGTGCAGTTTTTCTCTGGAGATCCAGTGGTGATGTGGAGAAATCCAGTTTCTCTCTGGAGTCCAGTGGAGAAAGGGCTATGTTAGTTAGTTAGTTAGTTAGTCCCAAAACCTCTGGTTTTGTCTTGGTAAGAAACGTTGGGCTCTTCCCCCTGGCTGGAGCAACTTCCAATGGGATGAAGTAATTTTATCAGTCACACAGTATGACTCAATGGCCATTAGCAGGAGATACCTCCTGCAGGAAGGATGGGTTGTGAAAAGATAAAGAACACTGCCCCACCTGGTTTCAATGGATGACCATTAACAGGAGATGTCCCCTCTGGAAATAAAGAACACTGCCCCACCTGGTTTCAATGGATGGCCCATTAGCAGAACATCTCCCATGGAGATCAGGATCACTGCCCCATCCTCAACAGATGGTGATAGAATCGATACCTTTTATCACATCCTGTACTGTAACCCAAGACACCTTGGGAAGGTGAAAATATCCCAAATGATGGGACCTTGAGAAGGTGAAAACAAATCAAGTTGCCTTTGGGTTTCTCTTCAGGTGATGAAGTATTTGCATCTCTCCTGCTTCCCTGCCAGGCTCTGAGCTGGGATTTGTGTCCTGGAAGTGTTCAACACTCCGAGCCATGAAGCAGGAGAGAGAGCAGGATTGCACCAGACTGATCTTGGTGTCCTGTTCCCAAAGGTTTTTTCTCCTCTGTGCCACATGAGTAGGAGTGGGGTCGGGATTGTGCTTGGGAAGAAAACATCTGGCAGTCTTGACTTACAGGTGCTGCTCCTTTTTCTCTCTGTAATTTGCTCCATCAGGGTTGGACCTTCAAAAATCACCAGTTCCACCCCCCCTGCTACATTATTCAACAAGAAAATGCTGCTCAGAGCCCTGTCCAAGCTGACCCTGAACATTTCCAGGGATGGGGCCGTCACCACCTCTCTGGGCAGCCTGTGCCAATGTTTCGCCACCACCATCACCAAAAACTGTGTTCCTTATATCACTGTTTCACGAGCCTGAACTCTTTGTTTGCTCCGAGGTTGTCCTTGTTTTGAAGTTGATCCGCTTTTTTCTTCCTTAAGCTCCGAGCTCATGAGGAAATCAGCTGTTGGTTGCTAGGCTGCAGCAAGCCCCAAAGTGCTGATGGAGCCGGGCTGTGTCTGAGAAATTTGGGTCTGAGGCCAAATTTCAGACACTCACAGATTTCAGGGCAGTCTGGATGTGACTCTTCAGTCCTTTCCCTTCATGGGAGGTGAATCTCTAATCTCTTCCTCAGCTCTTTCCAGACACGGGGATTTTGGGGTTGCGGATCAGATCCACCTCTGTGTCTCTAAATAACAATAAGGGGATTATCCTCCTTGAGGGGGTGGGAATTGGAGGGAGGAGTGGGCTCTGCAGGAGACTCTCTGGGACCCATATGTTGGGTGGATGGTTAATTTTTGCAGTAGGCCAAAGCCTAGCAAATCTGCCTTGTGTTGATGCTGGGTGCCCCAGATCCTGCCCTACCCGTGGTTTATTAAGGATCAGGAAAAAAAAAAACTGCTGATGGTGCCCACTCCATGGAGAGGGGGGAGGTGTCTGTGCAGGTCTATTACATCTGGGCTTCTTTCCAGGGTGAATAAAGATGTTCTGTATGTCCGGAGTTATCACCATATTCTCTTTTATTCCTGTCAATTAATCTGATCTCAACGAGTCACTGCTGCTCGTGGAATAATAGCCATGAACGTAAAGTCTGATTTCTCATCTGCTTCCTGGACTGCACTCCCATGTTGCTGGCCCTGGAATGATGCTGTTCAATTATTTTGAGCTCAATCAAGCCTTCTTTAGCCTAAAACCCTGCCAGCCCTGCTGCAGGAGCTCCCTGGTGAGGAGGGAGCATCCCAGCCCCACCCTGCTCCACACACTGCTTTCCCAACCCTGTCCTGGCTCTTGGCACCTCTTGCCCTTCTCCCCGTGCTGTTTATTTTTCCTTCCCACAGATGAAAGGCACAGAAGCAAACTGCACCAAGGCTGGATTGTTCATGGCTTATTGAACAATTAGTTTCAGCTCGGGGTCTAATCTGCCGGCATTTCTTTGCTTCCCTTTGTGTGCCTTGGAAACTTGTTGGCTTCAGGACTCATGTGGTGCTGGGGCTCTGGGCTCAAACTTGGCTCTGAGGGCTGCAGTGCCCAGAGCAAAGCAGGTGTGAACTGTTCAGGAGGATTGGGGCTGCAAACAAAAATAAAGAAAAAAGGCTGCAAAAAAAAAAAGCATTGAATGGTGAAGCTGCCCACTCAGGCTTGGATATTCTTCTAGAATTCTTCTTCCCGAAACCTCTTCATCATCTGGATGAGGTTTCCGAACTTTTAACCCCTTTCCAAGGCTCTCTGTGGTTCCTTTGGCTGCTGGGCTGTCGAGAATTCAGGATCTGCTGGTGCACAGCTCCCTGGGGAGGACAGTCCCTGCAGGGTGGGACAGTGCCAACACCTCCTGTGGCACCAGAACTGGGCTGCACTTGCTCCTTGCTGTCCTGAAGGAGCTTCGCTCATTGTGCCAGGAGCTGGAGTGCTGGTGCCTCTGGAGGAGGAAGGTTTTGGATGTTGTCTCTCAGAATCTCAGTGCCATCCCAAGGCTTGGGGCTGGGGGACAAACTTGGCTCAGAGGAGAGTTGTGCCTCATTTCTTGCCCAGAACCTTCATCCTGTGGCCTCTGCACCATCTCGCTCCAGCCTGCCACATTTCTCATCCCCAGTGTTCGTGGTACTGTTTATTTGGGATTTTTTTCCGGCTTGTAGCAATTTCTGACCTCTCCCTACACAGGTTGGCATGTGAATGGATTTTTTTCCTCCCACATTTGGGCTCCTCCTGCCCTCCCAACCCCAGCTCAGCAATCTTGCTACTGTTCACTACTCCATAAAGAGGGCTCAGTTCATGTGACCCCCCCCCATTAGCTGCTCCAACTTAAGCCTCAGGCAAATAGTCATTGAGGATTTATTTTTATTAAAAAAAAAAAAAAAAAAGTAGGATTAAATATTGTGATGAACAAGAATAACATTAGCAGCTGTGCCTGCTCAGCCAGCATGATCCCATCCCTCATATCATAAGCTGATTGCCTGGATGGGTCACTAAGTTGTGCCAGCAGCCCTGCACTGATAATGCTGTACATGTTGTTTTCATAGTGCACGAGGCATCTGGGGAGGGTTGTGATATCCAGAGAGGCTCTGTGGGTGCAGAAATCCCTTCTTCAGCTGTCTTTGCGTGTTGTTGACCCCCTCTGAGGGCAGATCACCTGGCAGAGGTGCCAGTGCCTGCTCCCTGCAGCACAGAAACTTCTCCAGCACCTGGAGGGAGCGATGGGGACACTGGGGAACCTGGGGCTTTCTGCTGAAGCTTTTCCCCAGGCTGCACCCTCTGATGGCTCAAAGGGTGGAGGGAATGTGGGCCAACAAACCTCCTGTCACACCCTGAGGAGTGATGCTGTCACCCCTGACACAAAGCTGAGCACTCTCATGTCAAGGTGCTCAGTGATTACCCGGAGCAATAAAATCCCTTTCTCTGCCTCCACAGCACCCAGAATTAGGATTTCTCCCCCCTGGTGAGCAGTCCCCAGGTTCACCCTCTCGCTGCTGGCTGTTTGTGTCCCAGTGTTTGCATTAATGGTGTCAACACTCACCTCAAATCCTGCTGGTGCTGAGCCCTGGCTGGCTCCTGCTTCACAGGGCCTTGCCAAAAGCTGTGGGATGCCCTTTGAAGATGGGGAAGCAGGAGTAATAAAATTATGCAGCCTTATTAATGCTGTTATTATTTGTTCTCTGCAAACATCTGAGACTCATCTTCATCCCCACCCCCTGCTCCCAGCTCCTGTGGCAGCTTTCAGGAACCTGCAATCACAGCAGCCCCAAACTGCACGTGGGGATCCCAAGGGGGTGAATTCCTATCCCCTTCCCAGATTCATCTCTCCAGGAGGGCCATGTGTGCCTCAGAAGCTGCTGTGCTGCCAAGAGATGAATCCCAGCATGGCATTCAGCCTGGCACAGGGGAGCATCCTCCTGGGATGGGCAACAGAGGCAGAGGAAAGCCCAATTTTCACTGGAAATCACAGAATTGCTGGAGGGTTTGGGTTGGGAGGGAACTTAGAGATCATCTCCTTCCAACCCCCCTGCAGGGGCACCTTCCACTGTCCATCCAAGCTGGCCTAGGACACCTCCAGGATGGGGAATTAACAATAATTATATATAACAATATATAAATAACAATAATAATGAATTGGAAACCTTTTCCCAGCTGGGAATTGGTACCTGCAGATCCTGCCCTGGGAAGGTAGATGAGGTCTTGCTGGCTTGCTGAGGTTTTCACCCTCAGTTTTGTTATTTAAGGAGGAAACTTCCCTGTTGGAGGTGGAAACTGCCACAGAGGCCCTGCTGAGCCACGTTCTCCTTGAGGGACTGGTGTTACCTCCAAAAGACAGATCCTGCATCAGCATCAGTAGCTTCTAGCTGAAAATCTGGTTTTGGTGGTCTTTTTTCTTTTTTCTTTTTTTTTGTTGTTAGTTTTGTTTTTTTACTTTTGGAGGACTTTTGTAGTTACAGTGCAAAAAAACAAGACTGTGACGTCCATTTGTTGGTCTGGGCTTTTCTCTTTTATCCTGGAATATTTTGCATTATTCCAGGACCTCTGTTTCAGCACTACAAACTAGAAAAACTGCAAATATTACATTTCTGCTCTCTGTAATCTTCTAGGAATTTCTGGTGGATGCAGAACTTCCATCAGGATTTTCATCCCCATGGCAGGGAAGTTGAATCAGATCTTTCCAACCCAATCCCTTCTGTAATTCTGTGATTCTGTGATGTTTTCTCTCCATGGGGAGGACACTGTCACAGGGATGAAGAGCGAGTGAGTTTACCTTCAGAGGGTGATGGATGTGGTAGGAAATGCTGCATGAAGGTGTTGCTCCCCTTATTCTGCAGAGAAAACCCTTTTTTTTTTTTTTTTTTTGTGATTGGAGAGAAGCAGCTGCTTGTCCCAACAAAGCAGAGCTTCTCAGGTGCTTCAGGAAGTTGTTCCACAAATATCCCCGGTCCCTGGTGAACAGGACCCGTGTAAAAATCGTGACCTGTGAGCTTGAAGCTGACCAGAATTAACAGGAAAAAAGAGTTAGGAGAGGCTCTGGGACAAATATCCCATATCCAACAGAGAATCATGGTGGTGTTCAGGGTGGAAAAGTCTTTAAGAATGATGGAATAAAGTGATAGAATTGTTCAGGTTTGAAGAGCCCTTTAAGGTCAAATCCAGCCTTTCCCCAGCACTGCCAAGGCCATCAGAGACCCCTGTCCCCAAGTGCCACCTCCACAGAGCTTTTAAATCCCTCCAGGGATGATGAGCGTGATAATGGGAATGGGATAAGAGCAGAGAGTGGCTGATGCCCAGCCCTTGCCTTCCTCCAAGAAGATGAGGAATTCATACAAAAAGTTGCACTGGAATGGCGGTGTTGAGTTGCTGTGGATGATCTCCCACCCTTGCACATGTTTAACTCATTTTCTGAACCCTTTCCCCTATCCTGACCCCTCCAAATCTCCTCCCATTGGCACCCAAACTGCACCAGGAAATACCTGTTCCATATTCCAGTGTGGGACAGAATTGGAAGGAAAAAAAAAAGAGGCAGAAAAAGGAGCAAAAGACCCACTTATGACACAGGAGATTAAATAATTAGCAAATGTGGCAGGAAAGACGATGAAAAACAAGTGCAATGATTCATGTTCTGTGTCTCCTACCGTACAGAACACTTTAAAGTGTCAGGCAGCATGACAGTCACTCTTTAAAGCCAATTAAAGTTTTATAATAAATTGAAGCTTTTTATTTTTTTAATCTCTCTCTCCCCGTGAGATGGTGATGGAGTTTGCTGGAGAGAGCTGGGGTGTGATGCATTTGCCAGAAATCCACAACAAATGGGTACAGAGCCCTGCTTTTCAAAAGCCTCTTTCATGCCAATTATTTACCTTCCTTAAATTCAGCTCTGGAGGGGAAAGTAACCGTAATAATATCGCATTTTCTCATTGTGCTTTTCATTCGAGGAGATTACAGCCGATAACCTGGAGAGGGCAGGGACAGGGGCTCTCTTTTCATGCTTGTGCAAGGTGATTTTCAGAGAACAGCAGAGCAGGCTGCGAGCTGGCAGCAGATTTTGGGACCCCCATGGGCAGGGGTTTCATTTGGAGGAGGCAGGTTTCTCACAGCTCTGCAGGTGGAGGTGGGTTTGGAGGTCAGGTGGGGTCCAATTAAATGAAGCAGGGTCATTTTGGGGGCCAGGAGAGCAAAGGAT
>VRYO01002253.1:1939163-1981721 GCA_009812075.1 Sialia sialis
GCTTATGAACAGGTGCGGCTTATAATGGTGAAATTACTGTAATTTTCTTTGTGCGCCATCTCTCCCAGGGAGACTGGTGCTTGTTGGCCTCTTGGACTGGTGGTACTGGAAGATGCTGTAAATTGTGAGCAGCTCTGCTGAGGGCTGTGCAGAGGAGGGGACTCTGGTTTTGTAGCTCTTTTTCCTTCCCCTCTAAATTATCGTGGGCTTGCATAGGATTCATTTCACCAAACTCTTCCTCGGCTGCTCCTGCTACACAGCTCGTTGTTGTTTTTGTCTTTGTACCAAGAGTACCTCTTGACCCAAAGAAAAAAAACAAAATAAAGGATTTCCCACCACTCCAGATTGGGGGTTAGATCGAGTTCACAGCTCTGAATAAAGAGTCTTGCTTTCTACACGGCTGGGGAAGAAGCTGTGGGTGATGCTCGTCTTTGAGGCACCTCCTCTTCATCCTCCTCTTTCCCCACTTCAGCGCTCGTATTTGTGTGCCTTTATCACACACACACACACAAATACACCTCAAACCAATTGAAATTGTGATAATTGGTCAAAGATTTGTGTTAATCATCCAAGTATTGGGGCTTGTATAAACCAGAATGCTAAGGATTGAAGTGAAGCATGGACACTTGATAGAGGAAAAATGTGATTAAATCATTCTCTTTTAAATCTCCCTGTTATGAATATTATGTGTTCTAAATAATTTGTATCTACTACCAGTTTGTAAAATCAGACTTTCCAATAGTCTGATTGATTTTGCAAAATCAGACTTCCTGCCTTTGTTTTATCGATGCTGCCTATCTACAAAGACCAGAACTTCCCAATTTCTGCTGGTTTTATCCACCAAGACCAGATGGTATCTATGGGACTGACTCCCAGAGAGTTTCATATGGATGTTTATTTACCACCACTGCTTGCCTGACAAAATTATGACAGCAAAAATCAAAAAATTATTGATTACAATGGAAGACCACACTATAAGAAGAAGCTGCAAACCAAGGTTTGATGGAGCGTGGAGTGGGCAGTGACCCCTCATGTTTTCCCCAGCTCTGTCTATATAAAAGAAAGCAATCCAAATTTTGCTAAACGGAGACTTTTTGTTTCCCATTTATAACAAAACGTTAATCCAATTAACACCCAAAGAAAATGAAAGGGCACTTTCAAACTGAAGATCCCCCTTGCTGTCTCCACCAGTCTGTCTTGGTTTTGCAACACCTCTGTGAAGCTCCTCAGCGTGTGATTCATGTTTTGGAGTGGGCACATCTCAGATGCAGCAAAGCAGCTTCTTTGTTCCGTGTCTCCTCAGCTTTATTCGGGAGGGTGATGAAATTATTCCATAGCTGTGCTGCCAGAGGGGAACTGGTGTTCCTGCTATTAGGCAAAGATCCCTTTAATTGGACAGAGTGAATATTCACTCTTTAATAACGCCGGGGCTCTAATCCTTCGTTAGGTGGCTGCCTCCCCCCCTCCCGAATGGTTTTTAATGACCCATCATTAATATCACAAGTGCTGACGACGGGAGGAAGTGCAACAATCAAAGGGAGACCCTCAGAGGTCCGGGAGCAACAACATTTTCCATCTCTCCTTTGTTGTGGAAAACCTCGCGCACGGGTGCCCTGCATGACCAAACCAGCTCCAAGTTCTGGCCTCCCGTGGTGGGCGAGGGGAGGGTTGACTCCTGCAAATTGCAGGAGCTCAATTAGTTCAATTAGGAGCTGGATAACTAAAGAAGATCTTGCTGAACGCTGTCTAGGACCTTGGGCTCTGCCTGCAGGCTCGGAGTGCTCCCACGCCACCCCGTTCCCCAGGGCTTGCAGCTTTTGAGGGCGGCCTTGTTTCCACAGGGAAGGTGGGATTCCCACCATCTTTACTCCATCCTGGGCTGGAGGAATCTTTACTCCATCCTCTGTAGGAATCCATGCTGTTACTCCAGCATATTCTTGAAGGCAGAGTCTGGTCCAGAGAGTCCCAGATGGGGGATGTTCCATAAATCAGAAGAAAAATGGTAAAATCCTTTCTTTTCCCCCTCGATTTTTTTCAGTGCTCTTTTGAGTGCCTTCCCAGCAGTGCATGAGCAATAAGCACCAGTCACATCCATCCATCCCCAACTGTAATTTTTTTTTTTTCCTGCGTGACAGCACTTGCCTTTTGATAATCTCAGAAGGAGACGAGGGGGTATTAACACAACAAATCTGTGGCTGTCTAGAGAGTTCCTTATTGCTGGCACGTCACAGGATGTGTACACTGAGCAATGCTCAGCTCTCATTGTTCTAAATCCACCCTGTGTATTAAGACCTAATGAATTATTACCTGACAAATTAAGCAGCTGCTGCAAGGAGCCCGTGTTGGCAGTGTCCTTCTCTCCCTCCTCCTGTGGCATTTGGATTTTACAGCTTTTATCCTCATGCTGTCAGTCTTGGGAAACACTTTGGTGACTCTACATCGTGGTGAGTGCAGTGGATACTCTGCAGAGCCACTGAATTAAAAGTACACATGGTGACATTGGGAGCTGGATGGCTTTTAAGCTTAAAATTGGAGGTTTTGTTCATAGAATCACAAAATATCTCAAACTGGAAGGGATCCACAGAGTCCAATTCCTTGTGAGCAACCAAATCTGGGTAAGGGCACAGGGAAGGGCTCTGGTCTGTCCCACTCTGCTGCACCCAGGAGAGAAAAGCTGCTCTCCCTGCAATGGGGGAACAGCCCAGCAGTGCTTTTGACAGCTGTGGAGAGGGAGAAGTGACTCATCTCTCTGGGTTACATTAGATGAGAGAAAAGTGTTTGTCTAAGCTAGAATTTAATGAGAAAATAGGGGTTAATAACCTCCAATTCCTGGCTGTTCTGGGAATATTAGCTTCAGTTTTCCTGTCCTTTTCTATCTGATTTATACTGGGGTGGGCACAGCTCACAGAGATGCCCCAGCTGTGATCTCTCCCTGGTGCAGCACAGGGCTGGGCTCAGAGCTGTCACCTTCCTCCATCAAGCACAGGATGCTGCTCTGGGGGGAAAAAAATGATGTTTATTCCCAAGTCTTCTTTCCCTTTCTAAAGTGCTAAATGATTCAGTTCCAGTCTCCTCGCAGAGCAGACAGTGTTTGTGCAGCTTTTACTACCTGAGCTGCTGTGGCAAGGGAAGTTTTGTGCTGTGGGTGAACCACTTGTCTCCTTCCATCCTCATCCCAGCTGCCTCCCCGAGCTGCTGCAGGAAGAGAGACAGACTCTCCTAGCAAACCACAGGAAGATATTTTTCTCCTCCATCCCATCAGTCTTTTTTTCATGGCTGGCACCACCACAGTGCATGTCAACCCAAGCCTTTTGTGGTCTGTCATCCTGGAGGAGATGCAGTGGGGAGACAGCCTGTCTCAGCCTGCCAGGGATGGATGGTGTCACAGGGGATGGCATGGTGACACCTGCTTATCTTTCCATGCCTGGCTGTCCCTTGATTAGATCAGAATCTGTTTGCAGCAGCTTCTTTGCTCTGCTCTTTGTCACTGTGATGTGCACTGAGGGCTGTGGGCTGGAAAGGGTGAGGAAGGTGAGGCGCTGGAATTTAGGCTTATGAGGGCTAAGCCTGAAGCTGGAGTGACTTATAATTACACCAACCTCCTCCCCCAGACCCTCTAGTCTCAAAGGAGCTCCTCACATGAATACATTCATTGCCAGGTGGAACTTGGAGCAACCTGCTCTGGTGGGAGGTGTCCCTGCTTGTGGCAGGGGCTTGGAACTGGATGAGCTTTAAGATCCCTTTCAACCCAAACCACTCTGATGAGTCTATGATTCTGTGATTCTGTAATTCCTTTTTCTAGAAGGTGTGATCCTCCAGGCTGGGCTTTTCTTTTGGGTTATAAAATGAGGCACACCTCAAGTGGAACATGTCCAGATACTGGGACTGTGACTCTGCCCAGGGACAGCTCCATGCTCCTTTCCATGCCACAGAAAACAGGTGGCACTGGCTGGGTTATCATCTGTATGAACATCACAGCCTTGGAAACAGACACGTGGATTCACACACACCTTACTGCAGAGCCCAGAAAAACAGCAGGGACTTTGTGCAGAGTTCACTGCTGAGCTGCTCTAGGAACCAACTCCCAGGGCACAAATATGTTCAGAGATCTGCTACAACTTCCACACCCAGGGAATATCCGAAGGCATGTTCTTCCCCATGCAGAGCTGGAGGCATTCCTGCATTTTTCCGTGGCTCCTGGATCCTGGCAGGTTTCCCCATGCCAAAAGGCTCTGACTGTGCCTGCTTTGCAGGTGCCACACGCTGTCTGCAAGCACAGACATCCCGCAGAGGGATGCTGTGTGGCCAAGAAGCCCAGCTGTCCCCAGTCAGTGTGACAGCTCTGTGTGTGACACCAGTCTCAGCCATCCTGAGCACTCAGGAGTGATGCAGACCAGCCTGGGAAATGTGTGTGCACCTTGGGGGCAAAATGGGGATCTGGGATTCCTGCTGGCTTGGCAGATATGGGGTAAGAGCTGGAAATCCTAAGGAATGCTGTTATGGCTTGCTGTCCTGTCACAGCTCTTTTTGACCCCTTCCATGCATGGAGTCATTAATAATTTGGGTTGAAAGGGACTTTCTAAGGTGTAGTTCAACCCACAGCTCCCACTGCACCAGATTATCCAGAGCCCTGTCCAATTTAAACTTGGATTTTTCCAGGGATGAGGCATCTACCACCTCTCTGACCAATTCGTGCCTCACCATCCCTGCCGTAAAAATTTTCATCCTTGCATTAAATTGAAGAGCTCCTCCCTGTGTGGCTGTGCCTGAATACTCCATCCCTCACCAGTGCTCAGGGAGAACACCCTCAAATTCACAAAATCATTGTCCTGGTCCAGCTGGGACCCTGCTCTCCCAAAACCAGTAGTAGGACTCCTTGGTAAAGATGTTGCACCATTGATGCCTCTCTGGTAATAAGATGAAAGAAGATGATGGAACCTCTGAGAGCATCTGGCAAAACTCCTGATCCTTGGAAGGAATTATTACAACATTTTGTGATATGTCAAGTCTAATAAAAGACCCAACCACATGAGCTGGAACAGCTTTACAGGCCAGTGGGGACTATTTCTTGATTTATTTCCTTGATCTGCTGCTGACAAATGTTCCTTTCCTACATTTGATGGCACTTTATTGATATCACCTTTTTTTGCCAGGCCATGTTCAATCAGAACCATCAATGACAGCATTTGAAAAGCTTCTCACAGTTAGTACGAACTAAACCCAGCTTCCTAATATTAATGCACTGCCTTCCCCTTCCCATTCTAAATTGTCTCTCCCAGCCACCCCAGTTTACAGTAATTCCACAACTATAAGGCGCACCGGATTATAAGACGCATTTCTGGGTTGGTACCAATTTTACGAACTTTGTCCATAAATAAGGTGCACGGGACTATAAGGCGCACTTTTTTTTTACAGTGAGGATCTGAGCAAAAAAAGTAATGACTTAGTAACGGAATCGCACCATCACAGGGTTTACTGGCAGGTGCTCAATTTGCAAACATTTTTCATGGATCAGCGCAGCCTTTAAATGCAGCCCTAGGCGCTCTCCTGTGCTGTGGGCCCCGGCACTCCCACCCGCCCCCGGCGCCGGCTGGTGTGGCTCAGCGGCTCGGCTCACACTTCCGGGTTGGCAAATTTCCGAACTTTGTCCATATATATAAGGCGCACCCAATTATAAGGCGCACTTCTGGGTTTCGATCAACATTTTAGTCAAAAGGGTGCACCATATAGTCGTGAAATTACTGTAATCGTCCTGATTATTTTTTCCTGACCTTACCCCCTCTGTGTACTATGCCCCATCTTCCTTCACTCCCACCATCTTTCCCTTTTCCCTGCACTTCCCTTTGCACTCTGACCCCATAACCTGCGGCCATCCCTTCTGTGATGCTGATCCCTCTTTGTCTCCATTCATCCCTGTCTTCCCTCCCTGCTCCATCCTTTCCCCAATCTGTTCAAGGCTCCTGTTGCAGACACTCTCTCATCTCTGGAACAGCACATGACACTCCTGGCAGTCGTTCTGAGCTTGGCTGCTGTCCCCAAGTTGTCTGAGGCTCTTCTGAGAATGATGAGAAGCTGCTGTGTGCCTTCAAAGTCACAGCTAATTGCATTAGCTCCAGATCATGTAACTCCTGTAGATGACAGCTGCCAAATTTAGGAGCTGTAGAGAAGTCTTATAGGAGATGATGGGGATGGTGTGCTGGATTCAGCAGAAAGGAAATCCTGGATGTTTTCAAAGGCATTGGTGGTGAGTTCTGTGTTTTCAAAATGGGTTATGCCCTCTTATTTTCTCTTTATGGGTGCATTATCTTTATCACCTATATATTATCTATATTATATATATGTTATCTGCATTTTATCTATATATTATCTATATATTATCTATTTATCAGCCCGTTTTTAAGCCCAGCATTTCCCATCATCTCCACTGAAAATTCGGGGTATGGAGGAATATAATTTAAACAGAGTAAACCCTCACCTCCCTCATCTCCCTGTATCTTCTCCTCCCTTTTTTTTCCTGGTGGTCTTTGAAAGCAAATTGCAGTTTCCAAAACATCTCAAATCCCAAAGCACTTGCACCAGAGGCATCTTGGTGTTAAATACTGGCTTTGAGATCTGCTTTGCTTATCTCTGTCATTTT
This sequence comes from Sialia sialis, assembly GCA_009812075.1. NCBI lineage: Eukaryota > Metazoa > Chordata > Aves > Passeriformes > Turdidae > Sialia > Sialia sialis. The sequence goes on from VRYO01002253.1 coordinate 1,945,801, forward strand.
CATATCCCTGTGTTTGCAGAGCTCAGGAGAAATGGGATGGAATTCATGCACCTCCACCAAAAGCTTGAGGTAGTTTGGACTAATATTTCCATCTCCCATGACACTTGAGCCTTAGCTGGGAGTTTTCTCTCTGTAGTCAGTCTCACAAGACCAGTTTTCTGTGTTTTCCTCCTCATGGAGGACATGAGCAACATCTGAACTTGAGAACACAACTTTCTCTGGGGAGGTCACGCAGAAAAGTTCACACAAGGTGGCATCCTTTTTCTCTAAGATCATTGATGATTCCTGTGTCTGGAGCAGTCCTTGAGAGCAAAACAAGCATCCACAACGCAACAGGAGATCTAAACCCAGTTCTGGCAGTGCTGAAATCAAGGCTGTGATCACCCACTCCCTGTAGCCGCAGGGCAAAAATGTCACAGCCAGAGTGATCGGGGATAAGGCACAAATTTATCTGCTGAGATCCCACACAGCTCTGTTCCTGTTTATCTCAGGATCAGATACAAACTCACACCCCACTATCACAAAATCCTGTGCTCTAATTTGGCCTCAGAAAAGACATTAATATTAAGAGACAAGATTAAATACAGCTCTTGGCTTCTATTCCTCCTCACACTTTCATTGCTTCCTTTGGTGGAGCCCACAAGAGATCTCATAGCAAGTTCAGCTCCAGCTCCACAGGAGAACTTTCAAATCTTGTCCTGCTCCAGGTCACCTGAGGTCTCTGGCTCCTGCTGAGCAGGATGATTGGTGTGAAGGGATGAGCTGCTTGGTGTTTGCAGCTCATTTCTGTCTGCTCTGTCTGGACACTCTCCCAAAGTGTTTTTTAGCACTCCAAAAGATGATTTTTTTTGAAGCACTGCAGTTTATGTTCATTTTTGCAATGAAACTTGACTCTGAAAAGTCATTTTATCTGGTCAGGCTGTGAAATTATAATATGGGGACCATGCCTTTAGTCCAAAGAACTTGAAATTCATTAATGATCATGTAGAGCAGTTGCATCTGCTGCATGGCTGCATCTGCAAGATGGGCAGATTAGGACTGAGATATCTGAAGCTACCTAGCAGATTTAAGAGAAAGGAAAAATAAAATAAAATTAAAAAACCCACAACCCATAAGTAAACCCTTCCTGCTAGTTTGAAGGAAAATTATTTTAAATCCCCTAATCGGCTCTGAGATGAACCTTTAAGCAACATGTTCGAGGTCAGATGGGGAGCCTGGCACAAGGGGGCTGCTAACCCAGATCTGTGGGGCTCCAGCCATGCAGCATCCCTGATTCACCTGCCTTACAGGACAGGTAATCCCTCAGAGGAGACTTTTCCCAGGGAGGAGGGACCATAACCAGCCTCCTCCCACTCCAGGGCCCTTCACTCCATGGAAATCATCAGCTACCTGTGGTCCAGCTGAGAAAAATAATTTTAAAAAAAATAAATAAACACACAAAAGATTAAGTCTTAAGGAAATTTTTGCTTTGCTTTCCACGCAGGTGGGAGGAAAGGCAGCAAGTGTTCTGCCTCACTGGAGTGTTTGGATTTTGTTTGGGCTTTGCCTCACTGGGGTGCTGGATCTAGCGAATATCACTCTGATGCTCCCCACGTTTCAGACAGCTCAAGGCTGTATTAATCTCCCTTCCATGCTTAAGCCTCTCCCAAATCCCTGTGCTGACAATCCCCCCGTGGTGGTCAGTGATCACCCTTGTTAGGGAAGGAGGAACCGAGGTGCAGATCTGGCAGGCACAGATGGCAACTCTCGCTATATCCCAAATTTCCCCTCTGAGAACTCACCAGCAGAGCTCTCCCATCATGGACAAAGGATAGATTGCTGATTTATTTCATGCAGAGAGCACCAGAGATTAAAATAACCTGGTTGGTATTGTAGTGGGACCCAAGCTGAGGCTCCGGGCTGTGCTCACATTCACGGGGATGCCCAGAGGGAAACATTCCGAAGGTGAATCCCAGTTTTCCCCATAACAAATGGCTGCAAACTTTTCCAGGAGATTCTTCCCAGCATGGAGCAGGCTGAGGGATGTCAGCAGAGTTCGGAGGTTGTGAGCTGTATTTTTGTCTCTGGTAGGTGTTTTAGCAGGACTTGAGAGTGCTGATATTGATGAGCGACCCTTCAGCAGCTCACATCAGCCAGCAGGGAAAGACTGGAGGCCCTTTACATGACGAGTTCTACAAGAATCTTTATTTCATGCAAAGGGTGGTTGAACAGGATCCCCAGAGACAAACAGGAGACAGTCATATTTATAAGTTCAAGGAGAATTGAAACTCTAACCAACAGAAAGTTATACAAAGGACAGCATCCAATCTTAGTCAAAAGTTCTAAAGATGAACTGACCAATTACACAAGCTAATTTCTAACCAATTGTCTTCCAAAGTGTTAGGAGAGTGACCAAATTCTTAAGGAATTCAGCTCAACCTTGGTATCTAGGAGACCTTATCTTTTAAACTACATGCCATGGGGCAGATGGTTTTGGGGGAATTGCATCATCCACAGGAGATGATGTGAGGGCATTCTGTGCCACAGGTTTTTCAGTCAATGCCACTGTACTGTCACATGGACACAGAGCTGTTCAGCACAAGAACCTGCCACCATCTCAGGATGGGAGAAGGTCACTTGGTGAAGTTTGCTCTGCATTAATTCCCCCGGGAAATGAGTCTGTTAGCTGTGTCCCTGTTTCTCCAGGGCGCTCATGGATGCCTGAGAAAGGCCATGGTATCCTTCAGTGTGGACTGGATCCTCCCAAGCTGGCACTGCCAGGTGAACTGCAACAGGAGAATGTGAATATGGCTTATAAGGGAGAGACTTTTAACACAAATTTAAGATTTGTGCCAGGTTGGACAAATCTCAGAGGGTTCATTAAGTGTTTGCGACTCAGATTTTCTCTGGCCACACACATGAACCTTTGGTGGTGAATCCAACGTGCCCAGTTTTGCCTCTGAGATTTTCAGGTTTGCCACCGAGCCAGATTTCACATCTGAAAAGTTGTTCTCATGTGGGCTCAGATGGCTCAACTTCTGGCTGAGCTGGAGCTGTGAAGAAACTGTGAAAGGCAAAGCAAGGCAGTGGATAGGTTTGGAAACAGTCTCGTGAAGCAGAGGCAGCATTGAGGGGAGGGGAAGCTCCATTTCCTTTTCAGGTCAGCTCTGATTTTCCTTGTCATGGTCTGGGCAGGGGCAGCCCCTGGAAGGACATCCCTGTCTTGGGCTGGATGTGACTTTGCTGGTGTCTTCCAGTGCCATCTGGACCACGTTTAGCTCAGCATCCCCAGGGGTTTATGGCGAGCTGGAGATTGGTTGGGCAAAGCTTCAGAGAAATCCCATCTTGGTCTGTGATGAGCTGTGCTCTGAGAGGAAATCCCACAGCTCCCCAAACCCCGATAGCTTCAGAGAGGGCCACGGATGTGTCATGGGGGCAAGCTGGCAGAGCTGGCACTGGAGCTGCCCAGCCAACCTCTCCGGGCATGTGGAGCATCCCACGCTGGCAGAGGAGCAGGGATATTTGAGCAGGGATAGAGCAAATGAATCTGAAAGCTGATGAGTGGGAGGGATGAGTGCTGGCATCAGGAATGGGTCGGGATTTTTTTTGTGGCTTTTTTTACGTGTCTTCTGTTGTGAGCTGAACTCGGATTTAGAGTGTGAACTTTGGAGAAGTCATAAGCAAAATGTGGAGCCTTGCCTAAGCTCAAAGGCTTCTCCTGCTCTCTGTAGGAAGCTGAATTCAGGCTGGAACATATCCAATATTTACCTGACAGCCCTAAAGTCCAGGACTGACTCTTTCATTAATTCAAGACTATAATGAAAAGTACAATACAGATACAAATTTATGCTTCCCATCTCTGATTCCTCAGTTTAAAGAAGACCCAAGCTTTGAGAGGCAACAGGACCCAAAAATCTGAATTTTGCCATTCACCTTTTGTCCTTTCTTTGAACTTTTGCTTCTTTTTGATGGAATCCCAAAATTGTTTGAGTTGGAAGGGCCTTAAAGACCATCTCATTCCAGTCCCCATGCCATGGGCAGAGACATCTCCCACCAGATATTTGCTGTCTCCTCCAGAGAGGGACAGAGATTTCACTGGGTACAGTGGCTGTTTCACAGTAAGAAATAAAAATCTTGCTGTCATAGAAATAAAGCCCAGGAGAGGCTGGATTAGACTGGGCTTAGATCTGAAAGAGGAGACAGGATGGAGAGAATATAATCCTTCTTCTGGTCCTACATGCTGCCTTGCTGACCTGGACCTGCTCTTTCCCTTTTCATCTCCATCTCTCTTCCTAGGAGAGATTTAAGGACACATCTTTAATGTGCAGATTTTGGGGTTCTTTATGATGTGTGAGTGTGGATGGGGCGATGAATCTCCCCAAATTTCTGATGTGCATCCCTCCCAGAGTCTGTCTGTGTGTGCAGCCCTGCCTTTGGCTCTCAGTCAGCCTTGGCTCCTGTCCAAAGGCTCGCACCGGGTCCGGCATGGCTGGGATGGACTGCCAGCAACAATCCTCAGATCTCTCCGCTCTTGAGTTAATTCAGTGCTCTCCGTGGATTAATTCCAGAGCCAAAGACAGATATGGAGAGCAGTAATTACCTCTCTCCCATACATATCTGTTCCCCGAAACGGCACACGAGATTTTCGCCTCGCGGAAAGTTTCTCAATGGCTCGGCTCCTGCTGTGCTGCCTAATGAATTTAAAAAAAAAAAAAAAAAAAAAAAAAAGAGAGAGAGAAATAAAAGGGAAAAAAGGAAAAAAAAGGGAGTCATGAAAAAAGAGGGAGAAATGAAAAAAGAGGAGAAAAGGGAAAAAAAAAAGGGAAGGAAGGAAGGAAGGTTGGTTCAGGATATTATTGTAAAGAAAAGAAATAAATCAAAATGGGATAATAGTTGGACTTGATCTTAGAGGTCTCTTCCAACCTTAATGATTCCATGACCAAATTGCTGTTTCCAGCTAAAAACTGCACCATAAATCCCCATTCCAGTTTGATTCTTTTTTATCTGTGCCCTGTGTAAAAGCAGTTCAGGTGTCAATCTGAGATGCCCAGACACAGTCTGGGAACCCCAACATAGAACTTCAAGACTTGATGGCCTGGAGAGCTCCCAGGGTGGAGGGGGTGAGGAGTCTTTCTGCTCAGCTGCTTCCCCTTGGGGGAAAACACCATGCTTGTCCTTGCTGGATGCCCCGTGGCTGGGTTGGGGCTACAAAACCCCATCAGATGCCCTGGTGAGTGTCCAGGTGGCCCAGCCAGGCTGATCCAGGCTGCTTGGAGAGGGAGATGCTGCTGCAAGCAGCTCCTCTTCCAGGCACACAGGCAGGCGGCTGTTTTTAGAAGCGAGCAGATGATGTGCTAATTAGAAACAGGGCCAGAGCCATCCGGGCTGGTTTCGAGTGTCGCTCCTTTCATCAGGACCCAGACGGGGAAAAGGAGCTCCCTGGCTGGGGAACAGAGCCTCTCCCTTTGTTGGGAGGAACAAAAGTCCCACAGAGAGAGCTGGGAAAAGAGCACAGAGGCAGAGAAAGGCCACAGTTCTGTCAGTGATGTGGGAAGCGGAGGAGAAAGCTGGAGTTGAGTTTTGGGGTTGGTGGTGTGACCCCATGGGGGGTTAGAGCACCAGGATGAACTCTTGGGCTTGGTCCTTGTTGCCAACACTGCCTTTGGAGCGGAGAGTTGGGTGGTTTTGGTTCACAGGATGTGGTTTAGAGGTGGCCTTGGCAGTGCTGGACTTGATGGTCTTTCAGAGCTTTTCCAGCCTCAGTGGTTTTGTGATTCTTGCGACTCATCACAGCTCACGTCAGAATTTAAATCAGCGCACAGTGCTGGGTCAGGCGTGAATGTGAGGTGTGTCCTGGCTGCCATTCCAACCTCATCAAGGAAAAGGCTTCCCATTACTGTTTCACCTCTTGGTGATGAGTGAAGTTTGACTCACTTGAGTTTGACTCAGTCCTCAGTTTAATCTAAGTTTGACTCAGTCCTCCTGAATTGCTGATCCTACTCAAAGGCTGGCATAGAATTAGACAGGGGAAGGAGGGGGTCCAGACTTACCCTAAATCTTAATCCTGGATTCTGTGGTGCTCCAGAATCACCTGTACTTTTCTTTATGTGCTCTGTGGATGAGCTCCAAGTTTCCTTTCAAGTCCATTTCCCCTTCAAGCCTCTCCTAAAGATGAAATTGTGCCATGCAGGAACAGCCCATCTGGGGATTCCCTGCGTATCCCAATTGGAGGAGAAAAGATTTGCTCCGGTTCCTGTGATTTTTGGTATTCTGTCAGCACAGGGAAGTGAAAAACCCTCTGTGGGTTTTTCTACAGCCTTTTGAAGTCAGTGGGAAACTCCTGTTACTTTGGGAGGCTCCAGGCAGCGTGCAGAGCAATTTTCTTGCAGCAACATTGGGTGAATTTTATTCCAATCCCAAAAATCCTCACTTCCTTCTACAAAGGCAGCATCTACCTGTCACTCCCTCCTTTTTTTCCATGGTGCCTTTTGCTCTCTCCTTTTTATTATCCCATTAAAGTCTCATAGACCACAGGGGAGTTTCCAAACACACAATTTGAAGCCCTGTGGTCAATAACAAATTTATTGGCAGAAGCTACTGAGGCAAGAATGAAATTCAGCTCTTGCACCCAGGTTTTTTGGTGAAGAGTTTGGCAACTGAATGGTGGTTCTCACTGTCAGCTCTGGGAAAAAAATGGTTGGGAAGAGAAAATCACCAGGGATTGAAGAGGTTTCTGCCCCTTCGTAGTGCAAATCCATATGTTTCTGGTTTAAAAGGCAATCCTATATCCATGATTTTCATCTCAGGGTCATGCTGGGATTCTTGGGGGTGTCCTGTGTGGGGCAGGACTCGATGATTCTTGTGGGTCCCTTCCAACTCAGGATATTCTGTGATGGGCTCGGGGAGATGAACGAGGAGCAGGAAAAGCAGTTTTGCAGCCCAGACCATGGAGCCAGCACCTTCCACAAATCCTCTCTTCACTTTGCCCTGAACTCTGGGGTGGCTTGAACTCCATCTGCCCCCATTCAGAGCTGTAATTTGCTCCAATCCCATCCTCTCCCAGAGAGCTGCACAAACCCTCTTCCTTCCCTGCTTTAAATAAGTCCCTGTTGCTCTCTGGGCTAATAACTTTCCCCTCATTTTTGCAGCTGTGAGGTTGCTTGATGGAGAGGATAATAAGTATGTCTGAGCTTTGAAAAAACCCAAACCAACTGAAAAACAACCCAACCAAAAACGAAAACACCCAAAGGAGATAAAAAAGAAATCTTCATTGGAGGGAAGTGAACTAAAGTTTCCCATGCAGAGCAGCAAAGCAGCTCTGCAGCCTTCACTCTGCCACTATAATCAGAGAAGCATTTCTTTTTTCTTGTAGCAGCGTGCATATCAGCACTTAAAAAGGGAAAATAAATTACGAGGAGTGGAGCTGGAGGCAGGAATCATCTTCTAGGAAAGAGGAATGAAGCCTGCAGCTCCATTTAGTTAATATGTTTTCACGAGGCGGGGGTGCTTGAGCGTTTTATATGAGCTCCTAAGCCGGCTGCCACTGCTAGCAGGGACTTTCTAGAGGTGGTACCACGGAGAGTAAGTCACTGGGAGAGCAGGTGTTATTTCTAAAACAAAGATTATGGTTTATGGCATTGCAATTACAGACTTCTTTCCAGCACTGTTATTGCTACTGCTGTTGGCTTCTGCATTCAGGCAATGTTTGGGTTTCATTTCAAAGGAGAAATTGATGATGCAGTTATTATCCCTTTGATGAAATCCCAGTCTCGTATAAAGGATGCATAAAGTTCTGCTCCCTGAATACGTCTGGCAGTCAAACAACGGGAGTAAAGTTGCTTGTGGTTCCTTTTCCTAGTTAGCACTTTGCCTAAAAATCTTTCCCTCCACCCTTCCAGCTATCTATGGGGAGCCCAGCCTGATTTCTTTATATCTCTGGCACTTCATCAAACCCCCAGTATCTGAATCCAGAATCTGAATTCCAGTTGGGCTTGGCTTCTGGGGCTCCTCTTCTGACACTGCACACAGACTTGGTTTTGGGCATTGCCTTCTACTGCTCCTCTTTTCCTCCCCTCCCTGGGTGCTGAGCAAAGAGCAGTTCTTAGGCTTTCCAAATTTAATGAGGTTTTACCCAGCCCTCAGTGCATTGTTATTTATAGAGGTTTCCAGGAGGGGAACTCATAACTGGTGTTCACCAGAGCAGATGTTCTTTAGAGAGGCTTGTTGTACCTAAAATATTTGTTACTTCAAGGGAAATTTGAGGGCAAGTGTTGGGGGTTTTTTTGTGGACCCAGTGCTGTCACTTCCACTTTTATCAAAGTAACTCCTTGCCTTCTAGTCTGGGAGAAAAACAGAGGCGGAATTTGGTGTTTCCAAACTGCAGCCATTTGGAGGAAACTGATTTGATTTTTGAGATTTCAGCCCACATCCAAGCAATTTTGCCCCACTGGGATTTGGCAGTGCACTGCGTGGAGGGAAGAAGAGTGAAAGGACAGGATAAGTCCTGGCAGTGTTTCTTGCTGAGAGCAGGAAAAAACATTTATTTGTGTCCTCAACTATTCGCTCAAAAAATCAAGCTACTAAAAGAGGAACTTAAAGAGTGTTGTAAATACTAGGGGAAGGACTTGCCTGGCTGTGCAGGCAATGCAGGAGCCCTCAAATCCCCACAGCTTCCAGGAGTTTTAGTCCTTTCTTGTTTAATAGAGACCTGGGAAATCACAAGCAAAGCCTGGCTCCTAATGGTCGATGATATCAGGAACACGGTTCCAGTTGAGCAGCACCAAACATCCCACGTCTGATAATGGAACTTCCTAGTGCATTCAACCAGAAAAGTAGAAACTAGATTGAAATAAAGATGCTCCTGGCCCTGCCAGGCTCGGGGAGCAGGGTTCTGCACAGGGACACCCAGCCTATCTCAAATACATCTGGACTCTGCTGCTGTTGTTTCTTCATCGGAGCGTGTCCGGCCAGAGATGAAATAGCTGGATACTGCTGAATGCACCATGCTGGCTTCTGACTCCTGGGTTTGAGTCTTAAGCAGGTCAAAAGGAAAGAAAAATTCTTTTTTTGGTGTGTTTTCTTATCCCAAGGGTGGAGTTTGTCTGCATCACGTAACCAGGCTGACGATTTGACCTCGGTGGATTCGAGTGTGCAAGAGGAAGCCAAGGCTGTCCATGCATGTGAACACAAAATCTGGCTCTGTATCCTTCCTCTAGGATTTTATAAGAGCCAGCCAAGCATTATCTGCCTAAAATAGCTTTATTCCTTATTATTGTTATTGTTTCCAGCACAAACTCAGCTTTTTTTACTGAGCTGGTTTTATTTTCAGAAGAATGTGGTCTATGGAGATTTCTCATATTTGTAACAAAAGCAAAAAACCACTGAAATAAAGAAGGAGGAGAAGAATACTGGAAAAGAAAATGTACCAGCTGGGACTGGTGATTGCTGTGGTTTGGTTGCTTGTCCTCCTTTGGTCCAGCAACAACAGCCCCAATTTGCCATAGAATTGCAGTTTTTCTTCTTTGAGTGAGAATTTGCCAATTTTCCCCATTTGCCAGAGAAGGACACGATGCCATGTTTCCTACCAGTCACTATAATGGGGATGGTGTTCATCTGGAGACCTCAAGCTGCACAAGAGTGTGGAATGGGAGGATAAACTGAAATTGCAGCCTTGAATGGACCACCTGGATTATAGAGAAAATTTTTTTTGAGGGGGTGAATTTCTCTGGATATATTTTTTGGCTTTGCATAGCTGAAATCTGTTCTTGCTGTGTGTTATGCAGCAGATCCTTTTGCCTCCCTCTGCTGTCTGTAAACCCTTTGGAAAGTTTCTGTAGGACATCTCATGAAGCCCAGGTTGTCTCCAAAAGCCTTGTGATGTCTCCAAAGGGTGCAGTCATCCCATCCTTTGCATGGGGAGGGATGGGAATTTGTGAGCAGAAACCATCTCATCCCATCTCAGAGAGTTCAGGTGGGTGGTGCCCAGAGCTGCCCATTTCTCTGTGGGCTGAGGGAGAGGAGTGAGCAGCTCAGGATGAAGGAAAGAGCAGTGCAGCCTGAGTTTTGGGTGTCTAGGCAAAGCTGGGAGGTCTGAGGGATCACAGAGAGCTTTGGGACCTGCACAGTGATTTCAACACCCACTTACTCCTAAGCAAAGCCCAGCAGGAGCTGAGAATAAACCAGCGCCACACTTCCCTTCTGGTGACCAAGGCCAGGAGACCTTTGAGGTGTTCACGGCCAAGCTGGACTGGTCTCAGAGCAGTCTGGTGGAAGGTGCTCTTCCATGGCAGGGAGGTTGGAATTTGAAGATCTTTAAGGCCCTTTCCAACCATTCTATGATTCTGTGACCACCTGGTGCACAGCTCCATTTCTGATGTTCCCAGGCTGAGCTCCTCTCCTAAATTTCAGAACCCCTGAGACCTACACAGGCTTCACATGCAAAACCAAAACAGTTTGAGATTTTTTTTTAAAATCTGATACCTTGCAGCTCTTCTGCCAACTTAAACAGCTTTATATCCTCTGTGCCCTGCTGACCTGGCCTCAGCACCCCAAATATTGATCAGGAGCACGATGGGGACACTTCCCTGCCTGTCCCCTCGTGCACACAACACATCCACACGCACACATTGACATGCAGGCTTTCCATTGCTGCTCTGAAGCCAGGCGTTTACAATTCCTCTCGCGCTCCTTGTGCTTTCTTCTTAAAGAAGGCAAATAAAAGTGTGAATAATCAATTTCCTAACTGGAATTAAAAACGGCTCCAGTTAAAATAAGGGAAAGCGTGAACCAGCATGTAAAGTAGGATGGAGGGGTTATCTGAGCCCCGATTAGCACCCTGCTCATGTAGGAGAACAATTAACGTGTGCATGAGAACGATTAAGCAGAAGGTAAATTACACAGAACGCATCCACCAAACAGGGGGGCTCGTGGTCGGGCTGGTGTGAGAGTTTTTATGGTTCAGTTGAAAAAAGTGCCAGGAAAAAAAATCCCAAACCGTTGTTTCTCAGCTTGCTCAGGGCTGGAGACCAAAATAGAGTGATAAAGATCCAGTCTGGTCTTGGGCTTTTATCAGAATCTGTTCTGTCTGCATAAAGGCACAATTGGGATGGGTTTAACGAGATCTTTAAAGGGAGATTTTTAAAGTTCTCTTGCTTGTAAAGCTATGTCAGTGTAGACCAGGAGCTGGGAATGGAGTTTTGTGTGTGACTCACCAGAGAACATTTCCTGGGGCAAATCTTTGCCTTTGATTGTCTCCTGGGCAGAGCGATGAGGGTGATGACTCCTTGTCAGCTTGGGATGCACTTTGAAATATTCCTGTGAAAAACCACCAGACAAATTTGAAATGGAACCTGAGGAATGCAGGAGGCTGGATGTCCCCAAACCCTCCTCAGAGATGCCAGAGCTGTGGCCTGCAAAGTGGCCAATTTAAGGAAGGATAATTCCAACCACAAATGAGAAAACTGTGCAACAGGAGGCATTTGGTTGCTTCTCCATGTGGAAGATTTCCAAGATCTCTCTAGTGAGAGCAGGTAATAGATTTTGAAGGTGATCTCAAATATAAGAACAACTCTGCTCATTAAAGTCTCCACAGCCACTACAGCAAATCACAGCAGACGCCTTCCAGGAGTTTTGACAACAGACATCAACCATCAACAAGGATAAAATAAGGACAAGTCAAAGGCTAGTATTGATTCTAGGAGCCTTTGAATTAAATCCTCGTTGGCCCACTCAGCATGTGGAGCTCAGACCAGTTTCAAAATGCCTGTTCTTTGTGGCTGTAAGGCTCAGTGATATATATCCATTAAAAAAAAAAAGAGAGGGGGAAAAAAAGGGAAAAAAATAGATTGGCTCTTGCTGTAATCAATAAACAGAGAAAGGGCAATAGAAACAAAGTGGTAATGGGAGAAGTGTGTGTAGGGGAGCCACTCTGCTGGTATTTGTAACAAAAGAAGGTGATAAATGAAGAATAAAGATGAGATAGTTTTCAGTAAAAAAATATATATTAGGAAGCAATGAAAAAGCAAAGGCCTAATTTTTAAGTAGAAAAGTTCTCATAATGAGGGCTTTGTGTGCAGTAAAAATATTATCTCCATGCTGTCAGATAAAGGTAAAAATGTACTTTGGTGCAATTTAAAGAAAAGTCACAATTTTAAAGAGTCTGCCCAGTCTTCCACTTTTTTTTTTTTTTCCTTTTTTTGTTTGGAATTAAAATTTTTTCTCCTGGGTCTGGAAAACTCTCTCAGTAATACAGCTCAGATCTGTTAGAAGGAGAACCTGAAAGGACTGAACTCAGCCAGGCTCATCTCATCATCCCAGCAGAAGGAAGAGCCCAAAGAAACTCAATCCCAGTGCTGCAGAGAGGGTGAATTCAGGTGCCAAACCTGCAATTTCACAGCCTGCTTGTTTACAACTTCCTCATCATTTATGGCTCATTAGGATGTGATTCAGAGACTGCCTTGTCCAGGTGATGTCCTCATCCACATCCAGGGTTTTCCAGGCCTCTGGAAGGGAAATGTGCCCATTTCTTCTTCCCAGGGATCTGTAGCTCCTTTTCTTTGCTGCATTTGAAGTCTGTGTGCAGCTCATCCTCTCTCGTTGGGGGGGTTTATTCTATGATTGATGTCATGTGGAAGGCTTTTATAATCATTTTATAGGGGGTCAAGAGGCAACGAGGAAGGCTGAGGACCATCAAACTTACAGGCCTGATGTAGTGATCTCTGTAATAAAACTCAGCCATTTCCCTTCTGGGAATCCCAGGGGAAGAGGAGGAAGAAATGAAGGGAAAAAAAAAAATTAGATGAAAAATAGAAACCAGAAAGAGCTCTTTCAAAATTCATGAAAGAGGAAAGTGAGGTTTTGTTGACATTCATGTTTGATGAAGAGCAAGCAGGCAGGCAGGATGAGTTCCCCCGAAAGCAAACACTGCTCTAGGCGGCATCCTGCTTTTCCTGCTCCAATCAAGTGATCTAATTAGCTCCCAGAGACTTCAAAGCGTGGGGGGCAGCAGCAGGGAGAGCTCCCCGTTTGCCAGGTGGGGTGAAATCTTAGATGGCAGGGGAAGAATGGTCTTGGGGTGGCACTTAGTGGGTGGGAGAGGAGGGGGTGATGTCAGGTCTGCACAACCTGAGCTCAATCAGAGAGCGGAAAGGAGCTGATTTCATCCCTCTCTATTCCCCACGAAGAATGAAAGGGCAGGAGATGTTAAATCGAGTCCATTGAATCAGATTAAGGGAGATTAGCTCTTGTGCTGTTGCTAGACTGGGAGATCAGTTGACCAGTTTTTACTAATTTTCCCTCTTGGGGTTCAGCGTTATCTGAGATTGATCAAAACCCTTGGAGCATTTTATCTGGGAGGCAGTGGCCTCCTGGGCCTCAGATCTGAACCCTGCATTCTGAGTCTTGATGAGTTGCATCTTGCTCAACGCCCCCTCGCTTACAAAGCCTGTGTTCACTTGACACGGCTTGAAAGGTGCTCATTCAAAAAGATTTTCTTCCTTCCAGACGTGTTTTGAAGCAACTCTGAATGAGTTGTTTCAGCAGGTTGATGGGGAATGCTGTGGGCTCGGGGTACCCCATTGTGTCTATTCATGTAGGAAATGGAAAAAGGGATTTTGAGGTTGTCTTTGTCTGATGCCATTATTCTTTTTTAATTTTTTTTTTTTGTTACAATCAGGGGAATAGGAAACAGTTACCTTTAATCATTTTTGCTTAGCTGTTGACATATGAACGTTCTTCCAGAGCATAACAGAGTGTGAATTTAAAGGCAGTGAGTTTTTCCAGAAGACAAGTCCTCAGGGAGGCAATGTTTCCACTGTTTTAATATAAGTGGATGAGCCCCTGGTTAATGCTTTGGGCTGCAATTTAGGAGTTCAAGGTGCAATTCCCAGCTCTGATGTAAAATATCTGCAGCTTTTGATGAGTCCCCAAAGGTCCCATCTGTTGCTGACCAGGACCATTTACAGAAGCACAACGTGGGTATAAACCACACAGAGCAGAGGATTTCTGGTTTGCAGTAATTATTGCTCTGCAAGGAGCTGGATGGGATTTCACTCCTAAAACCATTGTTCCCTGCCTGTAACAGGAGATAGTTCTGCCCTTTTTGCACTTTTGCCCACTTGGTGCCTTCAAAACACTGAGTTAGAAATAGCAGCTGCAGTTCCACAAAATCATGGAACATCCTGAGCTGGAAGAGACCCACCAGGATCATCCACTCCAACCCCTGGCCCTGCTCAGACACCCCAACAATTCCACCCTGGGTATCCCTGGGGGCATTGCCCAAACCCTCCTGGAGCTTTGGGAGCCTTGGGAATGTGCCCATTCCCTGGGGAGCCTGGGCAGTGCCCACCACCCTCTGGATGAAGAAACTTTTCCTGATATCCAACCTAAACCTCCCCTGGCACAGCTCCAGCCATTCCCTCATCTCCTGTCCTTGGTCACAGAGAGCAGAGCTTGGAGCTTGGAGCTGCCCCCAGGAGAAATCTGCAGCCCCTGATGAGCCTCCCTCCAGTCTCCTCCAGGCTGAAAGAGCCAAGTTACCTCTTAAAACACTGGTTCTGCTTTTGGCAACTATTTTAGGCTGTTTTTCTTGTGAAGGGGCACTGTGCTGGAGCTGATGGTTTTCTTCAGGACAGGAGGGAAGCTCAGGAACATCAGCTGGAAGCAGTGAGCTTCCAAATTAACCTGAGGACATCACACCGTGGATTTCTTCCTGTTCCCTCCACAAGCATCCATATCCTATTGCAAAGCAACATTGGGAGCAGGAAAACAAGACTTTCCGAGTTCTCTGACAGAGATCCTGACATTTAAAGCTTCTTTGCCTCATGGAATCACAGAATGGTTGTGGCTGGAAGGGAGCTCTGAAGATTTGGAGTCCAACCCTGCTGCCAGAGCAGAATCACCTGGAGCAGCTTGCACAGAGTCACATCCAGGCAGGTTCTCAGACTCCACAACCTCCCTGGGCATCCTGCTCCAGTGTTCTGAAGTTCACTAATGCAGGATGATGTCTTTCTGGCTTCAGAGAGGAGGTTGAAGTTCCCTCAGGTTGTCAGAAACTTTGTGGTCAGAGCAGAGGAATTTGTCACCTTTCTTTCTATGGGCATTTCCTTGGTGCCCACATTCACCAAGCCAATCCCAATTATTGCACTTTAAATATCCCCACACACAGTCGTGGCCATGAGAGGGCTCCTTTTCCCCTGTGTCCTAGTCCTGGTTTGGAGAACAGGTGTCTGCTAAGAAAGACAGGAGCCTCTCTTTGAAATGGAGAATGGAAACCCCCTCCCTCCAAATTAGTGTAATTTCTAAATTAAGGGGCTCTCAGGCACAGATATGGGAATTAGGAATAACAGTTCTTTACTAGGAAAATTAAAATAGAAATACATCACTACAAAGAACAAATCCCAAACCCTGCCAGGGTCAGAATCCAAGCTGACAGCCGTCAGTCAGTCAGGGTGGTGGCAGCAGTGCCATTCAATGGTGGCTGCATCCTCCTGCAGTGACAGATGTGCTTCAGTTGGAGCAGTGCTCCTGGACAAGGGGCAGTTTTCTCTGAAGCTCCAGTGATGATGTGGAAGGGTCTGGTTTTCCTCTGGAATCCAGTGGAAAAAGGGCTACTTGGTGTCCCAAAATCTCAGATTTGATCTGGTAGGAAAGGCTTGGGTCTCCTCGCTAGATGGAGCATCTCCCCATGGGATGATGGAATTTTATCAGTCATGCACTGGGACTCAATGGCCATGAACAGGAGAGATCTCCTGGAGGGAGGATGGGTTGTGAAAAGATCAAGAACTCTGCCCCAGCTGGTTTAACAGCTGAGCCATTAACAGGAGATATCTCCCATGGAGATGAGGATCACTGCCACACCTGGTTTCAATGGAGGTGACAGAATAGACACTTTTGGTCACATCCTGTATTGCAACCCAAGACAGTCCTGCTCTGACCTTGACTGGGTTGACCAGTCAGTGAAGATCCTGCCAGTTAATCCTGGGCATCTCTGACTGTGAGATCCTGTATTTGGAAGGCTGCAGGCAGGGCCAGAAATTCCTAAATTGGTGCTCAGCAGGGCACCACAGATCCATTATGTCTTGTTCAGCTGCTCCCTATGCTCTCCCTTCTGCAGCAATAACCTGGCTGTGCCTCCTGGAAATGCATAGAGGAATATCACAGGGCAGAAAGTGCTGCAAATAAAATTAGAATTTGGCTGGACTCAGCTTTACAACCAGCACAAAGAATTTTCTTCAGTGCTGCATCAGCTCTGGAAGTTCCTCATGGTGAACTGCTCTTAGGAACACACAATTTAATGGAATATATTCTTGATAACAAACCGATAAAACCAAAAAACAAAATGCCGCAATGCTCTCAGGTGGTGCTGTGCAGAGAATGTTTCTCTGTACTGAAATCCATCCCAATTCAGGAATATTTCTGAAAGATCTGGTGAGTGATGCTGTGTGACAGAGGATCACCCTTGGAACTATAAGTGAAATCCACTTATGGAATTGCATGTGACAACAAAAATGAATTCATCAGGAGCAGTGATCCTAATGAACGTTTTATCCCTATCCTAATGAAAACCTGAAGGAGTTCTGCAGGGAACAGAACAGGAGAGGTTCACAAAAACACATACTCTTGAAAATAAAAATAATTTTTAAATGCAGCAATCAATCATTTGTAAAAATCTTGAAACTTTTTTTTTTTTTAATTTTCATTTCTTTGTTGCTTCCAACAAGGAGAAGTGAGTGTTGATTGTGCTCCCTCCATTCACAGCTGCATGCATGTCTCTTTGATTTGGGCTGGCTGGATCATTAATTGAATATAGTAAGGTCTTTTCAGATCTTGGAAAAGAGAAAGAAAGAGTAAAAAAAAAAAAGGGAAGAGCTTTTTTATTGCTGTTTATATTCCCCATCAGGGCTTGACAATCCAGCCTGTCTGTTCCAGAGGGCTTGGACCACCTGAGTCTAAGTTTAGATCATATCCTGCTACATTAAACTCCACACATAATAGGTTGGCCACATGGGAAAATTTAAGGAAAATGAGATTTTATTAAAACCAGGAGACTGCCTGACTGCAGAGGGGTATAATAACAGCGTTATGAGGTTTTTATCTCACATGAAAGTTTCACATTTCCCTGGTTTCCTTTCTTTATGCTACTGTGGCCTCCCCCAGTTCTGTATGGGTATCTCATTATTTAATGCAATTAATAACCACATCACCCCAAATGTTTGATTGTTGAAGGAAGGCTCCATAGAAGTTCTAAATTAGCACAACGGTATCAAAGATTCCCATCAGCACTGGTGGGTCACACAATCCACCTTCCTAGGTAGAAAGGGGAGAGCAAAGTTGTGTTTGTGTGTCAAGGAGAACCTCTCGGGTGCTGTGCCTGAATTCCTTCTGCTCTCACATTTTGAAGATGTTGTTCAGTGAGGTTTTCCCGGGTGCTGGAGGACATCTGGATGTTACTGTACGTGGTGATGGACACAGTAACATGGCACTCCTTGAGGTGAAGAGAGCAATTTATTCAAGGAAATCAGGGGTTTAAATATTACACATAGCGCAAAACAAATTAGAGACAATTCATTGGGCAGAGGAGCAACAGCCCTTTAGAAACACACTCTGTGAACAGCATCACATACTCTGGCTGGTGTGCAATCTTTGTTTTGAGTTCTTGTCCTTGGGCAGCTTGAGAGCATGGCTGCTTTCTTGGTTCCCAGCCGTATTGCAATGACATCTGGACTTCATGGTCTGCCAGGCACGTCATGGTTTGCTCTGAAAGCACCACAGATCTCTTGCTGAGGTCTGAGCAAGTCTCCTTGTCCCAGTCTGCTGGTGACATCCCTTTCCTTGGGGACAGCTTTGCAGTTTCACTCTTTGATGGCTCCATGCAGTTCACGTTCACACCTGGTGTCCTGTTCTGACCTGGCCACGCTGTCTGTGCCCATCCTGAGACATTTCTGGGATGACAAAGGACCTCTGACAGCCTCGGCTCTTCTCAAAACTTGGATCTGGTTGCACTCAGGCAGATTTTCTTATCTGATGATGTGGTGGAATTATCAGAAAGGGAGACAAATCTAGACTGGCATTAACTGTTGGAAGTGGCAGATGGAAGTGAAAAAATTCCATAATTCATCTTCCCTGGTGAACTTGTGAACCATCTTCATGAAGCCTGAGGATTCTTCTTTCTTTTTTTTTTTTCCCTTACATTTCTCTCCTTCACTCAGATAAGTGCAGAAGTCACAAAAATTCACTAAAAACTCTGTGCTTGATCACCCCAGTCTTCAGAGACTCACCTCAGCTTCCCCAGGGAACATCCCCCAGCACTTCCCACAGGTGCTCTGATCCACACATCACTCTGCCTGGAGTTTGCTGCTCTAATTATCCTCCTGAGATCCAGCATGTGGCTGGGAGCTGTGGGAAGGCTCTCCAGAGACAGCGACAGGGAAACCTCTGGCATTCCCAGGCAGTATTCCAGAAGTCTGAGGAGGGTTTTCTAATGTAATTCTTTATTTCTTCTAGTGAGGAAGGGTTCTGTAGCACTGCTGGATCTGTGCTCCTTCTCAGGCCATTCCCAGGGCTTTGTCAGGAACAGATTAGATATTTAGATTAGGCATTCTGGAGAAATTGTATGAGAACTAAGTGCTTTTGATGAGTTCTATGTTCAAAGCAATGCATTCAGGGCAGGGAAGGAGTGCTGGCTGCACACTTTGCACAGTTATTACTTTTTATCAGTTCGAGTCACTTATCTCTTAAACGATTTCTTTTATCCTTTCTGGGTTACTCCACTCCTGGCACTTTTCATGGCCTGGTGGGATCGTGACTCAGGGACAGAAACGCAGCTGAGCTTCTCCAGTCTCACCTCCAAGTCGAGGAGACTTTTTTTGGGTAGCCCATCTGGGGAGTCCTGGCTTGCCTTCTCTGGGGATTGGCTGTTTACAGAGCAAGCAAGGTATTTAATTATGTTCCTTGCACCCTGGTGGTTTGCTGGGAATTGTAATCAAAGAGGAGGCTTAGTGAAAAGCTTAATACAGCCTGTGCAAGTGATTTTTGCCTGAGGGGACGAGGAGAGTTGAAAGGAGCAGCAGTGGTCAGAAAAACAAACATACAACTCAAACTAATGAGACAATTGCCTCTTCCTATGCCAGAGCTCCTGCAGAGACCTCTCTGCTCCCTCACAAGGTCCACGAGACCTTCTCAGGGTGTAAGGTCATTTCCTTTCCCTTCCTAATGAACTTCCAGAGAGGAGAAGGTGGGGAGAGTGCATCACTGTGCTTTTGAGGGATCTGTGCTATTCTGAGCACATTTCTGGGCTGTTATCTCATGGTCTTTCTATCCTCGGGATAGCTGGATTAATTCCTGTTGTTAGAGATGGATGCTGTGTTCCAGTGTGGCTTCCTCAAAATGGGATCACCCCAGGGTAGATTGGAGGGACCTGGGGTGCTCAGAGATGTCCAGGGATGGAGACAGTCGTGGAAGAAGGGATTCATCCACTCTCTGTGCCTGCTTGGAGTGGGGTGAGAAATCAGAGGACAAAAAACATGCCTGAAGCTTGTGGTTCTTCTGCTCAGAGTTGATGGATCAGGAAGGGTTTGTGTCACTGGACAAGCAGCATGAAGGATTGGGAAATGTCTTCTTCACTCTCTGTCCACTCTGTGGATTGCAAATGCAGTGGTCATTGGTGGAACAAATACAGGCTCTGCCATCATGATGTCATCTTTTCCTCAAACTTTACGTTTATGGGACTTTTTTTCCTGAAACAGGAATCCCAGTTTCAAGAAGGCATTAACCCACATTCTCAGGCTGGTATTTGGGTGTGTAAGAAGGTCCCCCCCTTTGGATTTTGGCATTTAATTTGTCACTTGGACAAGAGGTGGACACGCTGATGGATCATGGATCCCTGGAACTGGGATTGCTGGCTGGCTGGGAGACACAAGACAGCTCCCACAGAACCTGGGAGAGGAACAGCTGGAAAGAAGAGGGAGGAGAAATGGCAGAAGCCGTGGGAGGATGGGGTTGGGATGAAGGATCACCCTCATCCTCTTGTGAGTCTCAAGAACCTTGTCCCAGCAGTGGCAGATGAACTGCAATGCTACAGGGAGCAAAGAGAGGGCTTTTGAAAGCAGAAAACTTCCCTGGTTTTGGTTCTTTTTTAAAGTTAAGGCTGATCACTTTAAAACTTTTCTCAAGCAGTTTGTGCATTTGCTTCTAAAGATTTAATAAAGGAGAAGGGGTGTCATCTCTACTAATTTGTAAACAGAGATGTGTGTGTGGGAACCTGGTCCAGTGAGGAAAAATGATCTTTGGGGCTCCTTCCCACCCAAACTGTTCTGTGATTTTATGTGGACAGTGGTGCTGTGACCTGGAAGTGTCCAAGGCCAGGCTGGACTGGGCTTGGAGCCACCTGTGATAGTGGGAGATGTCCCTGCCCATGGCAGGATGGCGCAATAAGGTGATCTTGAAGGTCCCTTTCAACAAAAACCATTCTGGGATTTTGTGATTTGTCCAGCTCGTGTTTCAGCAGAGTTGGGAATGGAACTGGATTCATGCAGCCTGGGATTCAAGGCTTATAATATTTATATTTATATTTATATTTATATTTATATTTATATTTATATTTTTTATATTGACTAGTCTCCCACGGGAGCTGCCAGTCTCATCCCAAAAACTGCAGCTCCAGGGCGGTGTCCCTGTCCCCTCTGAGGCTGACACAGTTTGCCCTGGTGGCCACAACAGCCTGGCTGCCACGGGATGGGGGCAGGGAGTGGAGTCAGCCCAGTAATTTGGTGTTATTGGAAATCTTGCTTTTGCAGCCCAGCATTTGGTTTTCATTTGGTGCCTTGCTCAGCTCATTTCTGCTGGCGCTTCACTTCTGATCCAATTGAGTTATCGATGCAGGCAGGGAGAAGGAGGCAAACGAGATTGGTGTCACCTTTTTTTTTTGTGTGGCTTTTTTTTTTGTTTCCCTACCTCCCTCTTGCTTCTTTGCTTTCAGAGATCAAAAGAGGACAAAATAAAACTTTCTATATAATGAAACACAGGCAGAGGGGAAAATGGCAGTGCACAAAATTGTTTTCAGTCTTCCTTTAAGGTTGCTGTTGGTATCTTTGATTTAGGCACCAAAGCTTTAATCAGATGTTGGAGACGACACAAAAATTATTCATCTAACCAAGTTCCCCTCTCACTCTCCTCTCTGTTTTTCTGTCTCTCTTTTTTTTATTAATGTGGGTTTAAAAAGATTCTCAAACTACAGTGCTGGCTCAATTTTATTTTCCCAACTAATAACCCAAAGCAGGATCAGCTATTTTGCAGCTGACAGATCTGTCTCTAAACTAGATTGTCTTTCTTGCTGAGTTCATCCATCATGTATGAAGTGAAAAAAAAAAAAAAAAAAAAAAAAAAAAAAAAAAAAAGAAAAGAAAAAATAGAAGGAAAGAATATTAAAAAAAATTCTTTTCCATGGGCTCATCCCTCCCTGAGCTCATCCATGACTTGACAATCCCAGCATGGGATAAGCAGGACACCAGTGCAGTAGAAGATTTTTTTGGGATGGTTTTCCTGCTCCTGGGGCAGAGTGGGGGCAGTTTATTTATGGGATATTTTGGCTGCTTGCGCCTCTGAAGGAGAGCTGGAACATCCTTGGGCAGTTCTGTTGTTCACTCTACCTCTTTTGTGGCACTTGGACCTTGTAGTGGAGAGGCCAAAAAATGTTGGTGGTGAGCTCTGATGTGCTTAAACTGCACCATGGGCATGTGCTGGAAAGGAACATGGAAATTCAGATTAATACTCCTTGTGCTGGTGGTGGAGATGAACATGGAAATTCAGCTTAATGCTCCTTGTCCTGGATATCCTGTGCACTTCCAGCACACAGTGGTGTAAGGACTTCCTGAGGTGAAGGTTATATCCTGAGCAGTGTTTAATAGCTCTTAATGGACTCATCCTCCTTCAATCATCCGAGTTTTAATTTATTTTTTCTTTAATTCATTCATACTTTGTTGGCCTGCCTGACATCCTGCCCAGACCAGTTCTGTAATTTAATTACACACTGGATGAAAAAGTGCTTCCCTTCTTTTGTCTTCAACCTGCTGCTGCCTCTGCCAGATCCCTTTGCTCCTGTGTGCTAGAAAAGGAAAATATGTTTGCTCTTCTCTGTCTCTGATCTGTGATTTCATAGACACCTCAGCACTTCTCTCTTCTCCAGGCTAAAAGCTCCTGGTCCAATATCTCCTTTTCTGAAGCTGTTTTGTACTTTTGCTGATTTTGTGCCCTTCTTCTGCATAAAATAAATATGAGGCATAAATATAAAAGCACCTGTTTGTGTCAGAGCTTCTCTCATGCTGGGTGTAGCAGATCAATTCTGCATGGTACCAACCTGGAGCAATCTGAGCCGTGTTTTCCCCTCTGAGGGACAGGAATTATCCTCAGGGATGTGAGGAGAAGGAAGGGGAGGAAATGAACAAAGAGGTTTTTGAGGAATCGTATCGAATATCCAGGCAGCAGGGGCTGTTAGAGGGGAGAAAATCCTTGTGGGGTGGGGAGAGTCTGGTCACAGTCTTTAACCCAAAGTTCTCAGATCTCTGTGGGGTTTGCTGTGCTTGGTTTCTCCTTTTCCCTAAAATTACAGTAATTTCAAGACTATAAGGCTCACATTTTTGACTAAAATTTTGATTGAAACTCAGAAGTGTGCTTTATAGTCTGGGGTGCCTTATGTATGGCCAAAGTTCGGAAATTTGCCAACCTGGAAGTGCGAGCTGTAAGCCGAGCTGCGGAGCCGAGCCGAGCTGTGGAACTGGCGCTGGGGGCGAGTGGGAGCGCCGGGGCCCACAGCAGGGGGAGGGCACCTGGGGCTGCATTTAAAGGCTGCGCCGATCTGTGAAAAATGTTTGCAAATTGAGCACCTGCCAGTAAACCCCACGATCGCATGTTACTAATTCATTACTTTGTTGCGCGCTGATCCTCGCTGCAAAATAAAAGTGCGCCTTATAGTCTGGTGCGCCTTATGTATGGACAAAGTTCGGAAATTTGCCAGCAACCCAAAAGTGCACCTTATAATCCAGTGCAACTTATAATTGTGAAATTGTTGTACTTTTTTCCTTGGTTCATCTCTTGGTTAATTTTTCTTCTTTTCTGCAATCCCTGCCTCTCACCTTCCAGGACAAGATCCAATCATTTTTGGAAGATGAATGTGAGAGGAAACTCTCAGAGTTTGGTGGCGGAATTGCACCATGAGGGGAAACCAGGACATGGTATCTCTAACTGCAGGCCCCCAAAGGGAATATATTTGTTAAACATTATAATTACCCTTCAGTGCTGAACTCCAGAGCAGTTGAATCCACATTATCATTTCTGAAATGATGCTTTCATTTAGATAAGGCTTGCAATTATACATCTTGATTAGGTCACTGTTCCCAGGAGCTCCAGCTTATTTATGATGAGTTGCCCCCTTTTGTAAATCATGTGGTGAGGCTGTGGATAAAGACATATTCCCTCCTTTTCCTCTCTTACCCCTTCCTTACCCTCCACAGACCCTTTTGCTCCTCTTCTTCCTCCCTGTACACTTTTGAGTTGCAAAACCAAAAAACTCAGCAATCAGAGATAGAAAAATTCCATGTACATAGAGGGGACAATGCCATGAGAAGGCAGATCTGGGAATTCTGCTCATCCCTAGGTTTCTTTGTGAGACCTGCTCTCTTTCCTGGTGGTGATATTAAGGCTGGGATTCCCATCCCTGCATTTTTGACCTCTAAAACTGCAAATTTTTTGCACAGCAGTCAGCTCAGGGATCAGTGGTGCCTTGTGTTAAGCTGTGACCTGGGGATGTGGTTTCCAGCCAAGCCCATGAGCCGTGAGTTCTCCAGAGCTCAAAAAACAGATCCCACACAGGAGTCCCCTTCCCTCCTCAGTGCACAGTTCCATTGAACCACTGCTGAAAACTCCCCCAGTTTCCATAAGACAAGTGGAAGTGAGGTCTGCTCCTGTTCATTAACAGGAATCACATGGGAAGTGTTGACTGGGGCAAGGAAAAGGGGATGAGAAAGTTCCCAGGGGAGAAAAATGATGTGGAAAGCGCCAAAGAGCACCAGCAGGAAAATTATATTCTTGAACTGTTTCTGGAGGACTTCTAAAGAGCAGCTCCCTGCTGGAAGCTGGAATGGTGTTTCATTTCTCCAGTAAATCCAAATTCAGGAAGAAAATACTGAGGAAGCACAGTCAGGATGCAGCCAGTCTGATTCTGTGATATCATTTTGTATAAATAAGGATCTTATCATAGAATCTTTTGGGCTGGGGAAGAACTTTGAGGCCAATCATTCCCCCAGCACTGCCAAAGCCACCACAGAACAGTGTCCCCAAGTGCCACATCCACGTGGCTTTGGAACAGCTCCAGAGATGGTGAGTCTCTCACTATCCTGAGCAGCCCCTTCCAATGTTTAATTCTCCTTTCCATGAAGGAATTTTCCCAAAATCCACCCTGACCTCTCCTGGCCCAGCCTGAGGCTGTTCCCTCTCCTCCTGTCCCTGTTCCTGGAGCAGATCCCAAATCCCTCCAGCTGTCCCCTCCTGTCAGGGACTTGTGCAGAGTCACAAGGTCCCTCCTGAGCCTCCTTTTTGCCAGGCTGAGCCCCTTTCCCATCTCCATTCCCAGGCCACTCTCCATCCCCTCCATGTCCCTCCTGAACTGAGGAGCTCAGAACTGACCCCAAATTCCAGGTGTGTCCCTCAGCAGTGCCCAGCACAGGGGACAGTCACTTCCCTGATCCTGCTGGCCACTCCATTCCTGCTACAATCCAGCTGCCATCGGCCTCTTGCCCAGCTGGGCACATCTGGATTCACATCCAGCTGCTGTCACAGCCCCCCCAGGGCTGTTCCCAGCTTTGCAGCCCCTGTGTCCCGGCCTGTGCTGCTCCATGGGGTTGGTGTGACACAAGGACACAACACCTGGCCTTGGTGAACCTCATCCCAATTGTTCCCAGCCCATGGATCCAGCCTGTCCAGATCCCTCTTCCCACCCAACGTGGTGCCCTCCACAAACTGACTGAGGGTGCCCCCAGTCTCCTCATCCAGATAATTGTTAGAGATATCAAGGTACTAAAGAGAACTCTTATCCCAAAGTTTTCAATTTGGATCCTTGCCAGGGCCCAAACAGAGACAATCCAGGGTGTAGGAATGAGAAGTGGGACAAATTCAGCAGGCTCAGGAAAGGGTGGGCAGGAGCTGAGCAGTGCTGAGAAGAAGGACAGTGCCAAGGATAATCCTACATGGTCGGGGCAGAGAGGGGCTGCTTTTGATAGGATTTTAAACAGCTCTCAGTTGCCTTAACTGTTTCCATCTGCCACCTTCCAAAGCTGCCTTGGGGCCAAAGTGGAAGTCCTGTGAAAGACCCAGCCCAGATGACCCAGAGGCTCTTTCCTAACCCTGGCTCCTCTGCATCCAGAGCTCCTGAAAGAATACAGCACATCTTAAGGAGATTAATGTAATCTTGATCTTCCTTTCTTGCAGATCTCTGATCCTTTCTCCCCCTCTGTGCATCCCAGCAGCTCCTAATCACCTTTTGGGGTATTAAAGAGGTGTTTTCACTTGGTGCACTTGGGCAACCCCACTCTCCCCTCTCCCAGATTTTAGAAGCAGGAACAGGGAGTGGAGAGGTGAAATGGGACAGTGTTTCCCATTTGCAAATATTTATTTGTCATAATCATCCCTTTTTTTTTTCTTTTTTTTTTTTTTGAGATTAAAAGAACTATTCACATGTGAAAAGCAAACTGTCTTATCGCTCTTTTTAAATAATATGTTTAGAAAGTTTGACCGAGCATAAAAGTTCATCCTTCAATATTGCCACTTGTAATCCGACAAGAAATATTTACTGTGTTATAATTGGCATCATTAAGCTTAGGTGACGTTATTAATACTAATTAATACTAATTAAACTGCTATAAACCTAGTTTGCAGTTACATAAACACATCATCTCCCGAACCGCCTGCCTACATGTTTTGGCATTGGAGAGGGGGGGGTGGATAAAAGCAAATTCAAATGCAAATGATATGAACATACTTTAATCAGAGGATCAGAGAAATCAGACACAGGGAAGGCTGATTAGGCCTGCTGTGTTCTCCAGAGGCTGGACTGAGGTTGTCTCCCCACAGAGACTCCCAGGAGCTTTGGGCAGTCTAACTCTGAGTGCCCCAAGCTATGGGACTTCTGTGTCTCAGGAGGGAGCTGCCTGCAGACTGACAGAAATGGGACTCGATGTTCAGCCTCTGCTTTCCCGCTGAGGCAGAGTTCAGCTGCAGAACAGAGAAAATCCCTTCTCTGCTCTTGAGGGGAGGTCTTGAGATCACACCCAAGGGCAGAGGAGAGGGGAAAGGCATTTGTAAGGCATCTCTCAGCTGTGTGTTAGTGCAGCAGAGCTGGGAAATCATCTCCCCCTCTTGGTTTGGCTTTCTGGCAGTGCTGGCTCAGTGCTGGCACCGCTGGCAAGAACTGCCCTTAGGTAGCAGCAGAGCACCCAAAAGCTCAAATATTTGACCCAGTTTCTCTACAGCTGGGAAATCCATCTTCTGTCTAGAATTTCCCTGACTTTGGCGACTCCAGGAATATCATGAGGACAGCATTTTCCCTGATCCGTTGGTATTTGGGTCCCATCTGGAGCCAGAAAGTGCGGAATCATGTGGAGCGTTAAAAATAGGAATGCCCTGAGGAGGCAGCTCCTGCTTGCTGCAAATTCCTGCTCTCTCCTCCTATTCCATCACCTGTTTCCCACTGGACCAAAAGGCTGTGGGAGCATCTAGGGCAGAGACCTGAGCAGCCCTTTCAGGAGGGTGTTTTTCCGAAGGAGCCCATGTCAAAGGCACTTTTTTCAAAACTACTTTAAAGCATCGCAGCTCCCTTCCTTGGCCGGTCTGTGGCTCATCCACAGAGTTGCAGAGATCACCAAAAACTCCTAAACCTCCCAAACAAGCTTTTTTCAGTCCAAACTGAAGGGAAAAGATCCCTACAACCACTGAGAAGTAACTCCCCAAAGCAAGGGCACATTTTCCATGATGTCTGCACTACAAACATCGCTCTGCTGGCTGCAGGCAAGGCAAATGAACAGAGGAGGTTGCTCAGAGAGACTTTTAGGTCTCAAGTTCACAACTGTGACTCTCAACCAGCAAATTCATCTTTGTTTCTGATGTCCAGCAGCAAGTTGGAGTTCCCAGCTGTGTCTTTCCTTCCTCTGGCTCCCCTAGGCACTGCCCAATGAAGTTACCTGGGCTTTTCTAATGGTTAAAACCAAGCACAAAGAATGAGATTTCAGTGTAACCAAAGATTTTTGTGCAGTTCCAGCTGCTCTCATGTAGCTTTTACTGATCATTGTGTCATCCCTGAGTGCCAGGTAGGTCCCACACATTTCAGGGAGCCAGGACAGCAGGGATAAAACCGTGTCCATTCAGGCCACTGGGAAGGGATGTGCCAGCAAAAGGTTGCTGGGCTGTGTTGCCACCCTGGATCCATCAGCCCCATTTGGCCTGTCTGAGCTCCCTAGATACATCTTGAAGCAATCCCCAGGCTGTTAGAAAAGGAATAAGGTTTGTTTCATCAGATGAGAAGTGTAATCTCCTTGGGCAGCTCCGTGTTTGTGCTAATGGGCTGCAGCTGCAGAGCTGTGACATGTCAGATCTCACCACACACACCCCCCATGTGTGGACAAATGCACCCACATCTGGAACGTGAAATAACAAAATTTCTCCTGAAATCTACTTTACAAAAAATGTCCATCCCCACCTGGGAGCATCCTTTGGAATTTCTTTGAAAATTTCCAAACTCATTGCTTTTCTGAACTCATTCCTTTTCCAAACTCATTCCTTTTCTTAATATTTCACTAACAATGAACATGTTTGGGGACTATGGACTGGGAAGTTCAGACGGGAAGCTTTGATAGCATCCCCCAAAACTTCAGAGGTCATGGGTTGGGAGAGGAAATACCCTAAAGCTTCTCTAGAAACTCCATGGCCTTGGAAAAATGGATCTTGAAGCAAAAAACTTCAGTTTGGCTGAACCTGGACTTATCCCCTTGCAGGATTTACTTTATGGGAGCCCCATCCCTGACACAGCCAGGTGAGAGTGGTTGTAAAAAAAGGGTTGTTTTTGTTTAATAAAATTGTCACTGGGATGTGGGCAAGCTCCTAACATCAAGTACCAACGTACAAAGTGGTATTTTCATGGTGGAAAGTTCCTCTGTGTCTCTGAGGCTTGGGAAGGGCTCAGCTGCCTTTTGGTAAAGCCAGTTTTGGCCCATGTAGCTGACAAATAAGGGACATGTCTCAAGGTGCAGGATGAAGGATCACTCAGCCTCTGCCCTGTTAAACCTGGGGCTCTCCACTTAGCATCAGTTTTATTTTCTCCTTCCTGAGTTTTCACATTTCCATATTTCACACAGGGTGGGCGACTCAGGAGCAGGCAGAAGATAAAAAATTACCTTAATAAAAATCAAATAAATAAAACATACTTTATAAATAAATAAACACTTTATGTAAATAAATATTAAAAAAATTACTTTAATAAAAATTGCCAACAGCTTCTTCAGAGGAGAGTGGCCTGGGGAGTGCTGAGTGCAAAACCCACCACGTTTCACATGCCAGGAGTGTCAGGGCTGTCTGTGCACGTCTCAGGGCTGGGCTCAGTTTGCTGTTTTTTTTTTTGGGAGAAGGAGGGACGTGTCACAGGCAGCCCCTGACCTCCCAGCTGCTGAGACCCTCCCGTGTCTAATCAGGGGACACATGAAACAAGGCAGGTCGTGGCAGTGACTCCTGACTCACACTCCCAGCACGAGGGGACCAGCAGGGTTATGTTTTCATTACTGCCCGTGGCTCTGATGCTCTCAGCTCTTCTGGAGGTTAAGCCAAGGTCTCGGCTTTGAGATTTTTTTGTTATTATAACCTTTCACGGGCAAATACTTCACGTGAAGTCTGGCAGGCTGGCTGTGGCCAAGAAAATGCCATTTCTGCCCAGAGAAGCAGAGTTGTGGCCGTGGCAGCCAGGCTTTGGCTAACAAGCAGTGGTGAGTGCTGGCTTTTGGCAGCCACTTGCTTATCAAACTGATATAGGAGCCCATAAACAATTGCATCTGGATTTCAGTGGGTTACCCAGCCTGCTCAGCTGCTTGGGATCCACGCCAAGGGAAAGTAGAGGAGTTGTGAGGAGAATACCCAATTTCCCTCTGCGAGGACTGATTTTAGTTTAATGCAGCCTCCTCGCCCTTAAATCCAATTAAAGGCCTATATTATGTCAGTGGAAATTTATGCCAATCCTAATATAGTCTAATAAGCCTTAAAATAGCACTTTGCTAGTGAAAAGTCCTGTGGTTTAATTTGATTCTGAGCCTAATAACAGGCTTAATATGAGGGAATTGGCCCCTTTTTCTTTTCTAACGGGGCTCCACATGCCTGCTCCCTTTTTAGGAATGAAAAGCTTCTCTCCAAAGCAGGGACAGGAGACAGCTCACCTCAGCAGGTTTCCTCTTTTCCATTTGCTTCGTTTGCTGGCCATGGGAAGCCTCTCTAAAGACATCCCAGGTTGGAATCTGTAAAAGCAGTGAATGCCAGCCTGCAAAGGGGTCTGGTTTCTCTTTCAGGTTCTCTGTGCTTTACTTATCTTAGGCAAATCCTTATCTTGACCATCACTCAGTCCCAGCTCAGGGTGTGACCTTCAGAACAAGCTTTTTGCAGGTGCCTTTCACTGACAGCTTCAGAGACCCTTCCAATCTATCCACACCTCTAAAACTTTCCCTGGTCCCTCTTTCACAGATTGCTAAACCTCTCTGAGCTCTCCCTCTATTCCAGCACTGCAGTGTCCATTAGCAGCCCATGGTGCTCTCTTCCCTGGCTTGCTTGGGAGATAGTCATTCTTTTCCATAAATTTAGGATGTTTCAGAAAACTTGTCTTCAACAGCCTCATTATTTTGCCACAGCTTGTTCTCTGGGATAAACTGCATAAATCCCTGATTCCTTTAGGCTCCTCCAGCATTCACCCTTCATAGAGTCACAGAACCATAGAATGTCTCAAAGCAGGAAAGG
Source organism: Sialia sialis (assembly GCA_009812075.1). Taxonomy (NCBI): domain Eukaryota; kingdom Metazoa; phylum Chordata; class Aves; order Passeriformes; family Turdidae; genus Sialia; species Sialia sialis. The sequence goes on from VRYO01002253.1 coordinate 1,975,810, forward strand.
AGCAGAAAGATCAAATCCAATTTCCTCCTCCTCACAGATCTATCTGAACCTAAACCTGCCCTGTCCAAATACTCCTTGAAATCTGGGAGGCTTGGTGAGATTTCCTCTCCCTGCAGGAAATAAAGACTCAGTGTTTAGGCAGTGGTCATGCTGGGGATGCCTTCAAGGAGTTTGTTTGTGTGTGAATCTCATCTTTTCAAGATGCTGATTAGAATCAGAGAATCACAGGATGGTTTGGGTTGGAAGGGATCTTCAAGACCATCCAGTGCCATGGGCAGGGACATTTTCTGCTGTCCCAGGTTGTTCCAAACCCCATCCAGCCTGGCCTTGGACACTTCCAGGGATCGAGGGACAGCCACAGCTTCTCTGGGCAACCTCTGCCAGTAACCCCCCACTCTCCCAGCAGAAAAATTTCTTTGCAATATTTAATCTACAATTACTTAGACCTGCTTCTGGCTGCTGAACTCTCTGCTCAGCCCATCTGCTCTGAGGTACCGCTGGATTTGGGGGGGGCTGTCAGCTCCATCCTCCCACCCTGCTGCCCTGCCCTGCCTGTCCTGGGCTGCTGCTCAGCTTCCCTGCACACACTTACCCAGCTGCTGCTCTGCATCCACACATGGCCGAATTTTGGGGCTGGGAGGGTTGTATTTGATATAGCACTTACTAACAGGCGCGGAGATAAAAGCCTCGGCAGACACATAAAAGGCCCTTTGTACTCACAAGTTGTTACTGTTATTTTTCGATTAAGAACAACAGTAAACAGAGGCCCTCGAAGCTGCCTTCAGGGAAATAAAAAGGGAGGGGAAAAAAGGAATTATTTAATCTTAAAATAAGAGAAAACACTTTTTTTTTTTTTTTGGAGCACCTAGTAGATTGAGGTGTCTAAACCCTTTTGAGTCACACAGTCTGACACCCCAGCTGGCCCAGCTCCGCTCTCCTGCCTGAACCAAAGGCCACAAACCCTCCCCATCGGGCCCAATTCATCTCTGGATTGCTCTCTTGGCATCAAACAGATTTATGCTGGTAGGAAATTTGGCCCAGAGCCCTGATGAGCAGCGCTGTGGCTCGGCAGTCCCAGGTGGCAGTTTTGTGTCTCCGGGATCTCTTATTCCTCCGCTCCTTTGTACGGGAGGCGACTTCACGCTGCCACCCCTTTATCCCTGTCCCTGGCCAGCCCAGAGCTGTCCCCCATCCACCTAGGGGCAGGCTGGTGGGTTAAGGGAGCTTTGTTAATGCCCTAATCCTCACGTGTGCTCGGCCTGACAAAGCCACGGATCCGTAATGTCCCGTGTCCAATCGATTGCCGTGCGCGCTCCGGCTGCCGGCTCTGCAGCTTCTCCAGATTGCTCTGGCGAGCTCATCCATCCTTCAGGGATGGGGGCAGAAGGCACAGGGGTGGGGGATGGATGCCTGGGCTTGGGTGTTTGGGGTTGAGGGGGCAGGGAGAGCTGGTGGGCAGTGAGGAAAGGAAAGGTTGGAGTAGTGCAGGAGGCGGTGACGGGAACGGAGCTGTCATCATCTTCACCCCAAAGCCTTGCCTGTTGGTGGTGACCCCAAACCAGATCTCATGGGGCACGTGGTGTTTAATTGCACCACTCCTCATGGCCATTGAATGCTCATCTGACCTCTCATCCACATCCCTGAACTCTCTCTGACCCCCCAAACTCTCATACATCCTCAGCGATCAAGGACACAAAAAATGAAATTAATCTGCCAAGGTTCATACTTCCCATCTCTGCCCCAAAGTTTGCAGCTTCAATTCCTTGCCTAATCCTTCCCACAGCTCAGGACAGGCAAGTTCCCAAAATTTCTTGGGCCTAAAAATGTCTTTATATGTGAGATGGAGAAATGGAGGTTCTCTGATCCAGGGGACTGGGTCTGCATTAGGAAGTGTCATATTTATTTCTAATCCTAGAAGCATTTAAATGCTAGATATAAAAATGTGATTTGTATTTGTTTTATGCATAGTGAAGCTGTTCAGGATTCTTTTCAAGGTTTTTATGGCTCCTTCTGTGCTCTGCACATTTAAGCCCAGAGTGACTCAGTCATCCAGTTTCATAGAGGACAAGAATCCTTGTCCCAATAAATTGCTTTACAAACTTCTTGGAAGGTTCCTAAAGTTTCTTAAATGTCTCTGGCTTATTGAGGCAAGACAGAAGCGTGGGAGAAGAAGGGGGAAATGGATTTATTTCCAAAGGCTGTGCACTGAGAGCCTCATATGTCAGGAAATTGCACTCCCATCTTGGTTTTTAAAACTTTGTGCAGCATCACAACTTGTGTTGGTGTTCCTGTGCCCCTTCGCTGCACTGCTCTGTCCAAGAGTGAGCTTTGGGGTGTTCTTCCATGGCAAAAGGTGACATGATTTGGGAAATTTCCATTCCTTGCCTTTTCCCAGCCCTGGTGCTGGGTTTTTCCTCTCTCCCTTATTTCCCTGTGCTCCGCCAAGGCTCATGAATGCAGCCCAGCAGCAAAGACTGACTTTGCTGTGGCTCCAGGAGAGCTGGACTTTGGACAAGGGTCTGGAGAGGCAGGACAAGAGGGAACAGCTTCAGACTGACAGAGGGCAGGGCTAGATTGGATGCTAAAAGATAATATTCTGGTTGAGAGGTAGGAAGATGTTCAAAGCCATGAACCTTCCATGGAGTGATAAAGCAGCCACTGGCTTTCAGTGACCATCTGTGGGCAACCTCAGGTTCTGAAATCCTGAGTCAGAACCATCAGATTAAAAATACTGTCATGAATTTGAACTTTTTTGTTTGTCTTACAGTTTCTCTGTGTGGCTGATTTCCTTTCTTTATTTTGGTTTCTCCTTGTGTTCTGGAACCCCTCGGGGCAGTGTTTTGTGTTTGCTGGTGTACATAAAATGGGTGGCTGCTTCAACACTGGCCCCATCAGTTTGAAGTAGGTGAGGTCGTATTTTCAGGTCTCACACACCCAAGAACTCAGATTTTCCTTTTACACAAGAAAGCCAACATTGGGATTCCAAATGAAACACCTGAATTCAGAAGCCTGGAAATATTTGAGTCAGGTTGGATGGGACTGCTGTAGTTGAAGACATCCCTGCTGATTGAAGGGGGTTTGGACAAGATGACCTTTAAATCTCCCTTCCAACACAAATGATTTAACAAATTCTGAAAAAACTCTGAACTGCTGTGAAAGCTTCTCTGGAATCAGGACAGCAGACAGGGAATAGCTCACACCAGACAAAGCCAAACTCTCTGAAGGCTCCAGGTCAATCCTTGCTCCATGATGGCTTAGCTGTCATAGAGAAAACCAGGTCTCACTTCATCCCCCAGCACCAGCAACCCCTCTGGATTAAAGTTGGACTTTTTGGATCATTCTCTTTTTTTTATCGGTGCTGTAGCACACTGCCTAATCCTAGCTGTACCTCTCAGGATGGGAAAAAATAAAAAGAAAGAGACAAAAAAAGCCAACCTGCTTCCCCACCATTTGTTGTAGAGGCCAATTATCCAAAGGGGTGACAAGTAGAAAAATGAATTAACCAGAGCTTTGTAACGTCAGCGTTATTTATTCTAACTTTGCCCAGCTCAGCTGTGGATCAGCAAGGAAGTGCTTTTATTCTTCCCCCCACTCTCTCTGATGCTGTTTTTTACCTTTCCTCCCTTCCTTGGCCTTCTTGCTGCTCCACACCATCGTTAGGGAATCTTTTTCTGCTGCTCCAAACCATCTGGTTTCCCAGATGAGATGAGGGGCTGGGGAAGAGATGTCCTGCAGGAGGTGAAGGAGGGGAGATCTCCCAGCTCTCATCACCCCCTCTGCCCCTGTGATCATCAAACCACTCCCTGGGTTTATTTCCTTTGATCTCTAACTCACACAAAAAGTAGGTGCTGAGACTCTGTCACCTTTTTTTCCCCCCCTCCTCTGCCTTTTCCCTTCATACTTTGCTGAGTCTACGCCCTCTTCCACCTGCTGCAGCAAAGACTTTCAAAAGGAAAAACGGCACTTGCTGGCAGGAGGCAGGAAAACAAGGGACAAAACCCAGGATCCAGCCTGAAAGCAATGCCCTGGCAAGGGGCCCGCAAACACTTCAGATGTGAAGCACCGAGTTCACAGAGCAAAGAGGCAAAAAATGCATCCTTGTGAAGCCCCAGCGAGGCTGCACCTGCTCGGAGCGGCTGTAGCCAGTACACTGTGACACTTCAAAGCTGCCAGGGAATGAGATACTGGAACAAGATACCCCTGGCAGGGTGTAAAAGTAGCCAAATCTTGCACTGAGGCAGCCGGAGTGCTGCTTGACGTAGGGAGCAAGCCTGGAGGATAGTGTGCGTGTGTGTGTATCCAAATGACAGATGATGGGGAGAGAAATGAATTATCTTGCACTGTGTCTGTCCCTGTATGAGTGTTGCTGGCTTCCCTGCATGGATTTCAAGACCATCTTCAGTGTGAATTTCTCCTTCCAACACCCACAGCCTGCAGATCCTACAAATGCATTAATAAATCAATCGGGATTTTGGCTCCGGAGGCGATTGCTGGTTCAACTGGGCTGGTTTTTGCTGTTTAAAATCCAGTTGTTTCCTCTCTGAAGGTGTCTTGGTGGGGTAGGCCAGCCCAGATCCGACAGCACGTCAGGATTTCTCCTGGAGGACTGGGCAGCTGCACCAGAGTGGCATGCAGGCTGTCAACTGGCAGTAAATCTGCTTCGAGCTCTTTTGTTGTGCCAAGCAATTGCTGAATAACTTCTCTGAATTACTTCCAGTCGATATCTCTTATATGAAAAGCTCACAGAAAGCTTATTATGTTCAAAATTCGGCAGATACGGATTCTCACTCGCTAAACATCCATTAGCAGCTGGATAAAGGCAACTCTGGGGATCACATTTCTATAGGGGCAGCTTTTGCAGGCGTGCAGGTGAAGTTTGCTTTGTGTGAAGCATTCTCATGCAAGTGAGAACAAAATCTTAATAAAATCTGGTGGTTGGCACCAGGCATAGGATGAGCAGGGCTGCAGGCAAAGCCAAAACATGTTGTTGAATAATCCTGAGGAGGAGGGAAATCTTATTTAGTTTGTTGGGGGTTTTAACCCCATGATTCAAGGGTTAATTTTGGAGAGATGAGATCTTTGAGGAACATCTCCCTCTTGCTGCCTGGGCATGGTCTCAGTGCACCCCTTGCCACAAGGCTGCTGAATGGGCTTTGCAGTGATTTTTTTTTTGTTTTAAATGTGAGGTTGTTTTTAACATGCTGGGTAAAACGTCAGGATTTTCAAAGGTGGCCAGCACAGAGCTGACCTTCTCTAATTAGAGATCCTGGGGAAGCAGCAGAGATGACCTCTCCCAAAATGACCCTTTCCAAAGCAGCTGCCCACAGATTTGTGCTTTAGAAGGAACAAGAAGCTGTACAGCTGGATCCCATGAAGGTGAAATGACTTAAAAATAACAGATTAAGTCAATGCATCAATTACTTTGTGGTTACAATCTCCAGAAGGTAATTCAGATCTCAATTGCCCTGGGAAGGGATCTGTCTTTTTCCTGTTGACTGGGTGGGAAACCTGAGATGACAATTTCCAGCTCAACATTGTGGCTAACTAAAGCTCAGTGGGGTAAAACCAGTCACAACCCTGGTTTTGACTTCATTTTTCTAAGCTAGGATCATTTTTTGTGAAAGAGGTTGTCAGATCTCAGAAAGGAAAAAGAAAGTGGAGTGTTGGAAAGTGTAGAAAAGTAAAAAAATCAATAATTTAGGCAGCTTTTAGGACTTCCTATTTGAACCAATTTGTGTTTGAAACAAAAATTATCTCTGTTAGACTTTATATTGACTATGATGGATTCAAAGAAGAGCCCCAAAATCTCCAATCTTTCAGTTTTGAGGAGTTTTCAATGATGAGCCAGACTATTCGTTTGGCCACTGCAGAGTTGATGTTCTGCACCAAAATCCACCACCCAAACTGCCACC
>VRYO01002253.1:1982721-2008772 GCA_009812075.1 Sialia sialis
CCTTATAGTTGTGGAATTACTGTAAATTCCTGCATTTGTGATTTGTTGGCCACCCAGGCTCTTCTGAGAGTGAGAGGTTGTCCCATCTCTGCTTTTCTGGAGAGCAGGGCTGCCCAAGCTCATTGCTTGTTGAGCAGCAGCTCCCCACTTCCATCAGCTGCATTCCTCTGATAACCCTAAAAATTCCCTCTCCTGTTTGCATCACCAGACTGGAGATGAACCAAGCACTTGGGACCTGCTCTAGATTGGGAGAAATGGATCTCACATCCATTATTTAGATCTCCCTGTGCACAGAGAAATGAGTTTAACAGGTTTTGTTTGCCTGGTGCAGGTTGATATTCACCTGCTCCTGCTGACATTTTGATCTCCACAACTCCCTGATGTTGTAGACAGCTGATCTTGTTTCCCAGGTAACAAGTGACCTCCAGAACAGGAGGAAATGGATTCATCAAGCCACGTGAGGTTTAGATTAAATATGAGGAAAAAATTCTTCATGGAAAAGATTGTCCAACATGAGGACAGGCTGCCCAGGGAAGTGATGGAATCACTGCCCCTGGAAACATCCCAAAAATGTGTAGATGTGCTGCTTAGGGACATGGTTGGAAGTGTCAGAGTAATGGTTGAACTCAATGACCTTTTCCAGCTTTAATGATTCCTTGATTCCATTCTTTGATGGTGTTTCTTGGTTGAAGCTGTGGCTTTGTTTGTATATTCACTTTCCCCATGTTCACCACTCACTTAGGCACCATGGGAACATCTGTGAGAATTTCAGAGGCTGAATAAACTTTCAATTGCTGTTGTGTCTCACCCCAGAATTAGCTGCATTTCTTCAGTGGATTAAGGGATTTTCTGTACTTTCTAATTGATAGCAATCTTGATATTCTCAGATATGTCCTGGTTTCTCACCTCACTCATCACTGCTGCAAACTTTATGCACAAGAGGAGTTGTCCCTGTATTTATTGACTAAAAGTTTTACATGGGGAGGTACTGAAAGAACAAGGGTTGTTTTAAACTAGAAGAGGAGAGATTCAGATTGGATATTAATTAGAAATACTTGTGAGAGTGGTGAGGCCCTGGCACAGGGTGCTCAGAGAAGCTGTGTCTGCCCCTGGATCCCTGGAGGTGTCCAAGGAAGGTTGGACAGGGCTTGGAGCAGCCTGGGACCGTGTAAGGTGTCCCTGCCTGTGGCAGGGGATGGGAGGGGATGATCTTTAAGATCCCTTCCACCCCTAACTATTCCCTGATTTTAAGAACTTTCCCATCTGCCTGTCTCTCCATGGTGCTCCAAGAGGAGGAAATAACTCTGATGAAGCTGTTTAAAATAACAGTGTGCTATCTGAAGTATGGTGGTGGATTTCTAACCAGTGCATTGACTGTAAATCCCCTGGAGGAACTTGGGATGGAAGTTCCTTTGAGAAAATAACCTGTTATATTAAGTTATATTAATAATCTGCTATATTAAGTTCTGTGTGTAAAGAGGTACATGGGGTTTGGCTTTCTAGAAATAAACTCAGAGGCAGCAATTTGGGGTGTGTTGTGTGCTAGGGCAGCAAAGTGCAAGGGAAATGTGAGACCAGAGCCTCGAGGAGTTAAATGAACATTTTGGAGCTTAAGAACCTCCTGATGCTTCATGGGAAAATGGGAAAATATTCTATTTAGAGACTGTACTGCTCACACATCAGATGTTTTCTCCAGTTCTCTCTCCCTCTCTCTGTGTAATCTTTTTTTTTTTTTTTTTTTTTTTTTAAATTATCATCGGGGGCAATTTGCATGAGAGGGATCTTTGTCTGTGAAGTGCCCATCTGCTGTGCAGCCCCGCCTCTCTTCTGACGACACAGCCATCTGCTTTTGACATCACAGCCACAGCCCAGGGAGCCCCTGGCACCTGAGGAACACCTTGCCTCCGTGTCACCCTGCTGTCTGAGAGGTGCTTTCCCTGGATTTTACCCTCCAGACAGGGATGAGCTGGCTCAGGATGGTCTGGCTGGTGAGTGGGAGGTGCAGAAGCCAGAGTCAGTTTGGGGCAGGGACTGTGATGTTTGATTTGCCTTTGTGTGACACGTCATGTGAAGGAGAAGTCCCCTTGCCTCTGCCTCCTGAGAATTGAATAATAATAATTATGAGGCTGATGATCTCTCTTGTGAAGCAGTGCTTGATTAGCTTCTCTTGCATCTGCTTGAGACACTTCTAATTACACAGCAGTGTCCTGGTGTCATTCATCCTCCCAACTAAAACTGATTTGCCCTTCAGAGCTCATCCCACCCCAGTTAGGGATGCTCAAAACCAGACTGAGAAGGGGAGATATCCACTACAGACCTCACTCTTTGATTTACCTGCTCAGGGCTTAGACAGTACATGGAGAAGCACAACATACCTGAAATAAAATGAATCCAAAAGCCCAGATGGTGATGGCTTGGTGAAAACCTTCCAAAATGCCAGCACTTGTTTTGCTGTGTGTCCTCGGGTGGGTAACAGCACGAGCTGTCACAATTGCTGCACACTGCAGGAATTTGCTGTGGTGAATTAAGAGAGTTGCCTTCAGGTTAAAGCCCTGCTGCATCTGGATTTCTGGGCACATATATTCATTTTCCTACTTAGAGTCCTTGTCCAGGTGATGTTTGAGGTCTGAGGTTTTCATGTGTGGTTTTGGTTTTTTGTTTTTGGGGTTGTTTTTTTTTCCCTCCATATAAATCTGCAGTGGGTTTCTCTCCTTTGGGAAAGAACAGAACCACTGCAAAGACTCTCTGGTCTGGCTGCCATCCATCCAGAAACCATGAGCACCTCCCAGGCACGTGCAGGGATCAGCTGTAAATCCAACACGTCCGGGAAGGAGCAGGCTGGGAGATCCCACTTCATTCCGTGGAGTGTGGAAGTGCTTCTGCAAGCCCCTTCTCCTGGTTATTTTAATCACCAAAAAGAGCAGGGCGATGCTAACTGAAAACTTGTATCAAATTCAAGGCGATTTTTAAATTTTTCCCCAATGATAGCAGTCTGTAAGCAAAGCTTGGATAGGAATTTGAAAAATGTTGTTGGTTTAGAGTTTTGAAATGAAACTTGTGAATTACCCCTCTGGGAACTGAGCTTATCTTCAAAAATTCACTGAAACAAAACAGCCAACTGTAATATTTTTGATTAACATCAGCATGGTGGTGACATTGGTTTTGATGATAATAATAAAAGACTAAGAACACAAGAGGGGAAAAAATATGTTTTGTTTCAGGTCAAGCAAGTTGTTTTGTTTTACCGGACCCATTTCCCTTCATTAATCTTTCATTTAAGTGAGAAAAGTGCAGGAGACAAGTGGTGTGACCCTGACCAAAATGAAGACCAACAAGAGAATTTTTCCTTGGCTTGTAAGCAGGATGTTTGATCCTGGGAATGCCCATGGCATTCCATGTGTGCACAGCCACTCCTCACCACGCTCCATCCAGGCAGGGAGGTTAAATCCTGCACTGAAATGCTTCTGAGCAGGTTCCCAGCCTCTCCTGCTCTGCATGGGAAATACCAATGCACAGCCCTAAATTCCTCTTGAATCCAGACCTATTCTTCCCCCTTCTGCCACATCCAGGGGGAATTGAAAGAAGCAGCAGGGCAAATTGTTGCCTAGAATTTTCCTTGCCCGTCAGCAGGTCCATTAATCTCATTGCAGAGCTGCTGCTGCACCAGGTGCACAGATTATTCTAATTTTGCCACCATCCCTGCCAGGAGAGGCTCGTGCTGGATGATAACACTGCTCTAATCCACTTACTGGAGGTGCTTTCTTGCTGCAGTTTGAATGCAGCTTCTCCCTCTGATCCTGTCACCACTCTGAGCCACTGGAAACTCTTAATCCTTTGCAAGCATCTGTCAAATTCTTTTCCCCACCTGGGACCCCCTCTCCTGGGGCGCTCAGAATTCCTTCCGTGGGAGATGAAAAGCAGCAGCACCTTGCAGGATCAAACACACATTTAGGAGCTGCACAGGAGGCACATGGGCAGCAGGGAGAAAATCCTTTCCAAAATCTTGTCTTGGAGAGAGGGCCATCCAAACGAGATTCACTTTCCTGGTAGATTTTAAAAGGTTTAATAAAAGACAATCAGAGACAAGGAATAAATAACCTTTTGCTTGGTATTCACCCAAGAGCATCCTTGCTGTTTCAGAGACACCCCTTAAATTCATCAGCCCATTGCATATTCATAGACTCATCATACAATTTCAAACTTTTCTACAAACTATTTTCCATATTCCAGGAACTGTTCTACATGGCCACTCCTTGAGTCCACCTTTTTAGAGCATGTGTGTTTCTTGGCTGTGGGTTTAATTTCTTTTTCTTATTAGTTTTAATGTGGGCTGTGGTCTTCAATTTCTGCAGGTATATCAGTAGCAGGTGTCTTCACTGGGTGTGTTACCCAACTAAGCAGGATTTCATTTACTACAAAAACATTTATGACAAATTTATTACATTTACTACATAGACATTTCAGTCCATGTTGCTCCTAAAGAAAAATATATCTTAAAAATCATTTCAACACGACACATAGACTATACACCCTAATATTTACAAAAAGCCAATACCATAATATTTTATATAATAGTATTTATAACATGATGGCACAAATCCACCAGCAGTCAAACTGAAGCATCCCCCCATTCCTAGCTCTGTTTGCAGCATGTGTATTTCTTGACTGTGGGTTTAATTTCTTTTTCTTATCAGTCTTAATTTGGGCTGTGTTTTTTAGTTTCTACAGGTATTATCAGTAGCAGGTGTCCTCACTGGGTGTTACTCAACCAAGGAGGCAGTTCATTTACTAAAAAGACACTTTATCGCCTTATGTTACTCCTAAAGATAAAAAAAAAATATCTTAAAAACCATTTCAACACCACACATAGAATATATACCTAATATTTATGAAAAGCCAGTACTATAACATGTGTTTATAACATGATGGCACAAATCCACCAGTCAAACTGAAGCATCCCCCCCATTCCTAGCCCTGTCTGGAGCTCCTGGAATGCCGCTCCTGGTGGGAGCTGGCAGGATGCCGGGGCTGCACAGAAGGCTGGGGGGCTTGTGCCATGTGGGAGCTGGGCAGACTGGGAGCAGCTGTTGGGAAGTCGGGGAGTTTGGGTTTGTTTGCAGAGCGGGGTGAGAGGCTGAGCAGACAGCCTCATCCCCTCTCCAGGGTGGTGGTGCGTTGTTTTTTTTTCTAAACTTAAAGAGGTTTTTTTTCTGTGCCCCGTGAAAAAAGAGGAATGATGGAGTTATTCAAGTCTATTGAAAGCAGAGCACAAAAGCTTCCCCGGGCTGCTTCACTTCATGGTGCAGGTCTCCACCCAATGGGCTGGGGGGCTTGGGGGCATTTTTAGCTTTATGCTGGGATTTTTCTCCACCCACCCTCGTGGCTGGTTCCTTTCCATGCAAGGGTGGCCTTTGCTCAATTTCCTTAGTTGGTCAAATTAATTGACTCTGTTTTATTAAACAACTCATAATTGAAGTATTGAAGCCTTTTGGGTTGCCTTAAAACCTTGATCTATTACTGTGCTCGTCATTGTTTAAAAACATAAAATGTCTCAGTTATCCCTTTCTTCTCCTTGGGAAGTCCAAAGGAGTGAAGCTTTGCAGATTGTGGATGTCACAGAACATCATACATTTGTTTTCCCCTTTTCTAGCAATTTAACACATTGTGCTTTTTGCAGAGGTTCAAAAGTTCGCTCAGCAACAGTTGGTTCTCGGAGCTTGCTGCAAAGGCCTGTGAGGAAACTAAAAAAAACCCCAACCAACACCATTCCATGGCTGCAGGACATAACAGCAACAAACCACATGTAATGCCCTCAATATTGCTCAAATTATGCAAGAATGCAACCCCCAAACCCCAGCAAATCCATGTTTTCTGTTTCTTTACCATATGCCAGCGTGTTCTGCGAGCAGTTAGAGGTAAAGCCTGACCTTTACAGCGCTTTCTGACTTTCTTTTAATTCGACCCAGCAGCTGGGCTCAAAGCCCTGCTACATTCAGACAGCCTAAAAAGATGGAAAAATCCTGTTTGTCCTTCAGCACGCTTTAGTATGCAGTGTGCAGAGCGGCTGGGCGGAGGGCTGGCCCAGCAGATGTTGCCCAAATCACGCTGACAGCGCCGTGTTTGCCACCAGTGCCACTTCCAGAGCCCAGAGCCAAGTGCTGTGCTCCTCTCTCCTAAACGCTTGCAGACGTTCGAGGCAGCAGCCTGACAGATGGGACCCAAAATCCTGCAGAATGAGCCCAAACGGCAAAGGCAGCGAGCGGGCATGGCTGCTGGGGGTTGATGGATTGTGGGGGTGGTTCAGGAGTCAGCTAGAGGGAAAAGGGGATCCTTTCCTGACAGGTGAACAGTGTCATGGGATGTGAAATCCTCTGCTCTGCTGGTTGGGAAGGACGGAGAGCAAAGGTTCCTCCTCATAAGATGGTCCAGGGGAATGATTACAGTAATTTCACAACTATAAGGTGCACCGGACTATAAGGCACACTTTGTTTTTGCAGTGAGGATCTGCACGCAACAAAGTAACGAATTAGTAATGGAAAAGCACGGGGTTTACTGGCAGGTGTTCAATTTGCAAACATTTTTCATGGATCAGTGTAACCTTTAAATGCAGCTCCAGGCACCCTCCCCGTGCCATGGACCCCGGCACTCCCGCCCGACCCGATGCCAGCTGGTGTGGCTCCACACCTGCTGTGGCTCGCACTTCCGGGTTGGCACATTTCCAAACTTTGTCCATATATAAGGTGCACTGGATTATAAGGCGCACTTCCGGGTTTTGATCAAAATTTTAGTCATAAGGGTGCGCCCTATAGTGGTGAAATTACTGTAATTCGCTGGGTTTTATCTTGTCCTGAGGTAATTCAGGAGTGGGCAGCAGAGCATGGACTGCCAGGGAAACTGGGATGAGCTGGGTGCTCCTGGGGAGTGAATTCTGCCCTCTGCTTTGGTGTTGGGAGGGCACACAGGGTGATGGGACCAGGCTGTTCTGAAGCTCCTAACAGTGACCATAATGCCCCTAAAGCACAAAAATTATGACAGATCTGATGAGCAGCCCTCAGCTCATTGCCATTGCCAAAATCACGCTCTGACCCTGATCATTGCAGGGGAGCTGGACTATGTGACCTTAAAAGGTCTCTTCCATCCCAAACCATTCTATAATACTTTATTTCTACAATTAGGATTAGAATATGCCCATGTATTTATCCAAAGATTGAGCATGTAGCAGTCCCTGGGTACACTTTGCCACCCCCTCTTGTCCCTGTTCCAGCAGATTTTTCCCCTCAGGACCCTTCTGTAGCTTTGTCCCCAGACCTCTGAGCAGCCCACAGGAGCATTTTGTGCACAGTGAAGGTGGCAGACTGTCAAAGCTTTAGCTGTGCTTTCCTGACTGCTCAGCCAGCTTCCAGAGGGGGGCTGCGGTATCTCCTGGGCTGCCAGCCACGCCAAAGAGCTGCAATTCTGCAGTTCTGGAGTCTGTCTCTTGGCACTGCTGCTGGCTGCCCTGCCTCCTCTGTCTGCTGCTGCTGCAGGCAGTTTGCAGGTCTTGTCTCTGGGAGGATGCTAAACACCATCCCCGCCCCTGGAATGCCCACTTTGGTTAATTACCAGCGCATTTGCCAAAGTGGTTTTGGCACGAGCCAATGTGTTGTGCATCAAGGTGAAGCCCAGAGCTGCTCCAAGGGCTAACACCTCCCAAAAAAAAAAACATCCTCAGTACGTAAAGTTGGGGTAGTCTCCCTGGTTTGGTAGCAAAAGGGTATGAAAGCACAAACCCAAGCTGTGCCATGTCATTTGGGGACAGCAGAAGTGGTTGTGGCTCCTTTTCTATTCCAGTTGGGAATTAACAGAAGAGCCAGGATTTGCAGTTTGACTTTTTGCTCCTGCGCTCCCCCGAGCACCTTCCCTCCAACAGAAAAACCAGCAACACCTCCTTTGAGGAGATTAATGAGCCAGCAGGGCTGACACCACTTTGCTGAGTCCCTCAAGGCACAAGCACGACCCCAGCCCTTACTTTTCTTATTTTTCTCAGCGTGGAGGGTCCCCTTAGTGATGACAAACTCGGCGTGGCATCGAACTTCAAAGGCTGCTGAGCAAACTCCTCCAGCCTGGTGCCACATGGTGAGGAGGGACAGGGCTGGAGTGACAGATGCACAATCAGGGGACAGATGTGCCCCTTGGCAAGGGGCAGGGTTGGAGGAGAAGAGGTGCACACCCCAGCTGCTGTTCCAATCCCCACCCTACATTTTGCAGGGATTTTACTTTGATGGAAAATTAGTGGCCCTGTTTGGCGTGTTCCCATCTTCTGCCTGGGTTTTGGTCTGTGGGATTTGGCTTCTTTGCTGTGACCTGGTGACAATTGGGGGATGCTGGTGGAGCCACAGCCTCAGAGAGCATGCCCAGCTCCAGTCCTCAGGATGGGCAACAAAAGGATTGAGACCTGTGAAATAAATGCCAATAATTTCTCCTCAGATGGAGATTTCTTTTGCAGCACTTTCTCTGCAGAGAGGCTCAAGTGCCCACACACACACTGCTCCCTCCTGGGGTGCACTGGGACCAGCTAATTCCACCCTGGAGGTGTTAAACTGCTTCTGCGCTAGGTGCTAAAAGGCGTTTGTCCTGTTGACCAAGTGGAATAAAAGGAAACATGGAAAGGAAAAGCACTTATTCCTGCTGTCTTGCCGAGGTCTGTGCACTCTCTGTGGCTGGGTCCTCTCCCTTGCTGCTCTTGATGCTTTTCAAACACAGAGAGCAGGAATTTGTGTGTCTGTGGAGGCAGGAATTCTCCCACAGCCTGGCAGTGAACCTCTTGGTCCGGGCTGGGAATAAGCTGCATTCTTCCTGCGTTTTCCCTTGTTTGTTTTCCATATTTTGCCATTTAACTGTGAATCCTGGAGGACCTAGCTGACAGGAGCACTGATGCCATGTGCCCTGCAGCACACTGCTGCAGCTTTTCCATGGTGAATTATCCAGCATTGCAGTGCTGGGAATGCTGTGACTTCTCATCAGAGTACAGAAGTAGAGGGAACAAAATTTTTTCTTGTCCTGTTCTCCATGCTAATGTCCCAGGTGTCCCCAAGCAGGTACCCACCACCTTCCCTGGCTGCAGATGGACTCTCTACCTCCCTGGCTTCTCCTTGGACTCCGGAATTTCCTTGACCAGAGGTCAGGCTGCCCAGGGCAGACCCTTGGAGGCTTCTGGGCAGAGCTGCACCAGTCTGGACAAATCTGAGAAGGTTCAGAAGCAGCTCCTGCTCTTATACCCCAACCTACAAACACTCGGAGAGGCAAATAAATACAATTCCGAACAAAACAAAGCTGTTAGGATTCTCCTTTGTGCGTTAATGAAGGTAATTAAGCTGCATGCAAAGAGGCAGAAGGCACGGAGAGCAGAGCATGATTCCAGCAGAACGTGATTTTTGTGGTTTCCTTCTTTAGACTTTTTGTCCTTGAACAGGGTGAGGGGAAGGGGCTGACAGGAAGAGCAGAGCTCATTTGGGATTCTGCAAGATGTGCTACAGCTGCAACAGGTGGAGAAAGGGTTTTTAGGGGTGGGTGTGAACAGGGCTGTGTCAGCACTGTGGAGCCAAGTTTTTTTCTTTACTTTTTCGTGGTTTCCTCCTGCCCTGACCCTGCTGGTGAGGAAATCTTGCCCATCCTTCAGCTGGCAGCTCCTACCATCTGAATCCATTTGGAATCCTGGGGACAGCACTGTCCTGTCTGTCCATTCTGACAGAACTCCATGGTCCTCAAGATCCTTTCCCACACAAAAAAAAAAGGGGATTTGACATCTTTAATGCAACGCAATCTCCCCTCACTTCCAATGAAACAAGTCAAAGAGAAAACCCGAAACCACCAGCCAACAAACAAATAAATCAATAAATCGGTGTCCCATGGTGATGGTGGCTGAGGGTGATGATGATGAGGAGGAGGAGGAGGAAGAGACTTTCAAGGCAAGCTGTGCCAGTGGATCCTGGTTGGCAGAGCTGTCTGGCGCCTGAGAGGGATGTCTATGAATGAAGGGAATTCGTGAAGCTGCTGCCGCACGCCGCAGATGAGGATGTGTTAATGCACATCCATTTCACCCAAACTCAGGGATTTCTGTCCCAAATCCTGCAGGCTGTGAAGGCAGAGCTGCTGCACAATGCTGCTGCTGTGGCCTCCCCTCATTGTGGATTCCTGGGGAGTGCGGGGTTGGAAGGGGGAGCAGGTGCAAGCTTTGGAGGAGGTGGGACCAGCAATTATCAGCCCGAGCGTTAATTGTCGAATTAACATCACACTGTGTGACACAAGTAAATAAGAGTCGGCAGTTTGGGTTTCTTGCTGAAACCTTCACTCTTTGTGTCTGATCTGATCTCTTTCCCACCTCACGTTACAGAGCCTGGCAGGAGTGGCTGGTGTTGTCCAAAATAGCCTGGATGGATTTTCCCTGTCTTGCACTGCAAAGCAGGATTCAATGTGGGATGAACATGCAGGACTGGCTTGGACATAATTTCTGCAAAAGTGCCTGTATTAACACAGTCTATTACCTGCCTGCAGATTGGGTGTGGGTGGCTCTCCATCCCTTTGGCAATTCCGTGGGCTTTCTGCTGGTAACTTTGACCAGAAGCTGTTAAAAAATCTGCTGTACATTCCACGTTCCACACTCAGAGGCAGCTGGATTTCAGGAGTGGAACCTCCCTTTTCTGCAGGCATCTTCATCTGTGAGGCCCGGCAGGTCCTTGGGGATGATTATAAGGTATTTATAGTGGAGGAGATGGATGACTTAGTCCTAACAGTCTGAATGATATCTCAGCGATGGCAGCCTTAAACACAGACAGCTAGAGGTCACATTTGATTACATAAAAACTGGATTTCAGCCGAAGCAGCTGGGAGAGATGTTCCTCCCTCCTTGAGAAATGACAAGTGCCAAAAAAAAAAAAAAAACAACAAAACAAAAATAATCCTTCCTGACTCGGGTTCCAAGAGCAGAGTGCGGGGTTGGGTGCCCGTGGCTCTGTTATCCTTGGCAGTGAGAAGCAACTTGTTAGTGGTGGCAGCAAAGCCCAGCTGGCAGGGTGGAGAGGCTGTGGCAAGCTGAGTGTCCCCAGCATCCATCTCCCTGTCCCCTTCCAGGGAGGGCACCGGGACGTTTCTGGTTTCTGTGCTGATTGCTCACTCCCGCCGTGTGTAAATTCCTGCTGCTGTTACACAGGGAGGTGATGCAGAACAAAGTGCTGATTAACACATGCAGGAGCCAGGGATGCTCCTGGGAAGGGACAGGGACACAGCTGCAGCCACTGCCAGCTGGGCAAGGGCCTGGCCAGTCCCTCCAGAAGGAATTCCTGAGGCTCAGGCATCCCCCATGCTGGGAATGGTGGGGTGAGATGTGGAGGAGGGCACTTTGTTCCCCATGCCCAGAATAAAATAAAAATGTGCGTGGGACAAGTCTCCTATGCTAAATGAACTTGTTGGCATCTTCTCTGTGGTCAGCCCTTCTCACAGCCTGGCAGAAAGGAACTGGTACAAGTTGGAGAAAACTTGTTTGTGTGTGGAGAGGAGCAAGAATAAAACAGAAGAAGGGACAGGAGGGTGGGAAGTGGGAAGAGAGAGGCAGAGCTGAAAGGACAAAGCTTTGCTGGTTGGGAGCCAGCCACTTGCACGTGAGGGGAAGAGAACAGGACAGGTGAGAGCAAGGTGGGGCTGGCTCTGAGCTGTTGAGGTTTGCTGGCTTGGTTCCCTCCTGCAGAGACAGCACAGAGCAGAGCAGATCCATCCCTGGGTGGATTTTAGCTGGATGCTGCTCAGATGGAGAGCTGCCAAAAAAGTGACTAACCCTAGAAGAAGCCAGGACTGGGTCTGGCAGGGATGAGCTCCTGCTGAGGCACAAGACCAGGAGCCACATGATTTGCAGCTGCTGTGGTCCTCTGGCTTTGCCACATCATCAAAACCAAAGAGGCTGAAGCTGCATCCAGGTGGAGATGAGGGCTGGAGGTGCTTCCAGCCAGGAGGGCAAAGGAGGTGTGATGGTGTCTTGCTTATCAACCTTTCTCCTTTCCCTGTCAGAGTTTTCGTCATTCTCACTCCCTAATTCCTGCAGCTCCAGCCACTCCTTGCCTGCAATCCTCCATCCCCCTGCAATCTGCTGTGGTGCTCAGCCAGGCTGGGCTTTTCCAGACCCTACTCCAGGTGAGCCTTGGTGTCTGTGAATAAGGCTGGGATAAAAAGTGAGGGCTGGAGGTCCTGCTGTCTTGCTAGAGCTGAACGATGATGGGGAAGGGAGGTCAGAGCTGCATGGTTGGCGGTCAGGAGGAAGGACATCAGCAGCAGCTCTCTTGTGTCCTCCTGCCCTGGAGCTGGAGGGGCAGTGGCAGGCATGAAATTCCCCACCCAGAGCTGTCAGCCAAGCAGAATGGAAACGAGAAGCAGCTTTGTGTGTCTGGGGTCCCTTCTGCAGCCAGTGCTGGGCTTATCCCACACGGTTTTATCACCAGTGCTGGACACAAGCTCAGCTCTTGGGGTCACAGGGCTCATGGGCATGAGTGCTTGCATTTTGTATGTCCCTGTGGATGCTCCAGGTTCATTATCACCTTCCCAACAGTCACCGCTGGTCTGTGAAGGCTGGACATTATTTTCTACCTCTTAAGCAAACCCAAATTCCTGTCAGGAGCACAGCCAAAGTCTCTGAGGTTTGGTAGAAACAAATGAAACCTACGTAGAGCCAGATGTGGGATGGTGGCCACATGCTGCACCTCTATGCAAATCTTGCTGTCACCTGTAATAATACTCAACCCTGTGAAGCATGAGGTGTTAATCACAGTGATGGGAGAGTCCTGACCCTCACCATTTGTGCAGTCCAGCCCTCCAGCAGTGGTATTTGACCTACCAGAGGCAGGGAGATGTAGATGACATGGTCAGGGTGCAATAGAACTGTTTTTTCCAAGCTATCATTCTGTTTAGGGTTGTATCAAAGAGCTCAGTCTCCACAGCTGGAAAAGGATGTGGTCCTGAGCTGGTTGTCTCCAGCTTTGTGTAGTAAACCAGAAATAATTAAACCAGAACATTTGTGTATTAAACCAGAAACCAGAATTAATTAAAGCAGAATATTTATGTATTAAACCAAAATATTTGTGTATTTTCTGGTTTAATGAGCACAGGACCCACTGCAGTCACACATGGACCTGTCCTCTTGGCACTGGACATCTGCATCCCACTGGGAATGGAGTGACTTGTTCAAAAGTCCTGAAGGTTCTCAGCTTGGAACACTTGGTGTCACACAAAGGAATGGTCCCAGACATCACAGAGGGGGAGGAACCCTGACGATCCCATGATGAAATTCTGTGTTCACTGGTAGCCTGATGGGCAAGGTAGAACCCAAGGAATGAACCCCAGGGTCTGGTAATTCCTTCGTGCTGGATAACCATGGATTTGGGGTAGGTTCTGCTGGCCAAAACCTCTGTTTCTCTTTGCTTCCTGAGGATTCAGTCAGCTCCCAGCTCTCTGTCACTTCTTGCTGACTCTCAAGCTCAGTGTTTTTGCTGCTTTGGGAAGTTATTCCCAACATCAGACTTCTCTCAAAATGATCCTGCCAAGATGCTCTGACTCCCCCTGTTAAGCAGCAGGAGAGTTCAGGCTGTGCCTCAGAATAATTATGCACAAGACACAGTGTCAAAACAAAGGTGGAGGATCCTAAAACATTCACGGATGTGCTGTACTGTTCCCATCCGTGTCCTTGAGACACTTCAGTACCTGCCAGGAAAAGAAGTATCAGGTGCCAAATGCTGGCTGCAGTCCCCTCCTCTCCCAGGTGCTGTTTCTCAGGAGAATTTTTGGCTGGGAAGAGAGCAGGGGTTATTCAAGGCTGTTTGCTGTGATGTTTGGGGTGATGTTGGGACAGGCTCTGGCACTCATGGGGTCAGCACCAAACTTTTTCTAAGCGAAGGGCACAGGTTCTGTGAGAGAGCCCTGACAAAGAGGAGACAAGGTCCTTGCAGTCCAACCAGGAGCTCTTCAGGTCTCTCTCCAGACCCCCAAAATCTGTTTGGATCTGCAGTTCTCTGCTGTTGGAGGTGAGCCACTGCATCCTGGAAATGCTGGCTCCAAACCATTTGGGGTTTAAAGGCAAGTGACAACACCGGATATTTGGGTTGCCCTTACATCAGCTCTCTCCTCCTTTGTGTTAATTCCCACACTTTTATTTCATTTATTTTATATAGCACGTTCTGAGGGAGGTACAGACATGAGGCTGTCATAGATCAACTGTCCCATGGCTCCTCCAAAGCCTGGGACACCAAATCTGCCAGCTGGCACCATCTCCTGCAGTGCTCCTTCCTGCCCTGTTACCCCTCACAGGAGGATCCAAGACATTTTCCAGACCCTTTTGACATCAGGCAGTGACAAAGGAAGCAGCAGAGCTGTTTGTCTGCAGAATGCCCCGAGGGGCAGGGTTTGGCTCTCCCTCCTGCTCCCACCATCCCACCAGCTAAGAGAGGCTGATGTCACTTGTGGCACCACGTTGTGCTCAAAGCTCTTCTGCCTCAATTTTCAGCCTGGAGACAGCCAGGGCTGTGTCCCACTGGCACAGATTCCCTGGGTGGATCCATCCTCTCCTGCTAATGGTGAGGCCAGTACCATGGAGCAGCTGAGCCAGAAGATCCTTCTATCAATGTTTTCAAATTAGGCCAGTCTAGGTGATTTTTAGGCAATTTAAAAGCACAAATCATCTCAATAATTGTGTGTTGTCACTGTCTGAGGCTCTTTGGGTGCTGGAAGCATCCCAAACAGGCTGTCACTGGAATGCTGGTCGTGCTTTAAGCTGTACATCATCCAGGTGAGACAGCAGGTACTGGCAGATACCTGCACCAAAAAGAGATTCCTTGACCCAGCCTATTCCCCAATCCCTTTGGGACACACTGCTGGGTCTTTGAAGGGGATTTGGGATCCTGCAGCAGGGCTGATCCTGTGGGATCAGCCAGGGGACTGAGGAGGGGACGGTGCCTCTGTGCTCCCAGCGTTTCCTGCTGCTCTGCTCTGATATCAGGGATGCAGCTCTGCCAGGGAAATCACAAAGGTAGCCACAAGTGGGACTGAAAATAGCTCTCCATGTGAGGGGAGAGGAGAGGGAGTGGGGACAGGGGACATGGTGACAACTTTCCAAGGGGGGCTGGACCCTGCCTGCCTCTTTCTGGGATGGAAATCCCAGAGGGAAAGAGGAATCTGGAGCCTCCTGGATTTTCCTGTGCAGCGGGAGGTTTCCAGCCAGCTGGGAAAGGGGAGCAGAATCCAAGTGGCATCCTGGTGGAGGAACAGGGGACAGCCCCTCCCTGGCTAGTGGCTGGGTTCATTCTGTAGCCAAGCCCCCCTCCCCACATTGCCACTGCTCCCATGACAGCCCCGAGTGACAAAGGCAGAGATTCCATGGACTTTGGCTCAGCCAAGCCCCTGCAGATGCCCAGATTGGAGCCCTCAGGGATAAATGAGGTGGCTACTGAAGCAGAGGAAGTGGCCACCACACTGAGGGCTCTGGGCAGGCAGTTGTTAGGGTTTGAGTTTCCATGAGCTGGGAATTATGTGGAGGAAGCAGCACTGTGCTTAGGCTGCCTCTCTGGGCAAAAGCAAGCCACATCCCAACCTCAAAAAGTTGGAGGGAGGGTTTGAAGCCCTGCCCTGGCCCAGGGGAGGTCTCTCATCACCTGGAATTCAGAGTGCAGAATTCAGTACTTCTCCAGGCAGCTCCACAGGGACCCAGCAGGTCACACCAGAGCTCTCCCATGCCAGCATCTCCAGGGTGCTTCAAAGCCAGCCCATTTTCTCCTCCCACAGCAAAAACCAGCTGTGATATCAGGGAATATCAAGGAAGCTGTTGCTCTGCAGGTGGTTCATCCTGTTCAGAAATAGGTGGATGGAGCTGATGGGGCAAAACACCTCCAAGAGCTGCCATCACACTTCGTTAGTGCCAGTCTTGAGAGGTGTGAAGTTCATGCTGGCACATTTTATGTCTGAGCTGAGATGTCCCCTAGAGGGTGGCCAGCCTGGGGTCCCTCCTGGGCACACAGCTGCGGCAGCAGGGCCACTTTATGGTCCACAGTTGTATTTACACATTGTGTTTACTGTGAACAGCCAGCAGAATAACCCTTGCAGCACCCTGGTTCTGCCTTCTCTCCACAGCCTGGCAAATCCAGAGATGATATCCCACCCCTCCTCCAACCAACCAGTTTTATTTTTTTTTATCTTTCCTTTTGCCAAGTTGCACCCTGTGTCGTGTAGTCGTGCTGATCCTTGTCTTGCAGTCATAAATATTCAGCGTGTGCTGCAGGAGGCTTTGGGCTGAAGCGTGTCACACAGCGAGGAGCCTGACTGTGCTGGGCTCACAGCAGTACAGGAGCTTCCTTGACCCTTCTCCCAGGGGACAGCACTCCCATTCTGCACGTTTCTGTCCTTAAAATGGGAAACTTCAGCCAGATAAAATCAACACTTGGTGGGGTTTGTGCTGGTGGCTGCGAATAAGTGGTACAAAGAAATTACGAAGCATCTTTATGTGCTCTGAGATAAGGCACCTATCCTCTACATGACGCCAAAAATGCACCTTGTCCTTTATGATTGTCCCAAACCCAACATGCCCCGAGTTTTTGCCCATCTGGTTCACGTCCCCTGCGCTCCCAGCAGTGCCAAACGTGACCTGTTCCAGCCTGGCTGCTGGATGCTGTCCTTGGCAGGGAGGTTGGACACACGGCTCAACATGACTCATGGCAGTGGGACATGTGTGCAGCCTCCACTCAAACATTCTGTTCTGCTCCTTCCCCTCTTTGGGGCCCTCATTTGGGGATTCCACATCTGTTATCACCCTGCAGCCAACTTTCTGCTTTGGATTAAATTTAGCAGGGGTTAAATAA
Source organism: Sialia sialis (assembly GCA_009812075.1). Taxonomy (NCBI): domain Eukaryota; kingdom Metazoa; phylum Chordata; class Aves; order Passeriformes; family Turdidae; genus Sialia; species Sialia sialis. Next base: position 1,999,587 of record VRYO01002253.1, read on the forward strand.
GATCACTTAATAGAAGATCACTGCTCTCCTCCATCCTGTGATCCAGCCTGGGATTTGGATGTATCACAGTCATAGAAAGGTTTGGCTTGGAAGGGACTTTAAAGATCATCAGGGACACCTTCCACTGTCCCAGGCTGCTCCAAGCCCCATCCAATCTGAACAATTGAAACAGATATTTAGTGCAGCATAACTCTCAGGCTGCCTGTTCTACCTCGCCAGCCTCTAGTTTAGGGACTAGGTTGCCTGAACTAGATGAAATTCTCCCTCAAGTTTCCTATCAAATCACACACTTTGCAGAAAGGATTGGGAGTTTTACAGCATGTGAACTGCTTTAAGATCATTGAATCATTGAACGGTTTGTCTTGAAACGAGCCTTAAAAATCACCTTGTTCCAGCACCCTGCATGGGCAGGGATGCCACACTCTAGGCCAGGTTGTTCCAAGCCCTTTCCAACCTGGCCCTGAGCACTTCCATGGGTTTTGGGCGACCTGGGAGAGTGGGAGGTGTCCCTGCCCATGGCAGGGAGTTGGAAATGGATGGTCTTGAAGGTCCTTCCCAACCCAAATCAGTGATTCTATGATCTCTCTGACAAGAGCTTGGTTTGGAGTGTGTTCTTTACTTTTTTTAAGTTTTGGAGTTCAGGGAGCACTTGTCTTTTTTTATTTTTTGCTTTTCTGGCCAGTCAGAGAAGTCTTACTGAGAAGTTGTGCTCATTTCTGATTTTATCATCTCTGTCTGTAGCATTTAAAGTGTGACCATCACACCTTCCACACCCACTCAGCTACCTGCGTGAGAGATTTGCTCTGGCTGGATTTCCATCTCCAAATCTCCTTGGCTGGCTCCATTTTACAGGTTCCTCAAAGCATGAACCTGAAGGAAATGTAACATTGAATTAAATGCATTAATGAAGTTGCACAACAAGCTCTGAATTTGTCAGGTAAATTATGCAGTTGTTAACAACAAACCTGACTCAACTTGATCCGTTTCCAGGGAGGTTTGAGAGCTGCAGGTGGGGATGGATATCAGCATTCCTTCTCCATCTGTGTGCTGAAATTCCACCTAAATAGATTCACCCTGTCTCCAGCCTGACCTAGCAGGGGTTCTGTGTGGCTGACTTGTGTTTTTTGGGGACCAGAAGATGTTGCACTGTCTCCAAGGTGGTTTTGCAGTGTAAGTGAAATCCTAAAGGGTATTTTTGCAGGTGGTGTTACCTTTTCCATGGATTGGAAAAGGACCTGGTGGTGGAATTTGGGATGGAGAACTGGTCACCATTGCCTCCCATTCCCTGTCATGGACAAATCTCCTGGTGATGTTTAATCATTCCAGGAAGCATGCAGACAGAACAGGCTGGAGCAGAAACCTGTCACAACACAGCACCACATCATTCCCTCTAAAACCTTGCCATATTTTGCCCCCATGTGCACAGAAAAACACATCCCATGGTGTCCAAGGAAAGAAGCAATTAAAAAGTGATTTGTTTTCCTGCAGCACTTCAGAACAACAGGGTGCAGCAGGATGCAGCTCATGCCCCAGGATAAATGTCCTGGGGAGGGCTCCCTGGAAATGCAGGTGGTTGCTAATTTGAACAGTATCCACTCTTTGAATGAAGCCAGCAGGGGTGAGGAGCAGGGATTTGTCATTTCTAGGAGGTGGTGGCTTTGGGTTCCTGCCAGCTCAGCAGGGTTGGGAAGCTCCTCTCATCCAAAGCAGCAGCTGCAGAGTCAGCCTCAGCCAGAACCTCCCCTGTGCATGGGCAGGCTCTCCAAAAACGGGGGATAATTGGGTTGGGAGACACCTGAGAGCTTGTCCAGCCCATCCCACTGAAGCCAGGATCTCCTCTTATCCATGTCCCACCTGACAGAGGCTCCTTCACCCTGTTCAACTTCCAACTCCCCAAACCACTAAAAAGCTTCTTCAGTGTGTAAAGCCAGCCTCCCCACTGTTATCCACAGACTACCCACCCCAAACAGGGAGGAAGATTTATTTTCTTCATTTTTCTGCTCCACATTTGAAGCTGATTATTCTGCTTCCCCTCTAAACAATCCCCCAGTTCCTCCTGTGTTGCCATGGAATTTCAGGCTCTCCAGGTCCCCCCTGAGTCTGGTGTGCTGGAGTGCCCCACTCATGGCCTTGGCAGGACCATCAGGGCAGCTGGACTGTGCCACGCGCCAATGATCCCTGGGATTGGGGTTTGCATCTCCTGCAGCAGCCCTACACTAATGATTCAAGCACATTTTTTTTGCCTCAGTGCCACCAAGCCCTGCTCTGACTCTGTGCTCTCAGTTCTTGTTGCCTGGGAGTATTTTCTCTCCCTGAGTCCAATCTTGTTTATTTTTCCTTTTCCTGAGCTGGCCCTTCAGTTCATCCAGCTCATCTTGCATCCCAGGCTCTCCAGCATTCTCACAGCCTTCTAACAACCTTCTTCCTTTATCGTGGTCATTCAGCGAATATCAGTCAGCCAAAGGGCTTGGATGTCTTGATGCACTCTAGAAAAGCTCAGGTTGGTGCTCTGCAAATGAGGGATTGAATTCCCAGAGGCAGCAGGAGGATGAGATCTCTTGGACATTGCTCACCTACATTTACAGTAATTTCACGACCATAAGGCTCACCGGTGTATAAGACGCACTTCTGGGTTGTCAGCAATTTTCCGTAATTTTTCCATATATAAGGTGCACAGAACTATAAGGAGCACTTTTTTTTCCAGCGAAGATCCGCACGCAACAAAGTAACGAATTAGTAATGGATCGCGGGGTTTACTGGCAGCTGCTCAATTTGCAAACATTTTTCACGGATCGGCGCAGCCTTCAAACGCAGCCCCAAGTGCCCTCCCCGTGCCGTGGGCCCTGGCACTCCCGCTCACCCCCGGTGCTGGCTGCCGTGGCTCACACTTTCAGGTTGGCAAATTTCTGAACTTTGTCCACATATAAGGCGCACCGGATTATAAGGTGCACTTCCGGGTTCTGATCAAAATTTTAGTCAAAAGGATGCGTCTTATAGGCGTGAAATTTCTGTACTTTCTCCTGCATCTCAGTATGGGAAGGACTCCTTCCCTCACCTGTGGCATCCAGGACTCTGCATCCACGTGCCAGGATCTCTCAGGTAATAGACAAGCAAGGAAGGACGGTTTTGAGGCAGGTGAGAGGATCTGGGGCAGGGATCCTGAAAACAATGGAGAGTTTTCCTCAGCAAGGTGCCAAACACCCTTTGAAGTGTCAATCCCATCATTTGGCATTGATTTTTCTTTAAAGATCTGCCTGCTGCTGCCTTCCCAAGAGCCAGGCTTTCTGCTGACAGGCAGTCTGGCGTGGGAATTTCGAGGATGTGCAGTGCAAAACTTCCACAACCTGCCTGGGATTTGGGTTCCTGGAAATTTGGGGCCACCCCTGCTCCCCAAATGAGAATGTTCCCATATCCTGCTGCTGCACTGGCTGTGAGCTAGGCTTTGTACCAGCAGGGGTTGGCTCCCTGCTCCTGGGGCTTTTCTTGGCAGGGAATGGAGTTTAGGAGATGCTTTTGGCGTTGATGCTGTGGGATAAACCCAGAAAACTTTCCCAACAGCGGGATTTTCCCCATGTCCTTGGATGGCATTAGACTGACAAGAGAATAGGTGTAGATTTGATATTAGGGAGAAATTCTTCCCTTTGAGGGTGCTGAGGCCTTGGCAGAGGCTGCCCAGGGAAGTTGTGGATGCCCCAACCCATTCAAGGTCAGATTGGATGGAGCTCTGAGCACCCTGGACAAGTGAAAGGTGACCCTGCCCATGGAACTGGATGGTCCTTAAGGCCCCTTCCAACCCAAACCATTCCATGATTTTATCATTTTCCTTTCAATATTTTTTCTTTTTTTTGCTGGACTTACCTCAAGCCTCCAGATCCCTGTCCTCTCCAGGACATATTTAAATTGCTTTTCACATCCTGTAGCAGGGATTCTACTTTTACTTGAAGCAGTGGATGTCTCTGCATTTAAATTGTGATTTTTTTTCCCTGGGACTGACAGCTGGGAAGTTCTAGGTGGCTCCAGCTTTATAATTACCTCTGTCTGTCTTGCCTGTGTGTTCACGCACACTCACACGTGCACTTGTGCTCAAGAGGAAGCAGTGAATGCAAGGAACAGCTGGATCCAGTATGTGACACGTCAGGAGGAATTGTTTTTCTTTAAACATCTTTTTATCTCCGTCTCTGTTCTGCTTTTCCTGGCTGCAGCATCCTCTGAATGAAAAACCCTGGAATTCCTCAGCCTGTTGGGAAAAAAAAAAAAGAAAAAAGGAGTTTTGCTAAATATTGGTTCTGTCTGTGTGAACTTGGCTCCTGCCTGGGGATCCTGTTTCAAGGAGAGCTCCCCAGGGATTGGCTCCTGGGACTCTTGTGAGGAGGATGCCTTCAGGTTAAACTTCATGACAAGCAAGGCAGAACAGCACTGGAGATGGCTGGGATTGAACCAGAATTGTGTTTGTGCAGCATTCCTCTGCTTCCCACTGTCCTTCACACTCCCTGCTCCATCCCAGCTGTATTTCCTGATTTTGAACCAACAATATCGTTTTATTGCAAAAACATTTGAATTTTCCATCTTTAGCACGTGTCCAGCAGAGAGATCTCTCCTGGCCAGAGAGATCTGATCCCTGTGGATATGTGTGCAGGCAGAAGCTGGGGGTGAAATTTTGGGAGTGAGAGGTTTCCCCATCAACCTGAGAGGCTGCAGAGTGAGGTTTGGAGAGGCCTCATCTCGCAGTCTGTTTCCTTTTCCTTTTAATGTGTTTGCTCTCTAATGTGTGTTGACACAGTAAACACACATGTTTGTACAAACATCCCAGCTGAGGGTTGTTTTGAGAGCCCCTTGCAGGGGATGGGAAATGTGCCTGGCAGATGTTGGGAGCCTGGTGCACTCCCCTTGTGCCAGAGGTGCTGGAAATGGTCCCCACTGGGAGGAATCTGATGGGACAGCAGGAGGCAGAGGAGGATTTTGTGGTGGTGGTTTTTGTTTTGGTTTTTTTTTTTGATTGCTGCAGAAATACAGAGGTGTCCAGGGGCAAAAAATGGATTTTAACTGGTATTGAACGTGAGATGGTGAGGAAAAGTGTGGGGAGAAGAGAACTGGACAGAGCTCCCATGAAGGAGGCGTTTGGATGGAGATGGAGCTGACATTGTGGGAAAAGATGGGCAGAGCCAAGGATTTGTGTGAGGTGCTGCCAAAGCTCCCTTCAAACCAAACACTTGGTGTTGGATGGGGCAGGAACCAAGTTTCCCCATGGAAGTGCTCAAAAAGCAAATAGAATTTGTGATATGGCTTGGTGGGTGTGGTGGTACTTGGCTGAAGGTTGGACTTGCTGGTCTTGGAGGTCTTTTCCAAGATTCATGATTTGATGATTCTAATTTCTTCCAGATTCCCTCACAGCAGATCAATGTGCTTTGGCACCTCATTTGATGCTTGGAGCTGTCTGTGGCATTTTATTCCCAACCATAAAATACAGGAACTGGGGTTGTAGGGGGCTGAAAATTGGTCGAATTATGTTAAAACTGACCCTGCTGTGGAATTATAGAATAGCCTGGGTTGGAAGAGACCCCCAAAGGTCATCAAGCCCAACTCCTGGCCTTGCACAGGACAGCCCAACAATCCCACTGAGTGCCACTTGAGTGCAACAAGAAAAAACAGAGATTAAAGTGCAGTTCTTGGAGCCTCTTGTTGCAATAGAGCCCATTGAACAAACAAACACTGCCCTCAAAACAAAGATTTTCTGTACTAACCCATCCTCACACCTTTCAGCACAGAGACAGCGTGAAAGGGCTGCTGGTCCATCAGCGAGAGATGCCAGACACTCACTCAGGCTGGAATCCGTCTCACCTAAATGCTGGTCATCAGCACTGAATGGTAATGAGCTGCTGTTTATAGATAATGGAGAGAGACTGGCATCTCCAGAAGGCAATTCACTCCTGAGACACCTCTTTAGGATGGCACAAATCACCCCGTGGTGAAACCTGTCTCTTCCCATTCACTCCAGGGGAAGGCTGCCTGACTCATTAGATGGCTAATTTTCGGGAGGACCACCTTAAACAAGATGAATCCCACGTTTAGTGCGTGCCTGGAGGGCAGGCAGGTGACGGGTGACAGCAAAATGTCCCTGGAGCCAGGCAGAGCCTGGCTGCTCTCTCCTTAGCTCTTTGTTTTTGTTTGTTTTTTTTGGTTTAGTTTGCCCCTCTTTGAATCTGAAACATCCTGTGCTTTGAGCCGGGTGAGATAAATGAGACCTCATTTTGTCACAGTCAGGGGAGTAGATGGGGCAATGGAAAATGTGGAATTTGAAGGGTTTCTGCCATGTTTGTCCATCCTTGGGGCAGTGAAAAATGTGGAATTTGAAGAGTTTCTGCAATGTTTATCCATCTTTGGGCAGTGAAAAATGTGGAATTTGAAGGGTTTCTGCCATGTTTCTCCATCCTTGGGGCAGCTCCTTCTCCTGGTGTTGGAAGGGAGGGAGATTTCCCTGTTCCCATGTTGCAGATGGGACACTGGAGGCTCAGAATGAGTGACAAGGGAAGGGCACAGGAGCTGATCCTCCACACAGGGATTATGGCTGGGTGTGCCCATGGATTTTTCCCTGCTGCTTCCCTGCCCAGGTGGAGCTGGGAAGGCCAAGGGCAGTTTTTACCTCCTGGCTGGAACTCTCTGGTGTGGGTCAGAAACACCCAACCTCTGCATTAACGAGGCCATGAAGGTGGTGTTCAATGTGGGAATTGGCTGTCCCCAATCCCACTGACGTCTCCCTGGGAATATTTCCTGGGAATTGGGTTCAAATCTTCAGAAACACAGGGATTTTGAAATTTAGTCCATTTTGTTGTCACACCTGTCACCTCTGTTTTTTTATCCCCTTCCCAAATGCCCATCTGCCCCTCAAAGCCCTTCTGTGCTGAGACATGCCACCAGCTCATGGATCATTTTGGATAATTTTGGATAATTTTGGATCATTTTTCCTGCTGGGGAAGAACTGACATCACCCTAAAACCGCCCAAATATTCTGTGTGGAGGGCTTGGAGCAAATCCTGTGGGGCAAATCTCTCCTCTGCCCACTGGAATCTCTGCTGGGAGGACAGGGCAGGACGATTCTGTTCCAAAAGCTCCAGGAATTGGGGAGAATCCCTTTAGGAACCCACTCCATAGAGCTGCTGACACCCTGTGGCTGTCAGGAAGAAACGCAGCGGCTTTTGCACGGGAGGGCTGGGCAAATTTGGGTTTGAAAAATGGTCTTCCAGGAAAAAAGAAAAAAAGTGGCTGTTCTAGGAATAAAAAATAAAAAAAAAAATAAAAAAAACCAAAAAAACCAAAAAACAACCCAGCAGACATTTCCCAGCTGTGCTTTTAGCACAGGGACAAAGGTGGCAGCTGGCTGGCTGGCTGTCCCTGCTCCTCTCCCAAGGCCATGGGCCAAGGGCAGGAATCTTTGAAGAGCTCCCAGTTTGGAGGACGGGGTGGGGAAAGGCCACTGCCAACAGAGAAATGAGACATGGCCACTTCCTCACCAGAATAACTTCTTTAACTCTTTCTCCCCCCTGCCCCACATCCCTCCTCTCGTGGTTTGTCACAGCCAAGATGCTTCCACACAGAATATTATTTTCCTCTTGGCGTTTTCCTTCCCAGCTGCCAAGAGGTCTGTGTGAAAACACCAATGTCTCCATTTTATAAGCAACCATCTCCTCCTTCAAGAGAAACAAAAGGAGAGGAAAAATAAAAAAAAAAAAAAATGGAGAAGCAGAGTCAGGATCATGCTCTGGTCCTCGACACAAAAGGGACGGGGGGGAGTTGTTGGCCCGGGATAAAATTGGCAGTGCCATGAGTTTTAGCTGCAGCCTTTGAAGATGAGAAGAGAAGCAGCTGATTGTCACAGAGGGAGCAGGCTTGGCCCTTTAAACAACAAAGCCTGCAAAGACAGCCCCGAGTCCCAAAAATAAAAGCTGCACACTGCCTGCCTCTGTCACTGCCCGACAGAAATAGGAGCCCAGTGGGAACCATTGAGGCCATGATGAGGAGCTCCAGTCTTGTGCCACGAATGAGCCGAGCCCAGGAGGGTGCAGGCAGAGGGAGGGGGTTGGCTGCTGGCTCCTGGGGCAGCTGGTTGGGGTCTGTCCCCATCACCCAGCCTGGCATTGCCCTGCACAGCTCTCCCCTCTGCTGTGGGAATGGAGCACCTGAGCCAGCCCTGGATTGCTCCCCATGGTCCCTTTTGGGGCTTGTCCTTTGTCTCACCCTGCGTTAAACATCCTGGGAAGAGCTGGAGGGCTCCGGCTGAGCTCAGGGCTGTGAATGATGCCAGTGCCCCCAGGAGGCACCGAGGTGGGGCTGTAATGGCACATCCATCTCTGCATGTGGGTTTGTCCCTCTTTTTGGGACAGCTGGTGGCTTTTCATCCCTGTGAACTCCTTGGAGAGTGTTAAAATCCAGTGCTGGGGTCAAAAAAGGGCAGGACAAGACCCCAGACAGAGAGGGACAGCCTTTGGGATGGGCCTGGGGACACTGGGGACAGAGGTGGCAGCGGGACAGCAACGGCAGCTGCGCCATCTGCTGCACGCGTGGAGAAGCTCCGGCCAAAAAGGAGAATTTTGGGTTGATAGTTCCCAAAAATAATCAACAGTCCAGCCCCAGCCCTTTCTCCTTCCCCTCCTTTTGTGCCAGATGTTGAGGCACAGCCGCTTTTCTGCCATCTCTCATGGACCAGGGAAACTTTTGATGCAGCTGGGGAAGGGTTGGTTCAGTAACTATTAAAAAACCTTTCCCCCAACTCCTTTTCTGTCCTATGAGGCAGATCTGGAGAGAAGGAATAAAACAAGGGAGCTCCAGGAAGTTGTCAATCAGTTTTCCCCAGCATTCCTTGGAGCATCCTCAGGGATTGAGATGATCTCCAAACCTGGGGTTGCTGTGTTTTGCTTGAGTTTGGTGGAACTGATCTAATTTCACCACAGCAAAATGTGGAAGGCTTGCCCTAAAAGGAGATGAGGGTTTGAGGAAGAGGGAGCAAGTGGAAATTCCTGTAAAAAGTCTGTTTTTCAGAGAATCCTCAGTACTGCAGATGTTTCAAGATGTTTGGGTAAGGTCAGTGTGTACCTCAAAATGCACAGAGTTTTGTGTGTTGCATCTCCTCAACTCAGGACTTCAGTAAATAATACCCCAAGCTTTGGGAATATGGAATACCTACACTGTGCC
>VRYO01002253.1:2009772-2056530 GCA_009812075.1 Sialia sialis
GTTCTGTGATTCTGTGGTTCTGTAACCCAGCAGTGGTGTCTATGACAGTGACCACCCCAGGAATGTTTGCACTTTGTCCCCACAGGTTTTCAGGTTCTCTGTTTGTTGGTCTCCGCTGATGTGTCCCAGGGATGCACAGAGCCAATGAGCTGTGACAAAGCAAACCCCAGCTCTTTAGAGAATGGGGGAGCCCTGCAACTCATGGGATGCTGCTTTGAGAGCTCAGACATCTCAGACTGTGACATTGGAAGAGTACTTGGCTGTTTTGCCTCAGGCAGGACATTGCTCTGGTGCTGACACAAATTTGGGCAAAGATCTGAGACACAAAGGGAGCTGCAGACCTGTGAGTTGACCCTGTTGGGAGAATGGTGACTCTTTCCAGCTCTGCTCCAGTTCCCCTCTGGGCTCTGCTCCCTGAGCACCACGAGGCTCAGCTGAAGCATCCCTAGAAATGCTCTGTCAGATCCCTTTTGTGCTCAGCTTTTCCATACTCTCTACTTCCTGAATTTCCCTCCATTCCTATTTTCCCTTCTGTGGAGAAGAGATTTTGGGCTGGATCGATGCTGTGTAACGGTGTTAAGTTCATGAATACCACTCCAACCAATTTGTGGGGCAACTCTGACTCCTCACAGCCTGATCCAGGCTCTGATTCCCCAGCAGCCAGCCCAAACTGTGTGGCTCAGGCAGCTTTCATCCCTCCCAGGAGCCTCCTACCCCTTCCTAAGTGGAATTATATGTCAGCACTCCCCTCCTAAATCCCTCTGGCTCTGTTAATTCTTCCTTGAACCTGCCTTGTGTCCTCTGTGCCATACAACTCCTTAGGGCAGCTCCTCCCAGCAGTTGTCCCTCCTAATCCCTTGGGGTGCACTTGGAGGGCTCTGCTTCCTCCATGGGATCTTCATCTTCTCTGCCACAGCTCTGGTTGGGTGCTGAGTGTGCTTGGCTGAGAGGAAATCACTCCCTGCCACCCTCACCCACTGCAGTCCCACCTTTTGTTTCCCTCTGAATGGGGGTTTCACACTGATGCTCCTGGCTGGTGATTTACTGACATTAAAAATGGGCCTGCCACACTGTTATTTTTGAATTCATTTGAATTAGTTTTGGATAATTCAATCAAGGGGTTTGAATGCACTTCTGGTTAATTCTGATTGATGTGCCAGGAGCCCCTGTGATTAAGGGTCTGGGGATATGTGTCATTGTTGCACTACTGGAGGTAATAATTAAAATGATACAATGATGGAGTTGTTAAGGTTAGAAAAAGCCTCTAAGATCATCGAGTCCAACCATTAACCCAGCTTTGCTCAGACCACCATCAAATCCCGTCCCCAAGGGCCACATCCACATGGCTTTTTAATCCCTCCAGGGATGGTGTCCCTGCCCATGGCAGGGTTGGAATGAGATGATCTTTAAGATCACTTCCAAGCCAAACCAGTCTGTGATTCTCTGGATGGAGACGACCAACACATTTTTTCTGGTGTTCCTGGAAGGAAAAAAAAGCATGAGAGACATCTTTGGGTCACTAATGAGGCACCAGTGGGAGACGAGAGGAGTTCTAGGGGAGACAAAAGCCTCAGTGAGACCTTTGCTGAGGGGTTTGCTCTGGTGGAAGAGCTGGGACTTGCTGGGGTCAGTGCTGCTCATTTGGGGCTGGCTGGGGAGAAAGGAGATTTAGAGTCATGTCCTTGGTCAGGTGTCAGAGACAAAAGCAGAGGAACCTGTGGCAATTTGGGAGCATCCTTCAGTCTATGAGAGGTGAATGGGAGAGGCCTCGTCCACTCTTTCAGAGCTGGATCAGTTTTCTGGCTGCTTTCATGAAAGGGGAGAAAGGTCAAATGTGAAGTTTTGTCCCCAGATGGTGCTTCCCTTTTATCTGAGGCAATATTGGAAGATAAGCATTTGCTTTCTCTTTTTCTCTCCTCCTTCTATTTTCTGCGGATAAACGTAGATTATGAAGGTTAAAAAAGCTTCGAGGGATGTTGTGGGGTTTTTTTTTATCTGATATTAAGTTCTTAATAGGTCACCTTGGCATTGAGAAGCCCAGGAGCTGAAAGAGTCAGCAATTGAATCACAATAACCTTTGCAGAGCACAGCCCTGTTCAGTGGGGCTGGGGCCCAGAGATTGGGACCTCATTATCTCAACCTCAGCCCCAGGGGTGCCAGCTGACAAAAGGGGCTGGGGACAGCTTTTCTTTCAGGTTCCCCTTTCCCCTGGCCCTGGAGATAACCTGTGGCCATTTTGCTGACAGGAATTGTTCCCAAGACACCGTTCCACCCACCTCAGTGCTCTCAGCAAGGGGGTGAGGGAAGAGCTGTGGGTCCCAGATTTCTTTGTTTTCAGTGGAGCACTCACAGCGCATCACTCTGCATTTCTGAAGTCATTTAGCACCAGCATCTGACACAAATATCAGTGCAGGAACAGCCAATCTCACTTGGCCAGTGATACCATCTCTGGGATGCGATTTTTGATTTGTTGCTTTTTTTTTTTATTAGAGAAAGTGGCAAAAGTGCCCAAATCCTTAGCAGAACAGGAGCTTTGGTCTGCCTGTCTTAAGCTTGAAAGGGAAATTGCAAATGTGTCTTTCTATCTGCAAGATTGAATGTGACAGGCTGTGATTGAGTTCGCTGCCCTTGCTGATGCCTGGAGCTGCCCAGGGCTCTGCACCACCCGAGGTGTGGAAATGCCTCCCTTCATCCAGATTCCTGATGCAGGGAGAAGATCCTGTTGGGGCACTGCTTGTGCTCTCCACAGACTCTGCTGAGTGTGATGGGACAAGGGGTGATGATTTTATCCTGAAGGGGGGTTGATTTAGATGTGATGTAAAGAAGATTTTACAACTGGCTCATAGAGAGAGGTGGTGGATGCATTTGGAATCGTTCAAGGCCAGGCTGGACTGGGATCTAAGCAACCTGATCCAGTTGGAGATGCCCCTGGTTGTTGACCTAGGTGACCTTTAGAGGTCCCTTCCAATCCCAGCATTCCATTATTTTGCTTTTCTCTCATTTCCAATCAGCACACGCATGTGCTCATCTCAACATCACCCCTGGGTCTCTTGGTGAGCACATCCTCCAGCCAGGAGGATGATCCTGGACACCCCAAGTGTTTCTGGGTACCTCCACACCCTCTGCTTTGCCTGCCTGGATACTCCCACCCTTTCATGCTGCTGTGCTGCCTGTGTATCCATGAGAATTCCTGTGTCTCTATCTTGGGTTACAATACAGGATGTGATAAAAGGTATCTATTCTGTCACCATCTGTTGAGGGTGGGGGCAGTGATCCTCATCTCCATGGGAGATATCTCCTGCTAATGGGCCACCCATTGAAACCAGGTGGGGCAGAGTCCTTTATTTCCAAAGGGGACATCTCCTGTTAATGTGTAATATTTTATAAACCAGGTGGGGCAGTGTTCTTTATCTTTTCACACCCCATCCTTCCTCCAGAGAGTTACCTTCTGCTCATGGCCATTGAGTCCCACTGTGGGACTGATAAAATTACTTCATTCCATTAAAAGTTGCTCCAGCCAAGGAAAAGAGCCCAACATTTCTTACCAAGATAAAAACAGAAGTTCTAGGACACTAAAGTAGCCCTTTCTCCATGGACTCCAAAGAATAGCCGAACTTCTCCACATCACCACTAAACCTCCAGAGAGAAACTGCACCTTCTACAAAACCACTGCTTCAACTAAAACACATCAGTCACCACAAAAAGATTGCAGCCACCATCTAATCAGACTGCTACCAACACCCTGGCTAACGGAGTTTCAGGTTGTACTCTGACTTTGTCAGGGTTTGGATTTGTTCTTTGTAGTACTGTATTTCTATTTTAATTTCCCTAGTAAAGAACTGTTATTCCTATTCCCCATCTTTGCCTGAGAGCCCCTTAATTTCAAAATTATAATAATTTAAAGGGAGGGAGTTTACATTCTCTATTTCAAAGAGAGGATCCTGCCTTTCTTAACAGACATCTGTCCTCCATACTAAGTCTCCATGAGAATTCCCACGAGTCTATGAGAATTCCCGCATATCCATGAGAATTCCAGCATCTCCACTCATGCCTCCCATTGGGAAGGGCAGCTGACTCCCTCTCAAGTGAGAACCCGTGGGTGTCTCCAAGCTCTCCCTGTCTGGCCACAGTCAAAGGACCCTTTATGGTGCTGCCGCCAGCCCACAGCTCCAAACCCTCGGGGTCACCGCGTTCCCGGTGGGATGAGCTCATCCCTGCAGGAATCTGCTCCCTCAGACACTTATGAAGGACTTGTATTCATCCTCCAGCCCATGTTGTGCTGCATCTGTCTTCATTCCATCCCATAGTACTGCCTGCCTCAGTTTTTGAGCTGTCCCACAGAAGGGTTTGTGCTCCAGGCCAGCTGCGTTGGGATTTTTGTGTCTGGTCAGTCCTGGTCACACATAGGCTGCACTTCTGGGTATTTCTGAGGAAAAACTCTTGAGTCTTTCTGGTGTTGCAACTCGTCTGAATTATTTTTATCTATCGTTTGACCCCTGCTGAAGAGCTGATTGGATCTTAGAGAGCATTTTGGGTTCACAAACTGACACCCATGCTCCCACATGTAAAAATTTATTTTTCATACTTTTTTTCCCATTATTGTTCCCTTAATCAGAACACTGTGACCCAAAGCATCCATTTACAGTCTCTTTATGAAGAACCAGGAGTGGTGGCAATAACAGCCATAAATAATTAAAAGTTAGCAAGTTCCCAAAATATTGGACAACTCCACCAGTTTGGAAGAAACAGAAGCACCTGACTAGCACTAGTATGACCTTTGAGATTAACCACTGGGATCATAAATACGAGAATCCAGCAGCAGGACCCTCTCTGTGAGACCTGAACTTTACCTCTGAGAATGTCAGAGAAGCCTTAATTCCCATGAAGGACCTGGAGTGGTTCTGCAGAGCACCCATGGCAGGATTTGTGCCTGAGAATGATCCATAGGTGAAGAGACTGTGTGGGATTGAAATCCTGCAAGCCTGGGAGGCAGACACAGAGCCTGCAAGGGCTGCTGTGGTGCAGGAGCAGTTGTCCCACCCCTGTCCCCTCCCTGTGCTCTGACATGGTGATCAGTGGTGGCATATCCTTCCCTGATGGAGTTTCATTCCCTCAAAGCACTCACTCAGCTGGACAGAATCTCTAAGAGCCTGAAGCCAGAAATTTGGATGTTAAATCTGGTGTCTGGAGCATTCAAGTGGCTTCTTTATTTAGCCAAGTACAACTTGACACAGACATTGTCCTTTAGAGATGCTGCTGATGCCAGCATGGAGTTTCTGAGGACACACCTGCAGGTCAACCCCACCTTCATCTTCCACTGATAGAGGACAGAGCACAATTTTTCAAGCTTAAATGGCTTTAATTTTGGGTTGCAGGGTTGGGGTAAGAGGAGAACAAATACCCAGGGTCTGTGGGAACAAGTGCACTGCAAATATCAGGGTCTAGGGTGACCACTGGCAGCAGAGGCAGGAGCTGCAGAGAAGAAGAAGGAGGAGGAGCAGGGTTGGAGCTCTTGCTCTGATCCTTGGTGGGGACTGCAAAGGGCTCAGCCATAGGTGAGTGCCAGCAGCCCCTTAATGGATTGCTGGAGCTGAACACGGATGCTTGGCAGGCCATTACCTTGAAAAATGAGCTCTGCCGGGCTTGCCTTGTGTTGTTACAAACTAATGATTTGCATTGATTAGCACATGGCTCATGAGTGTCTAATTTATCAATCAGGGAGCGCCGGGGGAGCGCGTGTAAAGCATGCTCTCAAAAATGATGTCATCTGTCAATGGGTTCCTGCATGTGAGAGAGAGCTGCACGTACCTGACACTCCCCTGCTGAGGGACAGGGACCTGGCCGTGTCCTCCCCTTCCCCTCTGTTGCCAGCTCTGGAGCTGTTTCACTTTGGGATGAGCCCTGCAGTTCAGGTGCAGCCTGACTGGACACACTTCAAGCTGTAATTATTAATTTTTGTGGTGCTGGGAGCAGCAGTCTGAATCCCACTGTGTTAGGTGATGTCCAAACCCGGAATGAAGAGTTTGGACAGAATGTTGGTCTTTGTCTAATTTAATTGATAATTCCATTGCAGCCAGGTGTATATCTTGCTATAAATGTTAGTGGGGATCCACAGTGGGATGGAATGAAGTCTCTGTCAGCTAGGAATTTTTCTTTGGGCTTGAAGCACCCTCTGGCCAAAAGCAGGTGGCTTTAAGCTGGAAAAGGGTAAATTTAGATTGGATATTAAGGAGAAATTCTTCCCTGTCACAGAGCATAGGGTGCCCAGAGAAGTAGTGGCTGTCCCTGGATCCCTGGAAGTGTCCAAGGCCTGGGAGCAGCCTGGGACAGTGGAAGGTGTCCTTGCCCATGACAGGAGGTTGGAATGAGATGAGCCTTAAGATCTCTTCCAACCCAACCCAGTCCATGATTCCATGATTCCAGTGGATCCCGCTGTGCTGGATCTGTGTGAGACAGTGACCCACCATGAAACCAGGACACCCAGCAGCACGAGAAAACACAGCAGATGCTCACCAACATCTTGTCCCACATTTATTTTGGACCTCCTGAAGCAGGAGCCCTGCTCTGCCCCTCTGCTGTGCTGGCCCTGACGGGGTGATCTCCCATCCAGCAGCCAGGCACAGCTGTGCTTGACCCAATTTTCCAGGATTACACCAGAGGTCAGTGGGTGACTCCTGTGCAGGATTAAACCCTGTGCCCCCTGCCAGCCCCTGGCCAAGAATGTGCGGGGTGGGGATTACACTGCAGTGCCTGCAGATGATCGGGATTAGCCAGCAGTTATTCTAGGAAAGCTGTCTTCTTCAAAACCCTGCATTGCTGCTGGGAATTGTGTGGCTGGAGAAGTGAGGAAGAACCATTCTCCCTGGCTGTTGATGTGCTGTAAGTGTACAAATAAGCCTGGTTTGTTCGGTCAGATTGGATCTGATCATCTTGGAGGTCTTTTCCAACCTTAATGATTCTGTGATTCTGTCACATGAGACCTCCTGCACAAAAGAAATGCAAACCAGGAACCTGATGGGGTTACAAACCAAACCTGCTCTGCTGTCCCTTCTGTTTTGTGGTGTGCACTCAGTTGCACCTACATTTTGGGAGAGTGACTTTGACATGGGTGATAGAGATGGACAAAGAGGATCCCTTTTAGACTAAAAGAGGAGAAATTTCGATTAGATATTAGAAAGAAATTCTTCCCTGTGAGGGTGGTGAGACCCTGGCACAGGGTGCCCAGAGAAGCTGTGGCTGCTCCTGGATATCTGGAAGTGTGCCAGGCCAGGTTGGATGGGGTTTGGAACAGTCTGGGACAGTGGAAAGTGTCCCTGCCCATGGCAGGGGGTGGAACTGGATTGTCTTTAAGGTTCCTTCCCACCCAAACCATTCCATGATTCCATGACTCTCCTGTCCAGACCAGCTCTCACCTCCGCTCAGAGTGGCTCCTGTCACCACACTTTGGGTTCTGGACAGCACTGAGGGCAGGATTTTCAAGAACACTGTAAACACCTGGTTTTCCAAGCCCCCACTCTCTCCACATGGCTGGAGGTACTCTGAGATCTGTGTTTGGATGGGCTGGCATCATCCAGGCAAGCAGCAATTTAAAAATGTGTACAGGAGAAGAGAGAGAGCTGCTGGCTGCTGACTCAGGCAGGAGTTAAGGATATCTCATCCTTTGCTTTTTCAATTAGCATTTCTAAAGGCCTTTAGGACCGGTGGATAGACAGGGCTATTGAAATGCCATGTTTTATTAGGAATTGATCTCCTGTTAATAGGCTTTAGGTAAATTACAACTGATTATTTTACTGGAAAACAGAGGGAAATGGGCAGAACATGGAGTGTCACTGGCCCTTCCCTGTCTTTGCTGAGGTCGATAGAGCTCCATCATGAAACCCAAATCAATGGAAAAGCAGGAATAAGTGATCCTCAGAAGGGCCTGACATGAGATCATACACTGCCTGCCGTGTCCTTTCTCCCTCTCCATGCCAGGAACAGCAGACCTGGCATCCTCTGGGGAACATCAGGTTCATAAAACAGGGAGGAACTGCTATTGGAAAAGCAATGAAATATTAGCGGCCCCTGTGCAGCCATAAGGCTCTGGCTGGGCCCTTCTCAGAGCAGCCTGGATTGATGTGCTGGGCTCCAGGGCTGCTTGGATCTCCTGGAAATGATGTTTGCAGATGCTTAATCCAATAGTGAGGAATGATGATGGTGATTTCAATGAGATGCCCTGCAAGGAGAAGAGGCAGAGACAGCAAAGGAAGGATGCCTGAGAGGATGAGGAGGACAAATCTGGTCCTCCCACCTCTTCCTTTCCCTGCCCAAAACGCTTTCCCTTCCACAGGTTTCTCCCTCGCATCCAGGCAGAGGTAGCAGGGCCTGATCCCACAACCTAAAGGATTTTCCCTTTGAAATCCACCCTTGCAATCCTCCTGGCAGCCATTTGATCCCCTCCCCTGGGAACTGGGGCAATTTCATGGCCAAAATAAGCCACCAGCCTGACTTGAGCGAGAGCTGGAAGCGCTGGGGCAGGAGATGATGAATTCCCTGCAACTCCATCAGCCCAGGGGCTGCTGACGCTGCACAAAAGCAGAGTGATGGGGAGGGATGGCTTGACTGAGTGTGCCATGGTTCACCAAGCTCCTCTTCTGCTTAGTTATTCATTTAATTATTTGTAATGACTCTCATCCACCCAGCGTCTGCTCCTGCTGCCTGGTCATCGTAATCCTGCTCCCCACCAGCCCTGGATGGTTTTCAAGTGCTTTATACAGAGATATTAATTGGAGGGGACTTTATTTTAACTCTGGTGGGCCAGGAATGATGCTCCTGGGCAGGAGGTGATGGTTTTAGAGGAGTAGGAAACAGCTGAGCCCAGTTGGCACAGTGGAAATGATCCTTTTTTTTATTTTCTTGCCAGAGACCAGTCCAAGCTGCTTGGACAGATAAAACAGAAGTGAGGTTATAGCAGGAGATCAGATCAGGAGTGTTTTTCTGAAGTGAATCTGAAGATAATTTTGAAAGGACACTTTGCACTAGATCAGGCTCCAAGCCCCATCCAACCTGGCCTTGAACACTTCCAAGGATGGGGCATAAAAAACCTCTCTGAACTGTCTGTGCCTCTTTCTTGAATAAACCATAACTGGATGATGTTAACATGCTCCAGACACTGATTCACTCTATGGAGTCAGGATTTGATGGGCCTGGAGTAAAGCTCCTGAAGCACATCTGTGTGGATGGATTTTAGTAGGAAATGTCATTTTATAGGAAAGAATTGAGGTGCTATGTGGTCCTCTCTGGAAGGCAGGTGTTTCTGTTTCTCTGCTGAGCTTAAAGATATTTTCTTTTCTGCCATAATCATGATTTACCTTCCAGCAAAGACACCAAGTGCTTGCTACCACCAATTCCTTTTGTCCTCCAATCCCGCTGCTCTTTCCTTGACAATTCTGAGTCCATCGCCTTGATTTGGAGAGGGTTATTGTGTCCCTCTCTTTGATAACTGTGGGATACCAACCTCTATGTCCCTCTTAGAAGTGTGATTGAGGCATCTGCCACCAACTTGATGGGAAAACTGTCCTGGAGCATCAGCCTCCCGTGGATCCTTCAGCATCTGGGGAGGCCCAGATAATACTGAAAAGCACCAGCTGACTGATGGAAGGTATCTCTTACCTTCTTTCATCTACCAGACCCGTGGGCTGCTTGCCAGGATGCCTGTGGGTCTAGCCATGGCCAGGGTGGGGAGCTCAGAGAAGGCCAGAGCCTGTGTCTTTAAAGATTAATAGCTTTATTTGCTCATTAAGGAGATCGTTTTGAAGTCAGCACTCGCCAGAACATTCGAGTGCAAGCATCTGTTTGCTACTGGGAGAGGATATTTATTGTCAGATACTTCAATGGATGTAAATAAACAGCCAGGCCTAGATAATGTTCAGACAAACAAACAAACAGCTGCCAGAATGGGTCCCTTGGTAGTTGACCTTCGGGAAGCATCATGCTGATGTTTTAACAGCAGAGCCAAGCCCAGCGAGTGAAACCTTCCAGGAAGGAGGAGGATTAATGTGCAGCCTGAGAGTGCTGGGCCCTGGGAGCTCACACATGTGTTGGGTTAAAGAAGGACAAGGGAGCTGAGCTGAGCTGTGTTGGGGAGGATGAAACAGGTAAACCCTATAAGTATGGTTGCCTGGCAAAAGATTTTGAGAATATAGAAACCATAGGCGAGTTTGAAATGAAAGCCATCTTTGAGATACCAAACCTGAGTTACTAAATAACTAGAAAACAATAGCATGGCCAGCTGACAGTACAGTAATTTCTCGACTATAAGGCGCACCCTTTTGACTAAAATTTTGATCGAAACATGGAAGTCTTATAATCCAGTTCCCCTTATATATGGACAAAGTTCCCAAATTTGCCAACCTGGAAGTACGAGCCAAGCCGCAAGCTGAGCCAAGCCACGGCAGCCACGAGAGCCGCACCAGCCGGCACTGGGGGCGGGCGGAAGTGCCAGGGCCCACGGCAAGGGAGGGTGCCTGGGGCTACGTTTAAAGGCTGCACCGATCTGTGAAAAATGTTTGCAAATTGAGCACCTGCCAGTAAACCCCGCGATGGCGCGATTCCGTTACTAATTCGTTACTTTGTTGTGCGTGGATCCTCGCTGCAAAAAAAAAGTGTGCCTTATAGTCCGGTGCGCCTTATATATGGACGAAGTTTGGAAGTTTGCCGACAACCCAGATGTGCGCCTTAGAACCCGGTGCGCTTTATAGTTGTGACATTACTGTAATCCCCTCTTGATTGAACAATTCCCTCTTCTTGCAGGCAGGTCCAAAGGTCAGAGAAGACCCTGCTGGCTTGTCAGGAGGGGTCCAAAGAGGAGTTTTTAGGGTTTAAAATGTAACACAGTATGGTAATGTAATGATTCTGTATGTAAATGCTATAGGATTTGTATCTTGTGTTAGACTGGTTAGTGAAAATTAGAATATTCAACAAAGCAGAAGATTTATTGTATTGTAACAGGAACCTTGTTCTCTTAGCATTTTCTCTTAGCTCTCTTAGCTTTTTCTCTTACCACTCTCTTACCTCTTTCTCTTACTGCTCTTACTCTCTCTCACTGCCCTGCTCCAAGCTGCAGCTGGCAGGTTTTAATAGCAGAGCCAAGCCCAGTGAGTGAAACCTTCCAGGAAGGAGGAGGACTAATGTGCAGCCTGAGAGGGCTGGGCCCTGGGAGCTCCCACATGTGCTGGGTTAAAGAAGGACAAGGGAGCTGAGCTGAGCTGAGCATCTGGGAGTCTCAGGGGTGTGCACATCCAAGACAGACATTCAGGAAGTGGGAGCAGGTAGACGATCCTGCTGGAGAGGTGATGGGTGTGTTTGTGGACTGGGGGTTGTTGTGGACTGAGCATTTTGAGGCTCAGATGTGGTCCTGGAGCCCCCTCTGTCACTTGTTCCCCTCCTATTAGTGGCTGGCTTTTTTTTCTTTCCTCTGCCTTCATTCAGAGTTGGGATTGAAGCACAAGACAGGATTTTTGTGTTCAGACTCAGTTGTTTTTTTAATTCTTGTCTATAGTACAGCACTTCTGGCTAACAAGCTAAAATGACAAAAAGGAGCTGTATCTCACTCATTACAATGTCTTTTAAGCACTAACTATCCAATTTAAAACTAACATCTATATTATTTCTACTTTTGACCCAATGACCAAACACCTGTGACCTGCAGTGAAGTACTTTCTATCCAACCAAAAACATAAAACCAAGAAGGAAGAAGAGCCAATGCCCCAGAACCTCCATCCTGTCCATACCTATTACTATATTGTAAAACCCCAAATCCCAAACTCTTCACCATGTGATATTACACATTTCTATTCAAACTACACACCAGTGATTTCAACCCCATCACTCAAATTTGGAAGCTTCTCCAAGGTCAAAAGCAGTGTTCTCCAGGGGGTCATTGCCAGAAAGCACAGAAAGTTGAAAACTCCCAGATTTCAGGGTTCTAACATTCTCCCTCCTGCCTTGCATGTTTCACAGGCAGCTCCCAAAAATGATCCCAAGTGGAGTGTTAGTCAGGTTCTCATCCCACAGCCCCCAGAAACCATCTTGAATATAAGAATGCCCATCATTCACTCAGGAGAAACCTCTATCCATGCCAGCATCCCAGCTCTAGGTGGGGCTTGTGGCTGATGTCACACAGGAGAGCAGGAACACAGGGATGGGTGGTACATTCTCCAAATTCCCTGCAGCTGGAAGCTTGGGGAGCTTTCCAAGCTAAGACTGTGTCTGTGTCCCTGACTTTAATGGTGATCACCTGCAGGCTTTGATGAGAATCTTTCCATTTTTCCTTCACAGATTCTTCTTTGATTTTTTTCACCAACCCAAATTCTAGCAGGAGCCTTGGAGCCAGGAATAAATCTCCAAGAGAATGTGCAGTTGTGTTGTGTGATGCTCAGGACTGTGAAGAATGTGCAGGGAAGGTGGAAATCCTCAGGGCTCTGTGCCTGGGGTCCAACATAAGAAAGGCAGGGTTTGAGACAGGGGAAGGGATGTTTGGAGTTAGGAGCTGGATTTCTGAATCACCTCACTGCTGGCACGGGGCTCGCACGGGCTGTGCAGTGTGGGTTGGTGTCTGCCAGATTTTCTGGCCTTTTTTTGAATTTCCCTGTTTATGAGCTACTGGATTTACATAGAGAGAGGGTTTTCTGTGCTGAGAGCTGCTGGGCTGTGAGCACACGTGTGTGTGTTTGCACATGCAAAGTGCCACGAGCCCTGTCCATGCTTCCCTCCCTCCCCCTCTGCAAAATAATGACTTTTCAGGCTATTAGGCCAGCAATAGCTGTTAAATCACTTCCTAGGAGCTCTGTATTCCTGGTGTGTAGCCTCTGCAATCTTTTACCTGCACCAAACGCACAGGGGAGATCCCTGGGGGCTGTGCCTCCTGTCTCCATGGTTTGTTAACTCCAGCCGGCTGTTCCTCCAGCCTGCCTCTTCCATCTCCCTCTTCCCCCTCTAATGGGCCCTGGCAAAGGCTGAGGACGGTGGCTGAGCCCTGGGGTGATAATTGGCTGCTTACATATCTGGTGGCCTGCAGATCTGACCCTGGTGGTGCTGGAAAATCAAGGTCAAAGCAGCGGAGTTGGGAGGTTTGTTTAGCACAGGGATGCTCTGACGGGAATGAGAAGCCACGAGGGAGGGAGGCAAGAGTGGAGACAGCACAAAAAGCTCCCTGACTGCTCCCTGAGAAGGAGAATTTGGAACTGGGAAGCCTCGGTGGGAAAGAGGAAATGCTCCTGCTGTGGAGTGTTTGATGTGCTTTGGGCAGAGCCTCCTGTGCCTGTCCTGCAGCCCTTCCTGCCTCCTATCTGTCCCCCAAGGGGAAGGACTCAGCCCACCTCATGGGTGATTTATATCAGTGTCCACTTTCAAGAAAGAAGACTCAGAGGAGCTGAATTTACATGGACATGAGCGAGCCCCTTGCTCCCAGGCAGCCAGAGCTCGTGGGGATCAAGGATGTTCAGTGCTGGGCTTCATATCCCAAATAATTTGTGTTTCAGGGATGTTCAGTGCTGGACTTCAGATCCCAAATTCTTTGTTTTTCAGGGGCATTCAGTGCTGTGCTTTAGGTCCTGAATACTTTGTGTTTCAGAGATGCTCAGTGCTGGGCTACAGACCCCAAATTCTTTGTGCCAGGGATCAGATCCCAAATTCTTTGTGTCATGGATGCTCAGTGCTGGACTTCAGGCCTTGAATCCTGTGTGAGTCAGGAATGCTCAGTGCTGGGCTTCAGACCCTGAATTCTTTGTGTTTCGGGGGTGTTCAGTGCTGAACTTCAGGCCCTGAATACTTTGTGTGTCAGGGATGCTCAGTCCTGGACTTCAGATCCCAAACTCTTTGTGTGTCAGGGATATTCACTGCTGAATTTCAGACCCAAACTCTTTGTGTGTCAGAGATGTTCAGTGCTGAACCTCAGTCCCAAATTCTGTGTGTGTCAGGGATGTTCGGTGCTGAGCTCTAGGCCTGAATCATTTGTGTTTCAGGGATGCTCAGTACTGGGATTCAGACCCTGAATTCTTTGTGTTTCGGGGGTGTTCAGTGCTGAACTTCAGACCCAAATTCTGTGTGTGTCAGGGATGCTCAGTGCTGGACTCCAGGCCCTGACCTCTCTGTGTGCTGATGTTGGATGTGTGCTGCTGTCACCAGCAGCTCCATCAAGATGACAAATTAACTGCAAATCCTCCTGTGTCATTGCACCATGCCAGCAGGCAAGGCCTGCACGTGCTCCCACTTCTGTGCAGTCTGGTGGATAACAAACAGGATCTGAGCATCCCTGAGCACCCTCCACACCCTTTTCCCTTATCTTTCCTGAGGAAATCATATTCCTTTGCTGTCCCACAGCAGATGAGTATATCAAGGAAGGACAAAGATAACAATCATTGCTGTCCTTTACTCATACAGACTTCCCTTTATCATTCCCTCTCTTCCCCTCTCTTTGACTTTCCAATGCAGAAGATGGTTCAGGCTCAGTTTCTTGGCTGAGAGGTTGATACAGAAGGAACAAGCTCAAGGACTGTGCCAGGGAACAGTGGGAACAGGTCTTGACACCATAAGTTCTCCACAGCTTGTTATTTCCTTTGGCTGGGAAGGGTGCTTTTTGCTCAGCTATCCAACTGCAGACTGGGAATCCTCAGGAAGGAATGGAGATTATAATGTGGGGCAGGATGAAAATCTCCTACAGCTTTGTTTCTTTGAGGGAAAGGTGCTGTGGTGTTTGTGTTGCTGCAGGACAGAGAATTTTCAGAAAGTGAAAGGCAGCACATGGGAAACAGTGGGAGATGAGGAATGTGGATGCACCTCTGAAACATGACTGTAGGGTCTGCTGCTGTACAGAGCCTCACAAAATTCAGGAGAACTCCTGAGAACAGCTATTTTATCATGACTTGTTCTGTATTGAACGGGATTGCAAACCTGCTCCAGCTTCTTTTGAGCCCAAACTCTAGAAATTGTTTTTAAGCAGGTAAAGAAAAGTCTGTTGTTTTCTGCATTTTCTTCTGTGTCACTGGATTGTTGTCAGGGCTAGGCTGGGATTGTGTGTCTGGTTCCTCCTCATAATCCCAGTTATTGATGTCCCTAAGTGACACCCCGTTATGAGATGTGTCTGCAATCATAAGGTGCCACATTGGTGCAAGACTGATTTCAATACCTGATATATGCAATCAGCAAGAGAAATAGTCTGTGTTGCACTGAGCACTCTGCAATAATAAATTGCCCCCTGGAACATTAGCAATAAGAGCAATAATATTATCTGAGCAGCACTGGACTGAGTCAGTCCTGCAGATTTGTGTGGATTTTTATCTTCTGTTCATCAGCACCACAGATCCTTCCCTCATTGCCATCATTTTGAGCGTGGTAGATTTGTCCAGGCGGTGACAGGAGCACAGTGACAGTGCCAGATAAAAGCCAGCAGGCTCTGCATTGTTCTTACAGCACTGATGGGACCAGCAGAAGTGATGAAATCTGCTTTATCCTATGGTGAGGAGGCTGGGAAAAGTTCACTTTTTGTTGGCAGTGATTGTTGTCCCAAAGACCTGGGCCGCTATACGTTTGTCGAATGATTATTTTGTATATATATTATAAATAGGTATACATGACTGTGAGAGTGGTGAGAGAGGTTTCCCAGAGAAGCTGTGGCTGCCTCTGGATCCCTGGAAGTGTCCAAGGCCAGGCTGGACAGGTCTTGGAAAACCTGGGATAATGGGAGGTGTCCCTGCCCATGGCAGGGGATTTGGAATGAGATGATCTTTGAGGTTCATTTCAACACAAATCACTCAGTGGTTCTGTAATTACGTGGAAGGAGGGAAAATCCTCATGTTCTCCCTCTGCTTTTTCCACACAGATCCGTGTGGATGGCACCAGCAAGAACACTCTGGAGTACGAGATCGTGCAGGTGGTGGACACTGGCCCCATCCTCCGGGACATGGCCTTCTCTGTGGATCATGAACACCTCTACATCATGTCTGAGAAGCAGGTAAGGAGCTCCAGCAGCCCCTGGTGCTTCTGAAACCTTTTAGCTCCACCATGCTGAGGGCATCAGGGCTGCTCATGAATTCTGGCAGTGACCACGTTCCTACAAGTGTGTGCTCCATTGGTGACATGAGGATTTTTATGCTCATAAACCCATGGCATTTATTATTCTTTAATTTATAATTCTCTATTATTATGACTTTTGCAATGTTGAGGAGCCAGGGATACAGAACTTGGGGGGCAGGAGCCACCCCCAGAGTTGCTGGACAAGGAGTTGCTGCTGCATTTTTCTTCCATTTTTCTTCTGTGGTTGCATTTGCCACAGACTCAGGAGGGTGCAGCACTGGATGGTTTGGCTCTAGTTGGGGTTTTTTGAGAGGTTGGAGGCTCTTTGGGACACAATGGCAAAGTGTAGGGTGCTGCCTGCCAGGGTGCAGGCCAAGGTCAGTGTGGTGTTCCTGCTGTGTTATGATTGAAGCCAGATTCCAGGGAATTCCAGCTTAGGTGTTCAGCATGGAATCCTTGCTGATTTCAGTGGAATTCTTGTCCTTGGGAAGTTTGCTGCTTGGGGTGGGGGGTAGGAGGAGGAACTACTTTTACATTAAAAATCCATTGTTTATAATTAATCCTGTAGGTGTGCAGGATTTCTTGAGCTATCACACCTGGCTGATTCACAGATGCTCATGAGGAGTTTTAGATCCTCAAAAAGAATGGGAGCAATGAGGGATTGTGGCAGGGTGATGGCAGTTACCCTCCAGTGCCCTTTCAGTGGAGGCCACCTGTCTGAGTGGGACCTGTTCACCCATACATGTTCAATGATTTATTAAACAAGCATTGCTGGTTTTTTTTATATTTTTAATCTATGGATCTCATTTCTTCTGCCTGCACCACTTAAAATAAAGTGGTTTGTGATGTCTCCAACCATTTCCCTCTACTGTGCATATTTATACCTAAAATTTGGTGTGCGGAGGGGAGCAATTCTGTAAATTCCTCCTGGTTAAAGAGGCTGAGAGATACCATAACTCAGGAGAAAGGGCGGGATGACAGATTCCTCCTCATCTGGGATTCCTCTTCATCTGCTCCATGCTGGGCAAGGATGGGATTTCACTTCCAGTCCTGAACTGAAAACAGTTCCAGTCACTTTTTGGGATGGGGTGAGAAGCTGGAGGCAGGTGATGCCCGAGCTCCTGCACGACTTTGAGCGTCACACCATTCCTTTTCCTCATGCTGGATCTCTGGATCCTTTCTTTTTCCTTCTGCAGAGAATGGGGCTCCTTGAGGGAGCCCTGGGATAGAGCAATGAGTGCACCAATAGCCAGCCCACTGTTTTCAGGCTTGCTCAGTGTCTGAGGCCACCTCAGACACCACTGCTACCTTTGCACAGCCCTTCAGATTTACAGACTCCCAGGGGCTCTGTCAAACCTCTGGGGGAAAGGGCAGAGGCTCAGCAACGTTCACATCCTTGAAACATGAAATCTGGAACAAAAGGAACAATTAGTTTTTCCTCCAGAGACTTCCAAAAATATATTTTTGCTGGTCTATTGTCTACCTGCACTTCCCTGACCATTGCAGCATGAGCAGGTTCATTTTGTGCTTGGCTGTTCCAAGCTGGTGTTTTTAGCACCCCAAGCCCTGTGCAGAGCTCAGGAGCTCTGAGCCCCCTGTGATTTATCAATCATCTCCTCCCACCCTTCTCTGATGCCTCTGGGTGTCTCTGTGAGAGAGGCTGGTGAAAAAGGCAGGGTCTGTTGTTATTTAAAATCTGATGTGAGCCCGTGGAACACTCAGCACCACATTAGCCTTTGCCCAAATCTGATTTTATCTGAGGTGGGCGATGTGAGTGACAGCGCTGCCATCTCAGCAGTGCAGTCACTACCTGTGTGCTCATCAGAACACACTTTAATGCTTGAATAAATTAATATTTGTAGAGCCTCAGTGAGTGGGTGCAGGGGTTTGTCTTTGCTGGAGGCAGGATTATGAGCAGGCTGCCCTTGGGGAGCAAATATCCCACCCACTCTACAAGCCATGTACAGATCTTTTATTAAAAGGTGAAGATGTGACTTATCAGAGGTTTTCTCTGCCCACAATGGGATTGGGAGATGAAGGGCAAGGGGGTGATGACTTAACTTGACCTTTTAAAAGTTAGACAGGCACCAGGGCTTGTGGCATCCCTGGGGAAGGAGGAGGTTTCGCCTTCCTCTGCCTGCTGGACTCAGCCCTGTCTGTGCCCCAGAGATAAGAGTTCTGTTATTATCTATGTCGGTATTAAAAGCTGTTTTTATAGAACCATCAAATCATTAAGGTTGGAAAGAGCCTCTAAGATGATCACGTCCAACCTTTGACCAAATACTCCTGTGCATAAACCATATCATGAAGTGCCACTTCTGCTTGTGTTTTGAGCCCTTCTGGGGATGGTGACCCCACCACTGTCCTGGGCAGCCTCTTCCAGTGCTTAGCCACTCTTCCACTGATGAAATTTTTCCTGATACCCAACCTGAGCCTCCCCTGGTGCAGCTTGAGGCCATTTCCCCTTGTCCTGTTGGTGTGGAGAAGACACAGACCCCCACTCACGAAAATCTCTTTTCAGGAAGCTGTGGAGAGCAATGAGGTTCCCACTGATGCTCCTTTTTTCCAGGCTAAACAGCTCCAGCTCTCTCACAGGACTTGTGCTTCAAACCTGGCTTTGCCAGACTTGGCTCCACCACTCACCAGCCCCCCACAAGAATGGAAGCCCCAGTGATAAAACCAATTTCTCCAGTTTGTCCCAGTCTTACCACAACCCTGGACATCCCAAAAAGGTACCCTTTAACTTGGAACACCTAAAAAGAGCTGTCACTGTAAATTTGGATACAGGGAGCATCTTTTTCATGCTGCCAAAATAATCCCTGGACTTTTTAAGATCAATTTCTGCATGGGAGAGTTTTCCCCAGTAAACTTGGGGGTTCCTGGTTTGCACGTGGGGATTTTCCTCTGGAGCTGAACTCCCTGGGCTCCGAGAGAGATTGTACCCAGCTCAGCCTTGTGGTCTGTGGCTGAAACAAGCCCTGCCTTGCAGCTCCTCTGGACACTGAGAGGTGACAAGTAGCACTTGCCCACTCCATCAGATGTGCAAGGCTCTGAGGAGCAGCATGCAGCAGCTTTTCACCATTATCTAGAAATACATATTTTATGTGGACAGTGATTGAGAGGGAGAGAGGAGACGTGTCACTGAAACCCAGAGACAGAGCACACAAAGGTCCCATCATGTCCCAGAGCTGTGGACATCTCTGAGTTTTAGGTGTGAATGTGTTTCAAGTCCCTGCTGACAGTGCAGGGAAGAGTTGGTGCACACATGGGATCTGCCAGGATCCATCAGGAGATCATCCCTTCAACTCCAGCCTTCAAAACACTCTGGGGGAGCTACAGCCACCATCCCAGCTTGCTCCAAGCCCCATCCAGTCTGACCTTGGACCCTGCAGGGATGGGGCAGCCACAGCTTCTCTGGGCAGCCTGTGCCAGTGCTCATCACCCTCACAGCCCACAATTTCCTCCCAATATCCCATTTAAACCCACTCACTGTGTCTGAAGCCATCCTCCCCCTGTCCTGTCACTCCATTTCCTGTGAACAGCTCCTCTGCACATTTCTTTCATTGGAGGCTGGCACTGCTCCTTTTCCTGTTTCTGGTGTTCAGAGGAGCCCTGTGCCTCACATGCTGCTCTCAGGAGATGAGGAGCAGATGGGAAATGCTGGAGGAACAGGAGGGTCTCTGCTGCAGCTTCTCTGCATCTTCCCTGTGCATCCTTGGGTGTCCCCCTCCCTCACCTAATCATCTCTGATTTCTCCCTGGAACTCTTTGCAGGGATGGAGATAATCCTTTCACTCCTTTCTCGTTCTCCCTGCCTCTCTCTCTCTTTCCTCTCATTTTTAGGCTTGCACTTGCTTTTCCAGCACTCCTGCATTGCTGCCATCCCTGTTTCTTTGCTCTCTGCTCTCCCAGCTGTCTCCTCACTGCTGACTGACCACATCTCCTCTTTCCTTTCTGCTCAAGAGTTGACACACACACAGAGCCCACCCCTGCATGCCAGGAGGTGCAGGATGCTCATTCCCCTGTCCCACCTCTGGACTAAGATTTGGAAGGTCACCTCCATCACCCCCTAAATAACTCTGTTTCAGCATGTTGGACTCCTGGGTCTCTCCTAGCATGTTGCAAAGCTGATGCAACACATGGAAGCAACTCCAGCACAGGAATCTCTGCTCTTCCTTTTGATACAGAGGGGTCAAAGGGAAGAGCTGGAGGAAATAGAGGCTCAAAATCCAGAAGATAAAGGGCAAGAGGTGTCAACTTGAAACTATATAAATCTCAAGGTTCTGAGCTTCATCTTATTTTTGGTTTACTGAAGGTTATGGAAGACTGTTCTGCAACCAGGTTTTGAGCAGCCTTATGTTACTTTTAAGCAACTTTACCTATCCCTGGAAGTGTCCAAGGCCAGGCTGGATGGGGCTTGGAGCAAGCAGGGACAGTGGAAGGTGTCCCTGCCCATGGCAGGGGTGAAATGGGATAGTTTTTATTGTCCCTTATAAAACCATCCTGCAATTCTCTGTTTGCCTCAAGGAGATTTGCTGTCCCTCTCTGTGCAGACAGGTTTGTTCTGTGGGTCAGCTTCACGCTCCAGCGGCAAGTTGTGCTTTCCCCCTTGTAAATTAGCAGAAAGTCACCCACAATCTGTGAATAAATCACATCTGTGCAATGCTATCATTCCCTAAAACCATTACAGTGTGTCGGAGGTGAGCCTGGCAGGGTCATGCGTAGCAGAAGCAGATGGGTATTTTCGAGGCTCTTTTAAACTTTGCCAGCAAAATATCAAATAAATATGTACTTCAACTAAAGCGTGGCAGAAGGCACATTTGGTAAAAATTAAGTAACTGTACTGCAAATCATGTTGACAGGGTCTTCTTGGCCTTTCTATGTCTGTTTCTCATTAAAATGGGGAAGGCTTCTACCTATTTGTCTCCTGAGATTTATTCTTCTCCCCTCTGCCGCTGAGTCACTATCAGCAGCAGAATTATTGTTTGCAAATTAGCTGCCAAAAAGGAGGGGGTGTCTGGCCAGTTTACTTCTGGTTTCATGACCACTGATTAAAATCTTGTCTGCTGCTTATGTTATTGCATCAATTAGTTAAAGCAATCATTAATAAGTTTGCTTAATTACGGCTTAATTTCTTCAAATGTGGTCTTTACACAAGGTCTCAAGCAGCATTAACTCCTGATTGTGAAGTAGCTGTTTCCAGGAGATTGTCAGTTTGAGGCTGTCCCCAGAAACACTGGCTCAAGATCAGTAGTTTTTAAAATAACTCAAGAGTTTTTGTTTGTGTTTTGTTTTTTTTCCTTTTAATTTGCTTTTGTTTGTTTGTGAGCCATCAGGTGGTGTGCAGACCACGTTTTTTATCATTGGGCCAGAACTAGAAAATGCAGAGAGATCTTGTTTGAAAATGGAAAGCTGAGTTTATCTAATAGGTGTGACTTTTTGACCTGGGAATTGAAAAGCAGCAGAGACACCCAGAAACTGCAAATTTTGGTGCTGTTGTTACAGATTTCTGTTATTCTGCTGTCTTGGAGTATTGATTTAGAAGGGGCTGTGAAAGGTGACCACTGTGCACATGCACTTTTGGGAGGTCGTCAGGTCTTCTGCAGGACCTCACTACTCAACTTCCGGAAGGGTATTGGCAGCATCATCTCTTCCTTGGATTACAGTAATTTCACAACTATAAGGCGCACCTCTTTGACTAAATTGTGATTGAAATGTGGAAGCGCGCCTTATAATCCAGTGCGCCTTATATGTGGACAAAATTTGGAGATTTGCTGACCCGGAAGTGCGAGCCGCACCAGCCGACGCCAGGGGCAGGCGGGAGCGCCGGGGCCCGCAGCACGGGGAGGGCACCTGGGACTGCGTTTAAAGGCTGCGCTGATCCATGAAAAATGTTTGCAAATTGAGCACCTGCCAGTAAACCCCACGATGGTGCCATTCTCTTACTAATTTGCTACTTTGTTCTGTGTGGATCCTTGCTGCAAAAAAATAGTGCGCCTCATAGTCCGGTGTGCATTATAGTTGTGAATTTACTCTAATTATCAGGCAGTCAGGAAGACATTTTTGTCTGTGAAGGTGGTGATGCCCTGGCACAGGGGCACAGAGCAGCTGTGGCTGCTCCTGGATCCCTGGAATGCCCAAGACCAGGCTGGAGCACCCTGGGACAGTGAAGGTGTCCCTACCATGGCAGGAGTGGCACTGGGTGATCTTCCATGTCCCTTCCAACCCAAACCATTCCATGATTCCATAACTGGCTGTTCCTAAACCAGACTGAGATCCTCTGTAAAATCAGGGCTTTTAGGGCACCCAAAACATGTTTGAATTCACTGTCTTTGCAAAAATATGTCACATTCCTCTCTCTCTAAACCCTCCAAAGAAGAGAACTACAAACCACTCATTTCCCTGCCAGCTGGCCCGCTCCTGGGCAGTTCTGCACAAAACTGATAGGGAAGAGAAGTTCCTAGAGTTCACTCAATCCCTATCAAGCCATGAGTGTAATCCCAGTTGGCAGCAAAGGCAACTTTTGTCCTCTTGGATTGTTCTTTGCTGCCCTGGAATATTCCTCATTACCCTCAGCAGCATCAGAGGCTGAACTCCGCTCTCCCTTGCATTTGCTTTCACCTAATTAAGGGCCTGTTAAATAAGGTCAGATGCCCTCTGAGAAATGTCTGAATGGATGGAAAATCCCACATGGATGCTCAGCTGAGGATGGAAAAGACACCATGTGAGTGCCTGTGGTTTGGCCCACTGGCAAAACTGCATAGCATTGTGTTGCTGACTCTTTTGAAATAATTCTTTATCAGCAAAAGGCAAATTATTGCAAAAAAAAAAAAAAAGTAATAATTTAGCTTTAGTTTAACTCATTTGCTGCTTTCATGTTGTGTTTGGGAGAAATCTGGGATAATTCAGGGAGTCCCTTAACATCCTGCAGGGCTGGTTGTGTGCTCCATAAGGGATGGGAATAACTGAGAAAGCTGAACTGAGCAGGACAGGAACAGATTCAAAATCTTGGAGGGGTCCCAAGTGCATCAAGTTCATGGCAAGGGAAGAAATTCCACTTAGGTCTGTCTCCATCCCATGAGACACACAGGCAGCTGGAATTCCAGCTCTCACTGTCCCTCAGCCTTGGGCTTTTCACACTTGAGTTAAGCTCTTTTTATGCTTTGGAAAAGCTTTCATGAGCCAGTTGATGCTGTATTGAAGTGCCTCACTTTGCCCTAAAACCAGGACTGGGCAAAGTGCGCTTGGAAGGAGGAATGGCTGGGACACAGTCCAGGATTTGTGAGACCTTGAATCATTCCCTGCCTTGCTTACAGACTCCTGGTGCTCTCAGGCACACTATGGGAATTTTGGGGTGCTCCTGTGCAGGCCAGGAATTGGACCTGATGATCCTTCCAACCCAGGATATTCTAGGAATTTATGATTCAATGACATCAGCTGTGGGCAAACCTCTGTAACTCCATGTGCCAAGATCTTTCCAAGATCAGAACCTCTTTTGGAACTCCCTACAGCACCTGCCACTGAACTATTGAAAATTCAGCTGTCCTCCTGACCTATGTCCATGCCCTGATGAGAGCTGGAAAGCTCTGCTGGCTCCTGAAGTTCAGAGGGACTTTTGCTTTGTCATCATCAGATGCTGGTCTAAACTTTACTGTGCATTAGAGAAATAAATGCTCCTTCAGAGAATAATTTGCAGCCTGTCCTCTGAGTGCCATGAGTTACAGCTTACTTGATCCTATCTCGAGGATCCTTGACAAGCCCAGGCTCTGTGTGGAGAGGACCAGCAGAAGCAGTTTGATAATTGTTCATTGCAGGGAAGGATTTCACACAAAATGCAGGTTGGGATCCCTTTGCTTCATGCTTGGCCCCATCCTCAGAGGAATTACTTCCCTGCGTTAATCACTGGGTCCAGCTGTAGGGGAGCATGTGCAGCTGCAGCAATACTTTGAGTTTGTGGATCTTAATTGTGGACAGAGTCTAAACCCTGCCTGCTGGCAGGACAGGAATCCCTGTAACTCTGGGGCAGAGTACTGCTGGTGAAATTTTGCAGAAGGGCACAGTGACACATCCTGTGCATGAGCAGAGCATCAGGGCTGAGTCTCTGGATCACCCCTGGGCCAGGATTTGGGTGCACTTAGTCCACATTAACACAATTTATTGCCTGCCACACTAAAAGACCTGTGTTCAGACACAGTGGTGGCATATTTGTGCCTGAACCCTTCAGTTGTAGCCTGATCTACGTGTTCAATATTTGAGGGTAGAACCACAGCTTTCCCAGTGCCATCTGTGCATCTGCCTTTGGCTTGAGCTGCAGCCTGAACTAATGTCAGCATCCATCTCTCAGCCTGCCAAAAAGCCACATCCCCATGCCAGGATCCTTCTCCACAGCTTGCTCAAAGCAGCAGCACAGGAGGTGGAGGGTTCTCAGAGGGTTCTGAGGGTGTTCTGTTCTCTAGAAGATGGTTTAGTTCATCTTTGGGATTCCTTCCCTTAAGGTGTTCATGTGGGGGACACACCCATCCTGCTGTCAGGACATGAGGAATGGGATGGTAACTCAGTCTAACCAGGTCTGCTTCCTCCTGCACTGTGTTTTTAAGTTTTAATTGCTCCCTGTAGCTCATAGGGTTCTGCTGACAGCTCCGCCCTGCCTTGCACGGGAGGCAGAAAATAAAAAAGAGTGGAGGAATAAGTGAGCAATGCAAAGAGCACTTGCAGAGTCACTCCCTGGGTGAGGAGAGGCAGGGATGATGGATCCAAGGAAGCCATGGAGACGTGTCCCCTGGGGCACAGTGCTGCCCAGCACGGCCTGGGGGTCACCTGGCACTATTGATTGTGCTGCTGTTCCTCTGTGGAGTCAAACACA
This sequence comes from Sialia sialis, assembly GCA_009812075.1. NCBI lineage: Eukaryota > Metazoa > Chordata > Aves > Passeriformes > Turdidae > Sialia > Sialia sialis. The sequence continues at coordinate 2,034,688 of VRYO01002253.1, forward strand.
GGCTGCTCAGTGCAGCTGCTCTGCTGCTCTGGGAGAAGGAAGGTAGATTTGTTGAGTTTAATGCATCCCTCTCATGTTTTAAACAAAAAAAACAAACCCTCCTGTCTCCCTGAGTCCTGTCAGACTGGTAGGTTGTGTTTTCAGCTAGGAATAGGTCAGAGTATTAAGGGCAGCTCAAGGAATTTAGCTGGAAATCTGAAAATCTCCCTCCTCCCTTCCCCAGCCCCTGACCCTGTAAGAGACCCAGAAGAAGGGGAGAAGAAAGAGGAAACCTAAGAAGTTGGTGATTACATGTGAAGCCTGGCAGAGCTGTAATCCTGGACTCCATTAAACATCTGTCTGCTCCAATCTCCCTGACAGCCAGGTCCCTGCTCTCTGTGCCTCAGATCCTGCATTTCAGGGCACTCAGAGGTTGTTACAGTAATTTCACGACTATAAAGTGCACCCTTTTGACTAAAATTTTGAGCAAAACTCGGAAGTGTGCCTTATAATCCGGTGCACCTTATATATGGATAAAGTTCGGGAATTTGCCAACCCTGAAGTGCGAGCCTCGGAGCCTCGGAGCCGAGCCGTGGGGTGGGTGGGAGTGCAGGGCCCGTGGCACGGGGAGGGTGCCTGGGGCTGCTTTTAAAGGCTACACTGATCCATGAAAAATGTTTGCAAATTGAGCACCTGCCAGTAAACCCCGCGATCGCGCAATTCTGTTACTAATTCGTTACTTTGTTGTGTGCGGATCCTTGCTGTAAAAAAAAGTGCACCTTATAGTCCTGTGTGCCTTATAGTTGTGAAATTACTGCATTTGCTCTCTTGGGGCATTTCCTTGCACCATCAGTGCACAGAGTTACCATTTTCTACTGCATTTCGTATTTTTCATGTGATATCCCTGAACTCCTAAGCACACTCAATGTTAGTGCATTAATAGGAATTTCACTGTTAGTCTCAGGGAGAATTTTTTTCAATGCTCCAGAGTTTGCTGTGTCTTCTGCACTCATGGCTTTGAGTCTTGCTGTAAGGTCCCTGCTAAATATCTTTCATCACTTTATATTACTTGATACAGCCATTATCATCATATATAGTAGGAACTGGAAAATGAAATCTATTCCAGAACCTGCCCTTGAAAGGCAAACTGGCTTTTATGTTCTTTTCTATTAAAAAACCCCTTTAAAGTCAAGCTATAATGTTATTTTTTCCCCATTTTTTTTTTCAGGGTTTGGGTTTTCTTTCCAGTTCTTGTGATTTTCTAGCTTGTGATTAGAGACAAGAGTGCTCAGCTACCCTGAAAATTATTTTCTCGTTTTATTTCCTAACTGGATGAAGAAGCAATGGGAATCCTTGAGGTCTAAATTAGTCTGTCTTGCTTTGTTGTTTGTTTTTTTTTTTGCTTTGTTTTGCTTTGTTTTACCTTTAGAAAGATATTCTGAACCAGCAATCTGAGCACTTGGTCAATACTCTGCCGTATTTTAGTTTGCAGAGTAAACTTGGCTTTCAGTTGTGTTTGGGTAGTTGAGAAGATTTGAGGGACAGAAAAATCCATGCAAAAAGTTGTTTGGCTGCCCCCTCTGTGGATGTTGCACTTAGGAAAGGGAATTCCTCTGCCAAATGTCCCAGGGTCAATGCTTGGATAAAAGCTGTGTTGAGATTTTTTTAAATAATGGGATTTTTTGAAATAATGGTTCGGACTTTTTTTAAATAATGGTACTTGAACTTTTAGTTTTACCTCTCATCCCAAATGCAGCATTTCTCACATCATCCCTAGGAATCCTCTCCTTTATTTCACCTCCTGAATTCACTTCTTTTCCCCTAGTCCTGAGCTCCTACATAAATACCTGTCCCTCCTCTGAGAGTCTGGCTCCATGGATGCTTTTGTGATGGATTTATAACTTGCAAAGCCCTTTGGATTTCTCCAGGATGAAAGACAGTGTTTGCACAAGATCCCTGCCCTCATGACATAATTTGGGAAGCTTTCTCTGCAAGGAACCTTGTGAGTTCACGTGTCAGCAGTTTCTGCCCCTCAGAGTGGGGGTAACCCCTGCGACCCCCCCAAGCATCACACCAGGAATATGTTTTGATGGAGTGTGGGCCCAGGGTGATTCACATCATTAATGCTGGAGCACTGGAAAGATGTTTGCACTGACCTGGGCTCCATCAGGACAAAGCTTCCTTTATTCCCACAAGTTATATCCCTGCTTTATTCCATTTTTTTTGGTTAAATACAATAAAACAGTGAACAGTTTCTGTTCACTGCTGCCTTGTGCCTGTAGATCTCAGCCTTCCTCTCCTCAAAAAAAAAGGATAACTCCATTCAAATTGATAGGGAATAAACCCAAGCCATTCCTGGACACTGGGAAGTTTCCTTTTCCTCTCCAAGAGCATTTTCTCCCACCAGAGCTCCACCTCAGGCCATGAAGTGGCAGCTTGGCCATTAGGACCCCCTTGGCAATGACTGATTGTGGGGATCTCTTTTGGTGTGGAAAATGTGGAACTGATTGTCTGGGCGACCCCGCTTGACCTGGGGAATTCTGCATTTGACCTGGCTTTAGACATAATAAACTGGAGTAATTAGCAGAGAAATTCAGTGGTGACACCTCTAATTGATTGGAAATGCCAGTGCCTGGTGAGAGGGAGCTGTGGTGAGTGCTGTGCTGAGAAGGGGTGGTCAGGATGCTGTCAGGAGGCAGGAAAATGCAGGGAAGGAATGTCGAGCCTGCTGCAGGTTTGCTTTTCTTTGCAGCTGAGAATGCTGCAGGTTTGCTTTTCTTTCCAGCTAATGGCCTTGGCTATCCATCACTAATTACTGATCCCTCCACTCGGCACTTTCCCAAGGTTGAGCTCACACCTCTGGGAAAATCCACTTCAGTCTCTGCACAGTCCATCTCAAGTGTGCAAAGAGAAAAACACCTCTTGTGCTGCTCAGCTGAAAATCCACTAGTTTGTGCCCCACCAAGGAGGCAAGGATGGGGCCTTTTTGGGAGAACTTTTATTTCAGATCACGGATTGATGATATCTTATCTCCTGTGTCAATGTGGATCTGTGATATCCCTTCCCAGGCTTTGCATTTCTGCTTCTAGATTGATGACAGTTGAAAAAAAAAAATATTAAAATTACAGTAATTTCACTATAAAGTACACCCTTTTGATTAAAATTTTGATCAGAAGCCAGAAGTGTGCCTTATAATCCGGTGTGCCTTATATATAGACAAATTTCGGAAATTTGCCAACTTGGAAGCACGAGCTGAGCCGCGCCAGCCGGCACTGGGGGCAGGCAGGAGTGCCAGGGCCCACGGCACGGGGAGGGTGCCTGGGGCTGCGTTTAAAGGCTGTGCCAATCCGTGAAAAATGTTTGCAAATTGAGCACCAGCCAGTAAACCCCACGATCGCGCATTACTAATTCGTTACTTTGTTGCACGCAGATCCTTGCTGCAAAAAAAGTGCTCCTTATAGTCAGGTGCGCTTTATATGTGGACAAGGTTTGGAAATTTGCTGACAACCTGGAAATGCGCCTTATAATCCGGTGCGCCTTATAGTCGTGAAATTACTGTAATTCTGATGTTGTGGCCTCAGGAGCAGAGTGTGAGGCAGGCAATGAAACTCCTGAGAGCCGGCACAGCTCTCCACTCTGGTACAGGGTGATTTGTGCAGGAGAATTCAGAGCCTCTGCCACTCATTGTGGCCTTCCAGCGCTTGAAGGGAGCTCATGAAAAATTGGAAAAATTATTATTGACATGGACAGGCAGTGATAGGACAAGGGAGGATGGTTTGAAATGAAAAAGGAGAGATTTTGATTAGATAATAGAAAGAAATTCTTCCCTCTGAGAGTGGCACAGAGAAGCTGTGGCTGCCCCTGGATCCCTGGAAATGTCCAAGGCCAGGTTGGACAGGGTTTGGAGCAGCTGGGACAGTGGAAGGTGTCAGGGTTGGAACTGGATGATCTTTCAAGTCCCTTCCACCCCATTCCATGATTCTGTGATGCTTCACAGGACAGGAACCATTACAAGCTGCCAAGAATTTAGTGACTTTTTTTGCTTTTGGTGCTAATTAAACGTTTAAAATCTTGATGCAGAGCTTCTTACAAACAGGAGTAGAAGAGAAGAGTGGGGTTTGGGGAAAGCTGTAGCAACCCACTGGGGGAACTGGCAACAGCCTCTGGAGGGGATATATCAACCATATCTCATGGAAAAAGGTGAGAAAATAAATAAAATGTAGAGGCGACTGCCCTGTTTTATCTCATAACATGGACACAGCCTCTGAGGTTACAACCTGTTGCAGCTATTAGTCTCCATTTGCTAAGGATTTTTTTTCAAGGGCTGGTTTTCTTGAGGTGCATCCTCCCCCCATCAACAGGAACCTCTGGAAAGCAATTCTGGGCTTTGGGAACACTTTCATCTCCCGGATCAATAAATAAAAAGGGAAAAGGCACTACAGTGACACCACCATATGCACTGAAGCATTCTGTGGAGATTGTGGAGTCTCCAAACAAACATTAGAAGTGTAAACAGTGGATCAGCATTCCTTCACTGCAGACCCACTTATTGCCTTCCTGATTATTTATTTTCATTAATTTTCATAGCTAAACAGACAGAAGTGCTCGTGGCAAACGTTGTAGGCTCTCCCTGCTCCCACACAACTCAACATCTCCCCTTCCTCTTTTCCAGATTTTTTTTTTCAGCTGACAACCAATCCATCAGATTTTTATATTTTTTTTGTGGCACAAAGTTTGCACAGCCCAAAATGTGCAGGAACTCATTTTCCCAGTCTTCAGTGCTCTGACACTTTTGGGATGTTATTTTCTCTCTACTTAGAGGAGCACTGGCAATGGTGGAGATGCAAAAAGATCTTTCAAATACTGAAGTATTTGTGCTTGAAGGGTATTTTTGAGTTTGTGGCCTTTTGTTTGCTTCCTCATGTTATTTGGAAGGAAGGAGGATTCAAAATTTATTCCTAACTGCATTTAGGAATAATTTTTTCTTAAAGCAGAGGGACCATTTGTAGGTTTAAGCATTGACATGTTTATCCCAAGATCCTGAAAAAAAAGCTTTTTACTTGGCAGATGAAATTTTTTTGCTCAGGGGGTCAGGTCCTTGGAAATACCCTGTGAATTTCAATGGGACAATTCTATTCTTCCACCATTTGCATTTTTTATTTTCTGCCATCCTGCCTCTCCAAGATATTAACCTTGGAGGTTTTTTTAAATTTTGCCAAAAATCATCCTGATTTTTGTGGTCCATTTGTGGAGGGCAGTAAAATGTTTTTTTTTCTGGCTCTGTGATTTGCTCTTAGTCTGGCTCTTTTTACTATTTAGCATGAAGATAGTCACGTGGAACAGGGAAGTGATGAAGTTATTTATTATTAAATATAAACACAATATATATATTTACAAATTTGTGGTGACAGGACAAGGAGGAATGGTGTCAAACTGACAGAGGGCAGGATTAGATTGGAAGTTAAGAGAAAATTCTTGTCTGGCAGGGTGGGCAGGCCCAGGCACAGGGTGCCCAGAGAAGCTGTGACTGCCCCTGGATCCCTGGAAGTGTCCAAGGTCAGGCTGGATGGGGCTTGGAACAACCTGGGATAGTGAATATGGACATAATATAAATATATATAAATATTATCTGTTTGCATATCATAGAATGGTTTGGGTTGGAATGAAATGATCTTTCATGTTCCCATCCAACCCAATCTGTTCTATGGGATGTAAACAGATAATATTTATATATTACTAGTAATTTCTTAAATGATTTCTTGAAAAGCTACAGGATGTTCCTAACACCTTTGTGTGGGATTTGGAGGAGGATGGGGGTGATAAAAGGTTCTTTTCCCCCACCACACAAGAGGTTTGTGGTGAGGTAATGAGGAAGATGATGAATGAACTCACTAAAAACAGAACAAAATCCCTGAACCTGCTCCTCATGTGGAGATCTGCTCTGATGCTCATGCCAGGCCAGAGGGCAAGAGGGAAGTCACATCACAGAGGCATCATCACCTGGCACTTTTACACATTTCTGTACCCAAAGCCAGCAGGATCACCTTATCTGCCAGGGAAGCATGGCTGGGCTGGAAGGCAGCCTGTGCCTGGCAGGGCACAGCACCATCCCAGCAATCCATCTGCAGAGGCGCTCTGGGGATAATGGAGTGGCTGGGCTAATACAATTACAGTAATTTCACGACTATAAGGCGCATCCTTTGACGAAAATTTTGATCGGAACCCAGAAGTGCGCCTTATATATGGACAAAGTTCAGAAGTTTGCCAACCCGGAAGTGTAAGCGAAGCTGAGGCGGGGCTGCCACGAGCTGGATCCTCGCTGTGAAAATTAAGCGCGCCTTATATATGGACAAAGTACGGAAAATTTCCTGCAACCTGGAAGTGCGCCTTATAGACCAGTGCGCCTTATATGTGGGTGAAATTCAGAAATTTGCCAACCTGGAAGTGCAAGCCGAGCTGAGGTGAGGCTGCTGCGAGCTGGATCCTTGCTGTGAAAAATAAGTGTGCCTTATATATGGGCAAAGTGCGGAAAATTTCCGACAACCTGGAAGTGCACCTTATAGGCCAGTGCGCCTTATATGTGGGTGAAGTTCGGAAATTTGCCAACCTGGAAGTGCGAGCCAAGCTGAGGTGAGGCTGCTGCGAGCCGGATCCTCACTGCGAAAAATAAGTGCGCCTTATATATGGGCAAAGTGCGTGAAATTTCCTGCAGCCCAGAATTGCGCCTTATACTCCGGTGTGTGAAATTACTGTAGCCTGGCATTCACAGCCTGACTGGGGAGGAGGGGACGACTATCCCTTCCAGGCTTCCCAGTCATGCCCTGACATCCCTTTCCAGCCCAGCAAGAGAAGCAGGTGTTATAAGTGCATGACATATTGTTGGCTTTTCGCAATATTAAGATAAAAGCTGTATGTGTAATGTTAAAATAGCTTTTCTGGATGAATATAGGTTTTTTTCTTTTCTTCTAATAGCAAAAGTCAGACATAAGTTTTTTAAAAATATTATGCTTAAACTACCTGCTTAGTTAAAAAAACAGCCCATAAACGTGTAATAAAAACCCTACAACTAACACAACAATTATCAACACTCACCAGCTGCAAAAAAACAAAACCACCACCCAAATTACAAAATAATAAAAAAAGAAATTAAAGCCACAAACCAAAAAACACTCATGCTCTAAAAAAGCAAACCCAAAAAGTAGCCATACTAAACAATTCCAAAAAATTTTAACTATACATAAAAAACTATAAATATACAAGTTAATGTATTATATATATATTATATATATAATATATTGTATATAATGTAAAATATTTTTAAAAGCTTTCCCAAAGCAACCATGTACTCTTAACAACTTGCCAAGCACCCAACCATTTTAACCCTTTACTTTATGTGTATCTCCTATTGTCTTTTTATTAAACCTTTTAAATTTACCAAAACAGTAAAACGTGTTTTTCACACAGGCAAGCTGGAGCCTTGCAGCAGAATAAAAATGTGAAAATGTGCTGTGTGCTGAAGCAGGGCTGGGGATTTCAGGAAAACCAAAGGGCTGGGCTGTGGTGGCTCCACCTGGGTGACAATGTGAGCACAGAGCCCTGAGCCACCCTTCCCTCTGACAGGGAACACATTTGTCACTGGAGCTCCAGACAGAAATGAGGCTGATTTAATTAACCCTGCTGGCCCTGCCTGCCAGAGCTCAGGACAGCAGGATGTGGATGAGGGGAGGGAGAGGGGAAGGGGGCAAAGACAGGAGCCTGGTGGAGCATCTCAGGAGCCATCTCAAAGCACTTTGCTTCTCACCACCCAAAGCCCTTCACAATTAGTCTTGATGTGATTTACATGTACTTTAAGGCATCTGCATAATTGTATGTAATGCACAGGAAATGCAGTCATGAGCTCCTGAAAGCTTTTGGGGGCTGACAGTTCCTGCAGAGCACGAAATCTCCCCTTTCCCTGCAGCTGGGTCCAGTCTGGCCTTTACAGAGCTTGTGGGCCGAAATGCCAAAAAATTTACCTTCCATTGTGTCTGAACTATCAGTTCTATTCATGAAGTGTCCAGACTTTTCCCCCTTTCTGATGGATTTATTGGGACTTCCTGCTTCAACAGCAAGCAGGAGGATTTTCATCTCTAGCAGAGTTGGATGTGGCTTTGCTGTCAGCCAGGGGCTGGAGGTAGCTGGATCACATCTGCCCACACCTGGCAGGCTTTGGGTGGGCAGGTTTGCTATGAGAGACATCTCTCCTGCTTGTAGAATGTCACCTTGGCCAAGGAGCTCTGAAATTTTAATGCTCCCCACCAAATATTGACTCTCTGAGGGCGTCTGAGTAAGCCTTTAGTGGAGAGGTCGATATTTGTCTGATGTTTCAATGGATAATGTTGCTTTTCTCTCAATTTCATCCTGGCCTCTCCCAAACTCGCTGCACAGTGGCAGAAGCAGGATAAAAACACGGGAGGAGGAGGGAGTGCTCTTTTTGGAGGTTTTTTTTGTGCTGGCCACTTCTCCCTGCCTTAGTGAGGCTCTTTGTTGGGTGCCTCTCTCTGAACTCAGCATCTGAGCCTGCTGAAATCACTTCCAGCACACAGCAGTCCTTCCCCAGCTGGCTCTCCCTCTCTCTCTAAGGGATTTGGACAGCCAAAATTTACCATGGGCACAGCAGAAACATTGCAATAAATGCAAACCCATCAGCAGTTTTCCGTGACAAACATTCCTCTTCCCACTGGATATCAGTGCAGCAGAACCTTGTCACTCCATCCTGAGTGGGTCTCACCTGTCCTCTTGGGAAAAGAAGCTCCAGGCGAGATTTTGGGCAGGGTTGTAGCCATATTTTGGTCATAGAAGACAAATGTTTCCGTTGAATTCTGCAGCCAAGGCTCCATTCTGCCCTTGGACCTGGTCATCCTGCCTCCTTGGGCAATTTAACTTCCATCCCCTGCAAGGCTGAGCTGCAGAAGGATCCCAGTGGGGTAGAAGTAAATATATTGCCTTGCAGGTAGCAAAATCACTGCTGCAGGTTAGATTTCTGCCAATTTACCATCCATCAGGGACCCAGTCTAAGCTGGCTGCGCCTCCTAAGAAAGAATAATCCTGTAAACAGTGCAGCTCTAATATACTGAACAATTAAAGAACTTGCTTCTGACTGAAGTTGAAATTCATTATACTTCCATTTGCAAGGCGAGCTGGGCAGATTTCAAAATAGGTGAGAACAAGGAGCTAATTTATATTTCTGTTTGTTCTTGTAGCAGCTAGTAAATAAATCCAGGTGCACAAGGGGAGTTGGGAGACTTTCATTTCAATGGCAGCTTGGGTGTCTGGTAACTGTGGGAGTCTGGACCTAAAATAATTGCAGAGGAACAGTTTGCAGGAGCAAAAGGGCACAGGACTTGTGGGTGCATCTTTGTTGTTTTAAATCTAAAACAGAATCCCAGAATGTTTTTTGTTGGAGGGGACTTAGAAATTATCTCGTTCCACACCTTCCACTGTCCCAGGGTGCTCCAAGCCCCATCCAGCCTGGCCTTGGACACTTCCAGGGATGGGCACAGCCCAGTTTGACTCTCCAATGCAGATTTTATCCCACCCAACTGCTGCTTGATGCATTCTGTGGCATGTCTGGAAAACATCCCTGTTGGGGATTGACATTTTTGTGGTGGTCACCTCAGCAGGGCAGCCTGGGCTGCCAGGAGGTCTGATCAATATTTATCTGGCCGAGAAAGGGAGTGAGTGATGCTTGTGTAGCAGTGTCATAATCAAAAAGTGTCCCCACTTAACTGGAGGTCACAGTGTACACTCTCCTTGAGTGGTGGCATCATTTCATAAAAAAGCTTTTTCATTAATTAAAGTCCCTTAAGCTTGCATCGTGCTCAGGGTTTGGTATAGAAGCTTATTTTTTTTTCTGATCAATATATATTACCATATTTCCTAGAAAGAAGCTTTCACCCCCTCAATTAGCTGAGGAGAAAAATAATTGTGTGCATTTGAAAGCATTTTGTGCCTCTAGTATCCATTAAGTAGATCAGAGCTGCAGTTTTCTTGTTCTTATGGACCTTTGTCTATATCAGTTACCCAAAGGAGCAGAAAGCATTGTTTGCTCTCATTCAATATTTCAATAAATGCCAGGGCAAAATGACGTTTTGTTTTGTTTTGTTTTGTTTTGTTTTGTTGGGGGTTTTGGGTTTTTTTTTTTTTTTGTTTTTTTTTAAATTTAAGCTTGAGAGAGAGGGGATGAACTCACAAAAATACCCCAGCCCACAAAACAGGAGTTTTGGGGTTGGAATTCCATGGGATCCCCCACAAGTCACTAAAGGCCACGAACAGCTCCTTGCAGCAGGGTCTGGCATTTATTCCCATGTAACACCCAGGACCACAGATTTTGATGAGGTTTCCAGGCAGGAACATGCTTATTAATTTATCCTCAGAATTAATGGAACTGGGCAGGAGAGGAGAACTGTTTCATCTCCCAAATATTCCCTTACTTCCAACTCGCAGCACTCTGAGAAGCCTTTGGGCAGCTCTGCACTCCCAATCCTGGGGCAGAACCCTGCAGGTGGACTCACCCCCCAGAAAAATACCCTCCCTTCCCTCCTGCTGGGCTGGAATTAATGTTCTTGTTTCAATCTCTTTGTGCGGGGGGAAAAAGCTAAAAATTAATTGCCTGTGCACACGAGAGGTGAACAAGCAGATGCCCAGGAAAGCACAACAGAATTATTGAGTGATTCTGCTTTAATTAAGTGCATCAGAGAACTGGGAACGGTGGGGCCTGGTGCTTGGTGCCAGTAACATCATTGAGAGGAGGATGTGAAGGGATGGCTGCTGCCAAGGGATGATGGAAGGTACTCAAGGAATATAGAAAGCTATTTTAATTCTGGCTTCCTTTGAGAAAGCTGGAGCTGCAGCCAATAACCATAAAACTACTGGGGCAAAGCTGCAAATGCACCAAGGGCATCCCTCAAGCACTTATCTCTGCGAGCCCTGTGAGGAGGGACACCTTTTATCAATGAGAGGGGAGCACAGCAGAGCTGCAGCTGTGAATTCCCTGCCAAAAAGGGCTGCAGGCAGCATTTTCAACCTCTGCCTGAAGCTGGCACCATCCAAACCGTGCAAGAGGGAGGAATCTGGGGGCATCCTCCCTTCAGAGAAAGCATCCAGAGAAAGCAGACAGACACCCGCTGGGAGAGGGAAATTGGCCCTTTCAGGGTGGAATCCACTTGATTTCCTGCAGGTTCAACTTTAGGATAATACAAGGTACCCTCAGCAGTAGCTGCTTCACAGCAGTGCTTGCAAAGAGAGCCAAAGCAGCTCATTTTAGGGAGTTATTTGCAATGTCTGTCAAAAATTATTTTTACTTCAGGTCTCTTCTATACCACAGCTAAGGGATCTTGCCTTGTCTCCAGTGTCCATGTTTTCTCCCTTCAGGATTTCCTGTGATCCTTACAGAGATGTAATAATTCTGTCACCAAGGAGCAGCTCAGGTTTTTGCCCAAAGCAGAGCCCCGGTTGTTGACAATTATTCCAATCATTCTGCCACAGTGTCAGCACATGGCTTTGTCTCTGCTGGACAATGAATACTTTTTTTTCCTCCAGATAATTAATTCTCATCCCTTTGGGAGGGTGCAGCATTTCCCGTTTCAGTTCTCTCTGTCCTCAGCTTGCCCAGGTGCTCTGAGCATCTGAGTGATGATTTTGGGGTCTGCTGCCCAAAGAATGGCCAGAAATTGATTCTGAGAAGTCACATAATTATATAACTTCTTCAGCTTTAAGTCTTGAGAAGTCACATAATTATATAAGTTCTTCAGCTTTAAGTCTTGAGTGCTTGGAGTGAGCATTCTAGCAAACTCAAGCTGTGCTTTACTTCAGAGCCATCGAGATTTTCTTGCCACCTCCTCCTATTCTGGCCCTGGAAAGGAGAGATTCCACTCCAGGACACAGATCCCACACCTGGAATCAGCAGCAGGGCTCAGACATCAAGGGGTGTCAGGATGACTGCTGCTAATCCTCCAGTAATTAAAATCTTTCAGCCCTCAGCTCCAAGCCTTTAAAGATCCAAACCCACATCACTGCTGTAGGAAATGTGTCTGGGGATCCCAGAAATGCTGACAAAGAGCTCCAGAGAAATTAGGAAAACCAGTGATCCATGGCAAAGCCCTTCAAGGACATTTGTGGGGTTGTTCCTCCAAGTGCATCAAGCACAGAGGGAAGCAGGGAATTTGTGGGAATGGATCCCTGGGGGAGCTGAGGGGATGGGAGCTCCTTGGCTTGGTTCTTATGGACAAATTGTAGTAGGGATCAGGACATTCCTCCTAATGTTTTGTTCATCTGCTGGGTTATTTCCATTCTCTGACCTTCTAGGCACTGCACTGATTCAGCTGCTGATCCTTAGGTGTTGGAGGATATTAAATATTGTAGTTGTGCTTAAATGCATAAAGTTGTTCTTCAAATCACAGGATCATTAGGGTTGGAAAAGCCCTCTAAGATCATTGAGTCCAAGCACTGCCAGCACCAAACCATATCCTTAAAAAACACATCCATGCATTTCTTTAACACTTTCTATGTGGCAGGAAGATAAATTTAACCAAAAGCCCAAGTGCTAAGGGTGTAGAAACAGCTAAAGATGGACTTAAAGTTTGAACCACATTGTAGGAAAAGAAAATGTAAATTACCTCCATTTATCATCACAACTGGAACCTCCAAGGTGCTGTCAAGTTGTGGTAGAGGCGCAGTGGGAAAGCTGGGAATGGCCTGTGAATGGATTAACAGAGCTGCAGGAGGGCAGTAAAACTGAAAAATAACTTTTGAAATTGTGGAAATTTTGGCACATCCAGTGTGATGCTGCTACCAACCAGCCTGGGACCACGGGAACCTTTGGGCAGGGTTAGAATTGTGACCAGAGAGGAAACTGCAGTGAAAAATTAGGAAGATATTGGGGTCTTCAGTGGAGTTTTGTGCATTGAGACCTTTTAGGGCAGCCCTAATCAAAACCTATCCAAAGCAAACTGAACCTCTTCCTTTTCATGTGCCCACAAAGCTACTGCAATCCTGCACTGCTCCTTTAATTTTTATGGCATTTTGCTTCTTTCTGCGGCGTGCAGGAGCTTGCAGTCTGCTCCTAACAACACAAGATCACAGCGTGGTCTGCTTTATATCTGCATATGCACACAGACACACAATGTTTCTCCCAGCATGCAGAACGAATAAATTCTGGAGTAATTTCTCATTGTTGCCTTTATGAGCTCCAAGGAAAAAAGAAAGCCTCCAAAAACTTCATAAACTAATAAATAATTTATTCCAATGAAATTTCAGTTTATTATGCTAAATTTCAGATAGCCCAGGGTGCACATGGGACCCAGGACATCTTCTCTATATTCTCATTATATAAATTTTAATTTTTTTTTTCAGGGAGGCCGTGAAGTTTGTGTGTGCATTTGAGTTGTTGGGAGAGCATGTGAAACAGGCACAAAGAGATGTAGTTTCTTTCTCTCCGTACATGAGTCAGAGAATGGTTTGGGTTGGAAGGGACCTTAAAGATCACTCAGTTGAATATTTGTAAAAATACTTACAAATATTTATAAAAAAAAAGATATCCAGCCCTCTCTTTTGGATGTGCAGGCTCCCTCCATAATCCAATACAAATTATGATTCTTGACATCCCTCTCCAGAGTAGGATTGGGGTTCCTGGTGAGCTTTTTTTTTAATCTAAACATCCATTTAAAATACACCAGATGAACTTGTTCTCTTTGTATGTGTACATGTGTGTGGAGTTTGTGCAGTGGACCATAATAATATGATTTTTTGTATAATTAGCAAATTGCAGTTTTCTTATCATGCACATCCGGTTGAGTACCTGGGGTGGGGGTGCATGTACAGAAGTGTCTGACCACAAAACATTTAACTCTAGAACATTAACAGTTTAATAAGACACTAGGGGAAATAAAGCTAGAAAGAAAAGAACCAAAAAAAGGACAAAAGGACAAAAAAAAATCCTAATCTCTGTGGGTTTTTGGAGGGTCTGCCTTAGAAGCACCAAAAAATGACACTCAGTGTTATCTTCTTGTTGTAGCTGAGGTTACAGAGTCACAGACACATGGGATGGTTTGGGTTGGAAGGATTTTAAACCTCATCCAGTCCTCACCAGGGTGCTCAAGGTCTCATCCAACCTGCATTAGCAACCAGAGCGCTGGGCCTGGCCTTCCAGAAACTGAGCTTTGTCATTGACCTCCAAGGCAAATAATTTCTGTTTTCTGTCTTTGTTATTCTGATCTGTAGGGATCAACCAATTCCATTTCCTTGTGCCTTGAAACTCCTTTCTCCCTGGATTTTCTGCCTCTCTTGTCCATGTAGATGTGGACCAGAACTTATTTTACTCCATGTCTGCAGCAGGGCTGGGGCGGGCTGGTCTTGGCTGTCCCAACCAGTCCATCACTCCCGTCCTCAGCAGGACAGAAAATGAGATGTAAAACAACCTGTGAGTCAGCATAAAGGCAGTTAAATAAAGCAGAAACGAGAATTGTGCACAGAAGCAAAGGAAAACAAAAAGATTTACTCTCTACTTTCCACCAGCAGATGAAGTCCAGACACTTCCCAGGAAGGACTTCAGTTTGTAAAACAAATATTTTGCTAACAAATCCATCTCCTCTTCCTCCTTTTTCTTAGCTCTTACTGCTGAACAGACACCATATGGTCTGGAACATCCCTCTGGTCAGTTTGGGACAGCTGTCCTGGCTGTGTCCCCTCCCAGGATCTTGCCCACCCCCAGCCTGCTGGTGAGGGGGAAATGTTGGAGAGACAGCCTTGATATTGTGGCCAAAACACTGGAGTGTTACCAACACCTTCCCATCTGCCAGTCCCCAGCACTGTGAGCGAGCTGGGAAAATTAACTCCATCCCAGCCAGGCCCAATTCGAGGGCAAAACACCATGGGATTCCTCTCTCAGCAGGGAAACCTTGCCACATCAATAAAATAGCAGAGATAAACTCCTGCTTTGCCACCGGGCTCGTTTAATGGCTGATGCTGAAAATGAAACAAAATTTGCACGTGGAAAACAGGGAGGTGGGAAATGCAAGCCCTGAGCTCTCTTCTTATTGATTCCAGGGGCTGGTTTGCATTGGTAAAGAAGGCTAAAAGCTGGGATGTGACATCCCTGCGAGATGAGGTCTTAGGGAGATGAGACACAGGGGCACAGGGTCGCTGCTGCTGCCGATTGCTGCTGCCCATTGCTCAGGCACGCTCCAGGATCCCCGTTCCCAAGCAAGCCCAGATCTGTATTTCCCTTAATGTGCCACTGGCTGCTTCTCCTGACCTCTTCCAAGCTGCCTATTACCTCAGCTCTGCCTCCCCTCCCTCCTGATCGAATTACTAAAGCACACAGTGGAGTCTCTTGGCTCAACAAAATTTAATGACAGTGACAACAGAGGAGGATAATAAAGATAAATCAGCTGCTCCCAGGAAGGAAAGATGAAGTAAGAGCAGAGTGAGTTAGAAGGATACACCATGTGGTGACCCTGGTGTGCGCACATCCCTCAGCATCTCTTTTCTCTCAACATCAACAAAAGCAGATTTGCCTTCTTTTTGGGGGATTTGAGAGGGAAAGAAGGGAGCAGAGGAGACGAAGGAACTAGAGAGTTCTGCCTTAGGCTTATACTTGCTGTGGAATTTGGGGCACATCACCCTCTCTTCTCCATCTCCTCCCCAGGCTGGAGGCTGAGAAAAGAGCAGGAGAAGTTCTTCATTATGGAAAACTGTAATGAAGATCAGATCTGGGGTGTTCAACTCATCCCTAGCCGTGTGTGTTCATGGAATCCACACAGTTAGAGAAGGGAATGGAGTTTGTAAAGGAGCTCCTTCATTCTCAATGCCTGTAAATCCCTGGCCACACCAAATCCTGTTAATCCAGCCTTTTCTGACAAGATTTCTCTGAGGAAAGCAGAGCCTGCAGTGACTGTGACTACTGGAATCTCTTCTCTGACATCCACCATGTTTCCAGTTGCAAAGCATTTCCTTTTTTCATGATAATTCCTGGGAAAAAGCCTTCATCCTTCAACTGCAATCAAGTTCCTCTCTCCCTCCCCACCAGGCTGTTAAATTTTGGTTGCTCTAAACAGCCCAGCACAAAATGCTGAGCTGTAGCTGAGACCTCCTGCAAGCTCCATAAACTTAATGGACATCCTCAAGAACTTTAACTGGGAAGATTTAGCCTCTGAAGAAGAAGGAAACAAACAGCCAGAGCAGCTTTGTCTGCCTGTTGTCCCTCATTTTGCCAGAAACAGCTGTTCACGCTGGGATTAGCTCAGAGGTTTGTACTGAGCAGAGTCTGACTCACAAGAACAAAAACAGGAGATCATTACATCTCAGTGCAGGCTCCAACTGCTGCAGGCTGCACAGGGAGAGAGAAAATTAACTGGAGTGGGAGCTGGATGAGCAGAGACACTGCACAACTTGTGCGTGTGACAGAGGAGAGGGAGGAGGGAGAACATCCAGCCCTGCAGGGCTGGGATGGAGCTCCAGCCAGGGGCAGGCAGGAGATGACTGCCAGACTTCCCTTCACGCAGCCCCTTTGGTGGGAAGCAAATGCTGAGAAAGGAAGGAAAAAAATTAATTATTTTTTACAAAGATGCTACTTAAGCAGGAATTCTACTTCCCTCCAGACAGTAAGTGATGGGAATAATTTCCCCCATTTTTTTGAGGCAGGTGGCAGAGGCTTCACCCTCACATGAATTTCTCTGTGGAGGATAATCTCTGAGTTAGATTAGAGGCATTATTTCCCCTGTCCTTGGGGCTGGAAAGAGATGATCTTGAAGGTCCCTTCCAACCCAAACCATTCCATCATTCCATGGAAATGGGTGGTCTGGTTTAGGAAGTCATGGTGGACGAATCATAAAGGTTGCAAAAAATGGGCAGAAACACAGGAAAGAATCAAGTGAGAGCTCTCCATCCTCACCTTATTATTGTCATAAACAAGGAACCAGCATCGCTCTACCCAAGATGACAATTTAATAGCACATGGAACATACCAGAGAGCAGCCACTGATTTAACAACTTCCTTTCTTCCAATAACTTATTTTCTCTCAGTAATGAAAGCTCTGGAGTGGGGGGAGAGGAAAGCAGGAGGTTAAAAGGTTGCTTGGACAGTCTTTCACATTCAATCAGTGCTTGCAGCTCAGGGGCTCCTCTCCACTCATCCCTGTCAGGGGATGGCTCGTGGGTGGAATCAGCTCTGCAGACTGTTCTTGTAAGTCCTGAGGAGCCCACAGGGCTTCACCAGACAGGCTCTCAGCCCCAGTTTGATTGCTGATGTGAACTCGGGGTCACCCTTCTTTGTGTTTCTGTCTCTCAGGCAGGACTCCCCCCTGCCCCTCAGCCCTGTAACAATAATCAGCGCCCTGAAATACTCAGTAAGCCCATTTCTCCTTAGGTAAGTCATCACTGCCTGGAACAGAGCAGGCTACACTTCCATCATCTGCTGATGGCTGCTGCCAAGTCTTTTTCTTTGCCTTAATTTATTTTTGTACTACTCATCAAATAACTCAGTATTGTCATGGCCCAATGGCTAAAGCACAGAACACCAAAATTCATGAGAAAACACTCCTGACAGCAAGACCTGGAGCTGCTGCCTCAGGGTTACCTGAGGTTGGCTGTAATTAATGCTCCTGAAGCCCTGGCTACCCTTCCACAGAGCTGGAGTTGTGTTTTACTGCTCAGCCCCACCAGTTCTGCCTTGCAGGAATGGTTATTTATACCCAGCACCATCTCTTTCTTCTCAAGTGGGGAGGCAGTGGAAAGTTCAGATTTCCCCTCTGTTAAGTCACCAAGTGCTATTTTGAGCACCTTCTGGAACAGATTCATTGTCATCTCACAGAGTGAGGACATTGGAAGGCTCTGCCACGTGCTGTATTGATCCCTTCACTTGATTAGTTGGTGTATTGAATATCCCTGCTTTTCTAATCTAATTAATGCAGGATAAATACTCCATGCAGGGGCCTGGAGTCACGTTCCAAGAGTAATCAGGGACTGGGACTGATTAAAACCAGAAGGCTTCAAGGATAATTTATGGACTACTTGACACTGCTGGCAGGTTGGGGTATTTTGGAGGGCTCTGTGTTGTCTCTGGCTCAAAATTGCCTGCTTGGCGGGCTCCACATCCAAATTCCTGCTCAACCCTCAGTAAGACAGCTTTGGGTTTGAAGGGGTTTAATCTCTGGGGTGACACCAGCCTGGAGGTGAGGACATCTGGTTTCATATCTCACCAGCACTGGGAGGACACTGTGCCAGAAAGGCAGACAACTTTCACTTCATCTCTGACCCTAAAAACATCACCACATGTCATGGTCTGATAAAAATATTGAGCACCAGGCATGTGACGACTTCGGTCTTATTTGGGAATCTGTAAGGAAACAGAAATAAATTATTGAGATGGAGCTCAGTTTGTCCCTGTTTCAATCCAGATCTTGGTGTTTCAGGACAAATGAAGGCTCTGGATCAAGAGGGATAACTGGAGCAGGGAAGGTGATAGTGGCAATTCATGCCACATGCAATAATTAATTACTAGGGGGGAAGTATCACCCTCACTGTTGTGAGGAACAGGGAAAGGAGGCAGAGGGAATTTTCATGCCCAAAGCAGGGCAGTGTGGCAGATCCTGGGGGTGAATTTAGTTCCAGGAACCTCCTGAGGTAAACCCTAACTCCTGTGGGTGGATTCTCACAAAGGATTCATCTCCCCTCTGCTTTGTCCTCCATCAGTGGTGGCTCTTGTGACACCTGGCCATGGGGTGTTCATCTTCCCACACCTTGATGAGCAGGAGGAGATGTGAGGAGTGCAATGGTAGAATTCCAGTGGAGAAACTTCTCTGAAATATCTCCAGAGTGTGGGACAAGAGTTTTCTGTGACACGTGTGCGGCAGTGAGGGCTGGGCCAAGCTCCACCTGCCTTGATTGCAATTACAATAATTTCACGACTATAAGGCGCACCCTTTTGACTAAAATTTTGATTGAAACCCAGAAGTGCACCTTATAATCCAGTGCACCTTATATATGGACAAAGTTCAGAAATTTGCCAACCTGGAAGTGTGAGTCGTGAGTACTAGCAGCTGCAAGAGCCAGCGCTGGGACTGGGCAGGAATGCCGGGGCCCACGGCACGGGGAGGGCGCTTGGGGCTGCGTTTAAAGGTTGCGCCTATCCGTGAGAAATGTTTGCAAATTGAGCAACTGCCAGTAAACTCCGCGATTCCGTTACTAATTTGTTACTTTGTTGCACATGGATCCTCGCTGTGAAAAAAAAGTGCACCTCATAGTCCTCATATGGACAAAGTTTGCAAATTTGCCTGCAACCTGGAAGTGCGCCTTATAATTGGTGTGCCTTGTAGTTGTGAGATTACTGTACTCTGGGCTTGGAACAGCATGACAATTTTTGCAGGGAATAGGGAGCCTGGGCATGGGGTCACTGGTGGGAATGGCAGGGTCATCCATTCCAATCCCTTCCTTTTGCACACACGTTTTCCAGGCAAGAGCACAGCTCGTACAGCCAGGGAAGGCAAGGGCAAGTTCAGCAGCCAGATGTAATTGCATTTTCCTCCACAATTGCCTCCAGGGCTGAAGCACGGCCCTCCTGTGCCTGCCTCTCTCCTCACAATGCATCACAGAGAATAGGTGTAAAATCCAGTTAAAAGGCCACTCTGGGGTCTCAGCTGCTGCAGCACAAATTGCGGATGAATTTCCCGTCTCCCGTATGTGCCTGATGGGTTTTGTCACCCAGCCCCATATGGCTGGGTTGGATTTCTCCTCTCAGCCTGGGCTGCTGGGCTCTCATCACATCCCTGTGGCTGCTCCTGAGCTCTTTCTGCACTTCAGGCTCCCTGTTTTACAGCGGTGTCATTGCACACAGATTCCTCTTCCTACACGTGTAAAAGGGAGCCTGGGATTAATGGGGTGTTGGAGTGGATAATCACAAATCCAGCTGCCCTAAGGCAGCTGAGAACAGAGATGGAGCAGGGCAGGGGGAAAAGGGTAGTGGGGCCTGAGGGAGCTTTGGAGGGTGCATTTATCACACTGTTGGCAGAGAGATGCAATTTATATGGACGGGGCATAAATTCTGTTGGAGTTGCAGGAGGCTCCACATGGGCAGCTGAGCACCTGAGCCTGCTCTGAAATGTGCTGCTCTGGCCATCCTGCCAGCTCTCTGCTGTCCCCCCTTCCCTTTCCTGCATCTCCTCCTCCCTTTCACATCTTGGTAATTTCCATTCTCAGCCCACCCAGCCTCTCTCTGTGGGTGCAGGTGAGCAGGGAGGGCATTTCCCTGTGCCCTGCTCACCAGGAGACATCTCTGCTGGAGTTACTGAGTTATTAGGAATAATTGGATTATTGTGAAATCTCTGCTTTCTCCTCACCAAGCTATTCCCCAGGAACAGGTTCTGCTCTCAAAAGACCATCCCAGAATGGTTTGAGCTAGAAGGGACCTTAAATCTCATCCAGTGCCACCCCTGCCATGGCAGGGACACCTTCCACTGTCCCAGGGTGCTCCAACTCCAATGTCCAACCTGGCCTGGGACATTCCAGGGATCCAGGGATTCTTGGGGAATTCCAGCCCAGCCAGGAATTCCTTCCCAAGATCGCACCCCAATCTCCCTTTTCCCCATTCCCTGTGTCCTGTCCCTCCAGGTCTTGTCCTCAATCCCTCTCCAGCTCTCCTGGAGCCCCTGGCAGGGGCTCTGAGCTCTCCCTGGATCCTTCTCCTCTCCAGGCTGCACAACCTGGGAATAGGGATGCTGTTTTACTGGTTCTTGCTGGGTTTCATGCTGTACCTCTATATCCTTCCCAAAAATCTACCAAGCACATCTCCCCTACATCATTAATTTTCCTCTTGACATCTGATGGGAAGGCTTGTTTGCTTTTTCACAATCCTGAAAAAAAAAACCCAACAAAAAAACACTTTCCATTTTGGTTTCATGTTTTAGAACACAGAGGACAAATTTCTCCATTATTCTGTCCCTGTCACTATGGAGTCACTCTTCCCTGGATTTCAGCCATCCTTTGTACACTCCTAGTTTCTATTTCCAATTTAACAACCACAAATTTGTTATTCAGCTCCAGTCTGCAGACACGGAGGGGTCCCAAGAACTTGGAATAAGCCTTGGAAATGAAATAATAAATAGAGACCCTCCTCCCTCCCTTCCTCACACATGCTACGTGTTGCTCCAGCAAACATTGAATAAATCACTGAGCTACGGGGTAATAAATCTTTCATGAGATTAGGACCATCTGAACTTCAGCAATTGTGTGGGGAATGTATAAATTCACATGCAGATATAGAGTGAAGGAAAAAAAAATCTTTAGATTAGTTATTAACTTTGGAAACACTTGATGAGTTTTGATTCATTAAGTGTTTCAAAGTCTTGTTAATTTAATAAGTACCAATGAGGCTGTAATGTAAGACAACAATCAGTAATTTGGAGGGGGGAAATAATAAAGTAGTCATTACACAGCAGAATGTTTAATCAAAGAATGTGGAAACTTACAGTTTCACATTAATTTGAAAAGGTTGGAGATTTAAAATTAATATTAGCTCTGACACAGGGAGGCTTTCTCTACAAGCAGATAGGGTTTATATAATTGCTTTGAATTAAAATGCCTGTAAATTTAATGGCTTCACCTCTTTAACTGGATCCTCAGGCTCTATAGGTAGAATAGAAATAGACCTAAACCACTCATGGTGCTTCAAACCCATTTTGAATTTTGGCAGCAAACCTCAGGCTTTGGTATTCTTCTGATGCCCTGTACTGGAATGGAAAGAGCTCCCAGGAAGCTGAGACACACCAAGGAAATCTCAACTACAGTAATTTCATGATTATAAGCCACACCTTTTCATTGAAGAATCCAGCC